>JANZXV010000007.1:17733616-17759427 GCA_027576455.1 Erythroxylum roigii
AACCGCTTCTTGATAACTTCTTCTTGATCTTTAAAGAATCAGTTATTCAGTTGAGTTCTGTAACTAACTCAAGCTGATTAGAAAATCATCGTATTATTGGTTCTTTCGTCTGATCATCTTCCGTCTGATCATCTTCCATCTGATTATTTAGATTTCGCCTTTTGTCTGCTTTTGGTTTGTGCCTTCCGTCTGCTTTTGGTTTGCGCCTTTCGTCTGCTTTTGGTTTGCGTCTGTCTTTTTATCGTCTGACTATTGCTTCGCGTTTCTGTCTGATTTTTATATGTTCCTTCCGTCTCATATGCTTCTGCTTCCGTCTTACTTTCTTCTTCTATTATTATTTGTTCTTCATCATCAAAATCATTTTCGTAAAGTCGTTTTGACTTAACAAAAACAATTACATCAAAAGAGGAATTCAATATAATTCACTTTAAGAGAATAATTCACAATGGTTCGGAATGTTTACCTTAAAAAACATACCATCATTTGTATCTTTAAATAATTAATAATATCTTAGAGTAATTGTTTATACAAATAAAATTTAGTCACTATATAAACGATACTAGCAACTAGAAACAAGTGTCTTAAGTCTTAACCTCAAATGTCTGACGCCACTGTTCACGCGTTAACTAGGCCAGGCACTATGCCCTAAAATCTCCACCTTCAGATCCAAAACGTACATATTTGTGGGAGAAAATGAAAAAAGTAGCTAACCCTCCCAAGAATACTTCATGGTTTCATTCGGGCAACATCGTCTGAATACAGGAATTCTAGTTTCTTGCCAGTAAGTTTGAACTGGAATAAATATTCACTCACCAAAGATGGGACTGCAGAAACTGAGAAACATGAAAAGGAATATCGAGAATCATATCTTAATTATCCGACAGAGCCTTTACTACTGTTTGTAATGTCAATCATGTTCCTTTTCGGTGGGTCCTCTGCCAGATGTTAGAGAAGCGTTCAAGGACTATGCTAAAGGTGGTCCCATCATGACGGCGGAGCAGCGCCGTCGGTTCTTACTGGAGATTCAGGGTGACGTCGGTTCTTACTGGAGATTCAGGGTGACGTCGGGACTGGTGCCGAGAAGATCGTTGAACACATTCTACGGAAGAGACATCATGTCACTAAGTTTGCTAGGAGCTGTCTTAGTCTTGATGATTTCTATTTTTATTTTTTCTATGCAGATCTCAACCCTCCTCTTCATAACCAGAAGACTGAACTAGTAAACGTTGGGCTCAAATTTCTTTACTATAGCACGCTTTAGGGGATTTAGGCTCCATGTAATGCAAGCAACTGGGAGGTACTGTGGTTTAACCAACACTCGATGTCCCCGGTCAACTATAACCAACACTCTGGGAGCTTGAGGCCCGCGGAGGCATTGTCACCGTTGAAGGAGGGTCCAGACGATGACAACGACAATGAGTCGAGGGCTGAGGGAAGGTGGGGCCAGTGGATGAAGGGACAGCTTTCGAGAACACCCTCTGTTGCCTCTTTGACTGTGGGCAAATGGTCCGATCTGAGGTTGTTGCTTGGTGTCTTAGGTGCGTTGCTCACTCCTGTGCACGTTAGCAGCTCTGAGCCTTTGCCTCATCTTCGTGTTAAAGACACTCCAATAGTTAGTCTCTCTCTCTCTATTTTGTCTATTGCTTAAAGGTGCGATATTTGGTATTACGGGTGGCATCAAATTAGTGTTGCTAATTGTTTGCTGCAATTCAGGGCCTCAAAGGCCAGTTGTTTTCTACCAGTTTTCGTGTTGGTATGGTTGATTTTTTTGTTGGGATTGAGATTACGTAGGTGGCTGCTCCTCTACCGCCGGGGTCGAATGCGCCTCCCCTCCACGCCACTGCCAACTTCGGTGAAGGTAACAACTAATTTTTAGTGTTTTGGTATTTCTCTTTTTATTGTTTAGGTAAAGTTTTCAAGGCATGAAGAAACCGCCGCAACCCTAATACACAGTTTCCAGGTCCATAATTTTCCTTTATGTCTTTTTAATTTTTCGTGCGAATTTGTTATCAAATGTTTTTGGGCATATTCTGGTTAGTAAGCCAATGTTTTAGTTGTCTCCGTGAGTGTCTCTCACCCATTTATGGTGGTAATGGGTGTCATTCTAGTGCACTCTTCATTGGTTTTGTTAGTCTAGAGTTTTGTTCTGTACTGGTACTTTCAAGTCTTCGATAAAGCTCGTGGGTGCCGTTCACCCTCGCTCTGAAACGAGCCAGAGTGGGCTCTGCTTCTAGGATGTTAGATCAACCAAGACGGTTGTTCGGGCAGTGATGCTCTGCGACATTGCTTCGATTTTGGCAAACGTATCTTCTGGCCCACCATACGTCCCCTCTGCTATCTTCCTTGAGCCGACTGACAAATTTGCCGAGAGAGACAGTCAGTCTTTTCTTTCAAGAACGGTTGGTAGTCCACTTTTCAAACAAGTTTTTTGCCTTGGTTTTTATTTCCAACGTACCTCAACTTTTTGCAAAAGTTGCTTCCTTTAGAATTGGCCCTTTCTTTCCCTTCCCTTATATGCCTCCACAGTTGCAGTTTATTGGCACCAAAACCTTGTCAAGTGTGGTTCGATTTTATTCATGTATGTAATTGGTCCTCAGCTCTTTCATTGGCATTGATTTTTAATTGTTTTACTACGTTTCCTTCCCACCTACATATCTGTCTAGTTATATATATTTATATCTTCTTTTATTCTATTCCTGTTACGTGTATCACTATTGCTTTCTATGCCTATTATGTGTATCGTTATTGCTTTTTTCTTAGAAACTTTCTCTTCTTTATTATCAATATTTTTATTACTATTAGCAGTTTAGTAGTATTTTTACTATTGTAAATATTTTCTTCTATGTCCTGCATCATTTTTTGCATGTCACATCTATATGTGGGTCTACCGAAAAATAGCCTCTCTATTATGTAGGAGTAAGGCTACGTACTATATAACCTCCTCAGACCCTGCTTCACTGCGGAATTTCAGACTGGATGCGATGATGATGATGATGATAAACGATTCTTACTAAAATTGTAATATTTTGTTTTTATGAATTCCCATTAAAGTAAGATTATGTTATTTTTAATTAATATCTTGGAACATTTAAAGTTTACAATGCAATTAATTTAGTATAAAAAGACTTTAAAGCTATGTTTGGTTGAACGTTAGGTATTTAATAGAATAGAATGTAAATTGATGTAATATTAGAAATTTGTTGTTTGGGAAAGATGGAAGGGTTTATAATGTAATATATTGAAATGGTGTTTGAAAGAAGAGTTTATAACATAATATAATGAAAAGTTGTTTATTGTTTAACATTCTATTCTAAACCCTCCAAATCGGAGGTTTAACATTTTTACTGTTTAGGATGAAATGAGATATAATATGAAACTTTTCTCTTCTATCCCATTCCATTATAAACTCTTCTCTCAAACGATGAAATAATATTGTATTCTATTTCATTATATTAATAAACCCCCAACTAAATATAACCTAAGACTTACGAGTCACAATGAGGTAGCTACTAATTTACTTTCCATTATTGATCCGCAAAAGAATATCTTATCCGAAGGTTTCCATCAACAAAATGGGTCAGTGAATCTAGCCCAATAAAATTATGGTTTTTCTTTTTCATTCAACACGAACAACAAAGTCATCACCAATATTAAAACTATCTCCAATCATTCCATTAAAATTTTACACTAAATTTAGCGTAAAAGAGAATATTTTAAGAATCTTTTTACACCAAATTTAGTGCTTCTTTAACCCATATACACCAAATTTGGTAATCAAGTATTTTCAAAGAATATTTAACAATAATTTAGTTATTAACTAAATTAATTTATATTTATACAATGTTATTTTTTATTTATTTAAAATAAAATAAATCATTATTCTTAATTAATTAATATATACTTTATATTTAATTAATATTATTTAACATATATAATTAATATCATTGCAACAACAAATTAATAACATATACAAATATAATATTTATATTGCACATTTAACCTCTAATCCTTTAAATTACCATATCGTTCTCACAAATATTCAATTAGTACATTACGAAGTTTATAATGAACTTCTTTATTTTCAATTTGCTTACGTCTAGCAAGGAATTATTAAATATAATTGTATCGTCTATATTAATATTAATTTCAGGAGTTGACGTTTCGCTATAATCTTGTATGAATTTATTAATGAATTTATAACACTTATAAACAAGAGTTATAATTAAATATTAAAAATAAATTTAATATTATATTCAATATTAGTGTCATTTTAAATATCTCAATGAGATGTTTGTAATAATATATTTTGTATAAAGTAATATGTATTTTAAATTTAATTACTTAGTAGATTATGTAAATAAATTAAATTATGAGAAGGGCATAAAAGAAATATGTAAATAAGAAAATTGTCAACGATGTCATTTTATAATTTTTAGTGCATAAATAATAACGTAACGTTAGTATTAGTGTTGCTATTTATTACACCAAAATGGTGTCCAATCTTACTGTATTCCTTAGGGTGAATTTATCACTGTGTTTTGATGGGTTGGTTGGAGATGCCTGACCAAAATCCGAAAAGGTCTAATATTATAGTTGAGATATTTTATTATTTAAATAAAATGATAATTACTTCCGAAGCCATATCCGAATAGCCGAATAAGAAATGGGTCCTTAAAAACACCCAAACTTCAGCACGTTCAAGCAATAAACCTTCGATTTCCTGTTATTATTATCGACCGAACCTAGGGCAGGAGCAGGAGGGTTTGGGCTTCAATTTCAGATTTTCCCCAATTCGCTATACCTCAAAAATCGAACTAATTGTAATCCAAAATCGGCGGCAAAGAGATTAACGAAACTTCCAATTGAGAGAAAGAGAGGCATTTTGGAAGATGAAGACCACCAAAGGAGGCAAAGTCATGAACCCTACGGATGCATACCGGAAGGAACTCCGTAAGAAGGAACTAAAACGGGTAGATTTTCCTCATTGCCTCTTCAAATACGTTAGGTTCTTGTTCTTTATGAGTGATTTGAAGTGGTTGTTGGGGGTTGAAGCTCTTTTCGGGATTTGGTCAGATAATTGATGGGGGAAGAGAACCACGGGAATATTGTGTTGAGAAATTGGCTTTGGGGTTCTTCGTGAAATTGGCTTCAGTTATGTTCGCGCTTCATTTAATTTCGGATATTTTGATTCTTGAGCTAGCTGTTTCTTTTGTTTCCTATTTTACTTAATGTTCTTGAGTTTATTCTTTATGCTTTCATTACGACTTCGTTGGTTGGCAAGTTTCTCGGTTTGGATGCAATTTAGATATCCTAGTGTATTTGTTGACTATTCAGATAACCAGAAGGATATATGAAATTTTTATGCTTTTGTCTTTCTTCCTTTCCTTTCGGGTTAAGAATAATACCAAGAATAGTTCCGCTCCTTCTTAGATTTTCCAAATTTCTTACAGTATACTTCTGAAGGTGTATATTATTTTTAGTCAGTATTCAGCTGTACTCTTTTTTGCTAGTTTAGTTTACTTTAGTTTGTTGATCAAGATTTTGGAAGGGAACATTATCTACATTGTTTAATTTCCATTTAGTTGTACCATCTTGCATTTGATTACATGATGAACTTTTTGTGCTTTTATTTCTGGTGATCTCTGAGTTGATTTCATGCTAGACATTGCATCTATTTTGGTTTTCTTTTCATGGGCCAATTTCTTCTCTATTATGTGATTATTTTACACAACTGATTGTTCCTCTGTGGTAAGAGAATTGGGGCATAATTGTGTTTAGATGACAGAATAAAACTACTAAACTATTTCATTCTTATTCTGTTCATCATTTTGCTTGATATTTATGACCGAGGAGTCACTGAACTAGTGATAGCTTTTATGTTTAAAGCATTTGTATTGAGATCTTCAACATTTTGTGTTTCATTTTGCAGAACAAGAAAGAAAGGAAAAAAGTGAGAGAGGTTGGTATATTGAAGAAGGACCCTGAGGTGCTGAAGGAGCAGATTGAAAAGCTGGAAATGATGAGTAAGGAGTGATTTATTGTAATGTTTCTCATTTGGCTAGATTACATGATTAAGATGTTCACTTGGGTAATTTATAACCTGCTAGTTATAGTGGAAGAGCTACTAGGGGCCTGCATGCATAAAACTGTAAGACTTTTAAGCTTTGAGTTAAATGATCGTCATAACTTGAAATTTAAGCTGAAAGAGATGCTTCTTGAATTTAACCGTGAGTTGTTCTTCAGATGCTTCATTACTTTGCTTTGCTATTTATTTCATCTTTTCTAATGGCTGTATATCACTCGTTCCTATTATATCCTTTTGGCTTTTCCTTTTTGGATTGAAATTGAAGTTTGGTTTGTTTGCATTTCCAGTCAAAGCTTATCTTTCCCATATTGTTGTTTCAGAGGCAGATGGTGCTTTAGACAAAGCAAGAAAACACAAGAAGAGACAACTTGAGGATACACTTAACCTTGTTATGAAAAAAAGAAAGGTAATGGCTGGAGCACTGTATGCTCTGCTTCTCCCTTTTTTATTGGGTTTTTTTACTGCCATTGGGATCAAAATTACAACAGTTTAGGATCTGCTATAGTTCTTCACTACCCTGCGTATGCATTCATTTGCAAGACGCTCAATTTTCAAAATGACCCCGGGCTACTGTACCCGTCCTTTATCATAACTTTTAGAATCCCTTTTTAGCCAATGTGTAATACTTGGATGATGGATCTTATGGATGCTGTAGCATGATAATTTTCTTTCCCGTCATTAGTTGGTAGCTCATCTTTTTTCAGTGGTTTAGAATTTTCTTTCCCATTGAACAGGAATATGAAGATAAAATGAAGGAGAAAGGTGAGGCCCCTGTCATGTTCAGGTAAATTTTATGAGCCATTTCGTTTTCTGTTCATGGAGTATTTAGATGTAGCATTTCTTGATTGGGAAACTGTACCTTGCCTTCTGATGCAGTCATTTGGGCCCTCCTTCTCGAAGAAGGACCTCTGCAGAAGAAGAAGAAAGAGTCAAGCATCCAAAGCCTGAAGTATATCTCATTGACACCAAAAGAATATGACCACCTTTTTCTTAATATTTAACTCACATTTCTGTTGTTTCTTTTAATTCGCTTCACTGCATACTGATCATTTCTTATGCTTTAGGACTCAGTCTATTATCACCCAACATTGAATCCTACCGGAGCTCCACCACCTGGAAAGCCTCCAATGTACAAATCATCCATAGGTCTATTCTCTTCTTCAGTGCCCCTCTTTCCTCTTCCCCTCTCACATTCTCTCTCGTGATTTTTCAATTTATCATTCTCATTCACTTGTCTCCCCTCTCTCACTCACTCTGTCTTGACATTTAGGACCTCGGATTCCCTTATCCGCTACTTCATCAAGTGCAGCTGCTTCATCCTCCATGACAGATTCAGAGGATGCAACTTTGGCAGTACCTCCGCCACCGCCACCACCTCCTTTGCCTGAGGGCAGTGGTACTGCAGATAGCTCCGCCATAATTGGTTCCTTGCCTTTACCTCATCCACCTCCTATGCCGCCAAAGCTTGCTGCACCTGGCTTGGGTATGCCACTGCCTCCGCCCCCTCCACCTCCTCCTGGGCCCCCACCAAAAGATCAAAATTTAAATCAAATCCCACTTCCTCCATCTGCTCAGCCTCCTCCACCAGGTACCATTGAAACTACTGGGGAGAAAAGTGTAACTACATTAACTAATGAATCATCTACCAAGGAGACAGTTCAAGTAAGTTGTCCATTTTTCACCTTCCTAATATCTTCTGATTCAAATCAGCATTATTTAGTAATTGTGGGAAAATATAGCATTAGGTAATGTATGTAGGAAATTCTGCAAACAGGCCTCACGGATTTACTCTGCTGTCTAGCTACCTCGTTCAAATATTTTTCGTTGAAGAAAACTTTTAAAGTGACTTTAGCTGCCTGGCACTATAGATATATAATCTCCATACTCAGAAAATTGCACGAATTTATCTGTCTATGACTGTAAAAGATATTCTTTAAATGGTTACAGTGGAAACCTGCTAGATGTTTGGCCACAATACAAGTGACAAAGCTGAAAAGTTTTCTAGTGGATTTACCTAATCCAAATGAAACCATTTTGTGATTCTCCATATGCCCCCTCCCAAGGTCTTTTTATTGGTTTTTTTTTTTAATTTTTGCCATAAAAAACTATTTCTGGTACCTTTCTAGTGATTGCAGTCAATTTGTAAGAAGGGATCAATCTTTTGTGTTCCTTCATTAGGTACCTTCTGTGCTTCCACCACCTTCTTCTCTTCCTGGAATGCCTCCACTGTCAGCTGCTAGTCAATCTGAAGATGCAGCAGATGATGATGATACTCCATCAGCATCAAAGGACAACACATCAATGGTTTCTCCTCCACCTCCTCCACCTCCTCCAAGACAACAGGCTCCAATGCCTGGACCAACATTGATGCCACCTCGGCAGCCTGATGCGTTACCCCCTGGAATTTCACATTTCCCCCCACCCCCACCTCCACCAAATATGCGGCCACCATTACCTGCTTCTGGTCTTCCTGGCCAAATGGCTCCACCTGGTGTAATGATGCCTTTAATTCCTAGACCACCATATGGTCCTCTACCTGGACCTCCCCCAATGATGAGACCACCACTGCCACCAGGTCCTCCGCCAATGTTACCAGAAGATCCTACAAGGCCACTTGTTCCTCAGAAGCCATCTTATGTCAAGTCTGCTGCATCTACGGTTGTCAAAAGGCCATTAGCACAGCACACTCCTGAACTTACAGCAATGGTAAGTTAGGATCACATTTTTTTTTCCTCTTTTTTTCTGTTCCCTTTTTTGGGACAACACTGAGTTGTCATAAATCTAAGATCACAAGGAGAGATTATTGTTCCATTATTCTTTCATGTCATGATCCATTGCTGCTTCATTGTCAAATAAGCTTTGACAATCTTGATTAGATTGCTTTGCCCCTAAGCGTAAGCAACAATCTGAACCGTATTTGCAGCCTAGGTTTAGTTTCCATTTGATCATCCCCATACTAGTGTAGTTTTTTGGAGAAACCATCATGTCTATTAGGGTTCGATATTTGCGGAGAGTTTAATCCACAACTGAACAGTGATTCTCCCTCCTTTGTTGTTCAATAGCTATTGGAATAATTTCTCTCTTTTACCCAGAAAGCTCAAGCTATAATTTCTCCCCTAAATTTTAATTATTTGGTGCATATTCAGGTTCCTGCCTCAGTTCGAGTGAGGAGAGAGACAGCTGCTCCTAAAGTAAAACAAAAGCCAACACTCCCATCAACTTCAACAGCAGCCACCAGGGCAGCAGCTCCCACGGTAATTAAGCCAGAAACGACCTACTCATCATCAGCTCCAAAGACTCAGAGCATTGACGACTCGTATACGGCCTTTTTGGAGGACATGAAAGCGCTTGGAGCCCTGGACAGTTAATTGATTCAAGCATTTAACTGCTAAAAGTGGCACAAAAGTGGCTTGCAAAATGACGAGTGGAGCAATGTGTACAGGCTGGTAGGGTGGATCAATTTGCATTAATATTTAGTATTCCCACTGGCTTTGATTCCATCTTCAGTTTTGTGCTTAGGCACTTCCTGTTACGTCGTTGGTGGTCAAATTTTTAAACCTCATAGGCAGGTGTACTGGGGACAATTTTTATGGAGCAGGCAATTGATATATTTTGCTTGGGGCAACCCACCGAATTTTGCTCTCTGGAATTTTTAGAAATATTTCTAAATTCATTTTTCATTGTGCGTATCAATGATTTCAAGAGTATTTTATAAAAAAAATTCGATATGGGGACCATTCTTTTGGCCGCTTCACATTGCGGCCTCATTGGTACCGGCAATTCTGCAGGTTACCGGTCGGTCTTTGAAGTATCGGCTAGTATTATAGTTGGAAGTACTAAAATTTGAGTAATTGCGATATAAATTATAATAACAACAGCAATAATAGTCGTTATGTTAAAAATAACCGTATTATATCAACTTGTAATGAAATGAAAGTCAAGAAACGGATCCGAATATGTATAAGAAAAGCTAATTTATTGTAGAGTCACTTCGAATTTACCCAAAAAGGAGGGTAAAAAAGATTACTACAACCCAAAATGTAATTGTCATGGTTAAGACTTTGATGTAATAAAACAAATAAGTAACGCTCAAAAGTCTACTACAATGTAATTGTCATGGTTAAGACTTTGATGTAATAAATAAAACAAATAAATAACGCTAAAAAGTCTACTACAAACAAAGGCTCTTTCCTTCTTGTCCTGTAGTTGGCTTCATTTGGTAGATTTCTTCTGAAACATGGCGTTTGAATTTGACTAGTTATGATTTGGCATCTTGTTTTCATCATCATACTCCGAAGCCCGTTTCAATGAGTAAATAATCTAACCAGTTGGTAAGCTCATTTATGTCTTTTTTCTGTCTCCATTATCTACAACAGTTACAGCTACTTTAGTACTTTCTCGCCTAAACTAATGCAGTAGACCTTGGCACGTTAATTATTCCATAATTTTATAGTGGATAATGTTGGCCAACATTGAAGACGTGCATTTGTTTGACTTATTTAGATCTAGAAGCTCTCATTTTTTAGGTTCGTGTCTCTCATTGCGCTCATCATAGCTTTGTCTGTTTCCTTCCAATTTTGATGTCATCCGTTTTATGTCTTTTCTAAAAACATATTCTTTGCATTATGAACTCAAGCCAGGCCGGTTGTTTTTCACGCGTGAACAATTGGATTGTGAGTATTATGTACATGCTTTCCTGGTTTGTCTTTGTGATGTGTTTTTTTTTAAGCACTGAGCCAACTTGGCTGTGTTGATTGAACCGGTCAGAGATATGCTTCAACTTGATATTATGGGGGAAAAACAAGTGGGTTCTTTCTCAACTACCCATTAACTTGATTTAAGTATTCGTGAAGAGTCAACTTGTGAACCTACCCATTAAAGCTTCAAGCTTTGTTTGAAAGTTGCAGGCTTTATTTAATCCATGAAGGTGGAGCCAGAAAACGACAAAAGTCAAAGGCTTGTGAGAGCGAGAGAACTTTTAATAATGTTGGAATACAGTAAGGATTGGCATTTAAAGACAGAAGAAAATAGAAAACGAGATCACAGAGAAGGTTGCTTTATGAAAGCTGGCTGTTTGGAGATTTTGGCGCAAAGAGAGCGCATACAGTGGGCCACAGGTGGCCTGATACTGAAAGATAAGAGCAGGTTGTTGACGGAGAATGTTCAAAACCCATTCGAGTTCAAAAGTACTAGTAATTGCTCTCTTCTCTGGTCAAACCATACCTTTGCTTCCACACATGATCTTGTAGTAGATAAAAAAGGGGCTCTTTGTAGAGGACAGCTTTGTCCACCTGACTGCTGCCATGGAAGCACTTCATGTCTTTGTCTTCTCGGTCTTCAATGTGCTGTTACTCCTTGATCTTTCATCTTCTCTTCCATTATGTACTGATTCAAGTAGGTTTTGTCTTATGTTACCTTTATCGTCTTTCCTTGTGTTCTGCTAACAGATTAAGTAGGGATTTCACTACATGACAAAGGATGTTCTTTCTGGTATTTATTGATACAGGGGCACCCTCAAACTTGAATACCACTCTGAATTTTTGTCCTTACAATGGGAGTACGTGCTGTAATTCGACAGAAGACTTGCAGTTGCAGAGGCAATTCCAAGCTATGAATATCTCTAGTCCTGATTGTGCTGCTCTTCTGAAATCAATCCTGTGCTCAGTAAGACTTTGAATTCTGCACTCTATATGGCTAATTTTCCAGCATCAAGCTAAGCTTTTAGATTTCAGCATCATTTGAGTGTTTAATGGCATTACCATAAACGTGTGTGAATTGGTGGTTGAGAGAAGTTAACTTGCTTCCAAAAGTTTGTAATCAGTTACAATTGTATATCCCTTCGTATGTTCTGATGTTAGGCTTGTCTTGACTTCCTAGTTTGATCAGGAGCTATTCTAGAACATATTTCAGTTAGAAGTGCGGCACCAAGTCCCACTCTGTTCTGATTTTTATGGTTCTGACTTACACAGAGATGCGATCCATTTTCAGCAGAATTGTTTACAATAAATTCTGCCCCCAGGTCAGTTCCTGTTCTCTGCAATTCCACTGTTTCGACCAACTCATCACAGTCTAGTCAAGCAGCAAACAACTTCTGCTCAAGGGTGTGGGATTCATGTGTAAATGCATCTGTTTTGAACTCTCCCTTCGCCCCATCATTACAAGGTCAAGCTGGAGTACCCCTTAAATCCAATACCTCCAAACTGACAGATCTCTGGCAGTCAAAAACTGATTTCTGTGATGCATTTGGTGGAGCTTCTATCGACGGATCTGTATGTTTTGAGGGTGAGTCAGTTAGACTAAATAGCACTGAAACGCCAAGTCCCCCACGTGGATTGTGCCTTGAGAAAATTGGCAACGGGACTTATCTCAGTATGATTGCTCATCCTGATGGATCCAACCGTGCATTTTTTTCTAACCAACAAGGTAAGATATGGTTGGTGACGATACCTGAACAAGACTCAGGAAGAGCACTAGAGATTGATGAGGCCAATCCATTCATTGATCTAACGGATGAAGTTTATCTAAATACTGCATTTGGAATGATGGGTATGGCATTTCATCCTGAGTTCGCTCAAAATGGCAGATTCTTTGCATCATTTAATTGTGATAAGGCTAAATGGCCTGGCTGTTCTGGAAGATGTTCTTGTAATTCAGAAGTAAACTGTGATCCTTCGAAGTTGCCTCCTGACAGTGGAGCACAACCATGTCAATATCAAGCTGTTGTTGCAGAGTACACTGTTAATGGCTCAGCAACTACAGCCTCTTTGGTACGTGCATATCTGTCAGTACAAGACTTTACCGTTATCGAGTTGAAGCATATTCCCTGAAGTTTGATGTTTTTGCAGGCAACAACTGCCAAGCCATTGGAAGTAAGGAGGATATTCACTATGGGCCTTCCATTTACATCTAATCATGCAGGACAAATTCTATTTGGCCCTAGTGATGGGTATTTATATTTCATGATGGGAGATGGGGGTAGTGATGGAGATCCTTATAACTTTGCACAAAACAAGAAATCGTTACTTGGAAAGATTATGCGGCTGGATGTTGATAACATACCAGGTGGGTAATAGCACACCGTTAGTTTCTTTGAACAGTTTCTTGTGCTTTGTTGAAAACAGTCTATTGCGTTTCATATCACTTATCCTTTGTCATCTTTCTACTTAAATATAACATTGCCTGCATATATTTCTCCTTGAAATAAAAACCATTTGGGAATTGCATACTGGCAGGCTCTTCTTTCCGTTCAGCTGCATTTCCTTGCTCAAATTCTAATGATTCTACTTGTTTGTTTCAATGTATTTGCAGATGCTGAAGAAATTGATAAACTTGGTCTATGGGGAAATTATTCTATCCCCAAAGATAATCCATTTAGTGAAGATAGCAGCTTGCAACCAGAGATATGGGCTCTGGGTTTGAAAAATCCTTGGCGCTGTAGTTTTGATGCAGAAAGGCCATCCTACTTTTTCTGTGCAGATGTTGGTGAGGTTGGACCTATAACTTTTTCTCACATCTTGAGCATCTAATATTATATAATTGCCCTTGATCTTAAGGACGAACTGTATCATAGTATGCCATAGTTACTGCTAGACAGGTTAAGTCATTGCTGGTTCCATAGTTGGACACCTGTTTTTGAGAAGTCAAAGTTCCAAAGGGTATGAGAATGTCATCTTTCTGGAAAACCAGCATAGTGGAGAAGTCTCTTCATTTCTGAGCAGATTGTTCATTTAAGGGAGACTTCTATAGCAACAATCTAGGCAGATGGCATAACAATTCACATTCAAAAGCCCTTGGAAGTTTTTTGAACCAGTTTATATTGTCACTGTTCAGGACTTATATGAGGAGGTGGATCTCATCACCAAGGGTGGAAACTACGGCTGGCGTACTTACGAGGGACCTTATGCTTTTACTCCTTTATCATCTCCTGGAGGAAATACATCTGCGAATTCCATAAACACAATCTTCCCGATAATGGGTTACAACCATTCTGAAGTAAATAACAAGGAAAAATCAGCAGCAATAACAGGGGGCTATGTTTATCGATCCATGACCGATCCATGCATGTATGGAAGGTATGTGAATTTCATGCATATTGTTTATCGAATATAGTTACAGCCTACGTCTTCTATCATGAACCTTACTAGCCAGTAATATATTTTGCAGGTACTTGTATGGAGATCTATATGCCGGTGCTATATGGGCAGCAATAGAAACCCCGGAGAACAGTGGTAACTTCACCAGCAGCCGAATTTCCTTCGGTTGCGCAAAGGACTCACCTCTCGACTGCACCACCGTTCCAGGAAATGGCGTTGCTCTGGCAGCTTTGGGTTACATATTCTCGTTTGGAGAGGACAACCGCAAAGATGTATTCATTCTTGGGAATGATGGCGTTTATAGAGTTGTCCGTCCAAGTCGATGCAATTACACTTGCTCCAAAGAAAATGTCACAGCCGTTTCGACCCCCAGTCCAACCACTCGTGCATCGTTTGGAAGCCATTTATGCAGCCCTGACGTGAGGATTGTTTTGTTCTCTTCTGCCCTTTTACTGCTTTTATTTCCCATCAAAATAAATAATATGTGAGGATTCAATATTGTTTTTCCACACCGTACTGACGTAGATTATGGAAGGCCCGTACCGGCGATTCAAGCTGGGAATGGGCATACCATTGCTATAACTCACCTGTTTACTTGTTTTCCAAATTCTGATGTTCCTTGGCAAATGTTCAACTTCAAGTTTTAATAGTCGTCGTCGTCGCAGTGATCACGTTTCGAAATATCGCAGCGGAGGATAGTACGTAATCTTATTCCTACATAATAAAGAGGTTATTTTCGATAGACCCACGTACAAATGTGAAATGAAAAAAAAGAAGCATATCACATGTATTTTGATACCTAATTCCAAATACACTCCTCACTTTTAAGCATATCACATGTATTTTGATACCTAATTCCAAATACACTCCTCACTTTGCAATTGCAAGAGTTACGAAGAGTTTACATAATTCAAGCATTCTGAAATACACAAGAGATCCTTAAATATATTAGTCCTCTCCGGATCTTGCTTTATTACGAAATTTCGGATTGAGTGTGATAACGATCATTAAGTAATTCTAATATGTTGAAATTATTTTAAAATATGTGATTAATTAATTATAATATAGTTTATTATTATAAAAAGGAATTGAATATCAAACTTGAGCCCCGACCCGAGAACGCCGGGGTTGAAAGTAATAAAATCCAACTTCTGCATCTAAAATCTAACCGTGTCTGCTGCCTTTCTCTCCCAACTCCTTTTGGTTTTGGTTTGGTCTATACTATTTTCAAATTTCTAGATTAAAAACACAAGACTCATATTCTAATTACATGAGAAATTAATTATGGCTGGAATTGGAAATGGAATTGGAGTTGGAGTTGGACCTCTAACCGCTTGCTTCTGCTCCTCCCGTCTCTCTCTTTTTTAACTTCTTCTTCTCTGTCTCTCACTCCAAATTCCAAAAACAGTTTTTTTTTTATTTATAATTTCTAATTGATTTCTTCTAACCCTGTGATCCTCTGCGTTTAGTCCCATATTAACTGCCGTAGGACCCTCTCCGATCTCCCTAATCATGACCCTAGAGGGATCTTCGTCTTCTCCGATCCCCCAAAACGACGCCGTTGACGGCGACAAAGATGCTACCACTACCCCAAACGACGCCGCTGACAGCGCTCAACAGGCCGGCGATGCTCCGGCGCCGGCTCCCACTCCTCCGGCGAATAGGACCAATCGGCTGTCGCGCGCGTGTACAATCCGAACTTCGGCGAGGCTTTACGCGGCGCAGCAGCAGGCAGCTAACGAAAGGAAGCAGAAACGGAAGGAGCAGCGACAACGGCAGCAGCGAAACGACGAATCGTCGCCGCAAAAGGAGCAATGCGGTAGCAGCGGCAAGATCATTACGCAGCTGGTTGGGCTACCGGAGCCGGCTCAGTTGCCGAGGTGGAACCTTCGCTCCATGTGGGAGTTAGCTTCAATACTCAATTTCTTGCATGTGAGCGTTTTTTGTTTGATTGAAAGCTGCAAAATATTGTATGTTTTTTGTTTTTGTTCTGTTGGGGTTTTAGGGCTTAAGATTTCAACTGATTGATTGTTTTTTTTTCCCTCTTGGTGTAGGTTTTTAGGCCTTTGTTGAATATACAGGTTGAGTTCTCCGCCGAGGAGTTTGAAACTTCTTTACTTACACCTAATGATACTTTGGGTGATATACACATGCCTTTACTAAAGGTTGGTGCCTTGCTTTACTTTCCACTTTGTTGAACTGTAATTACATGGTTTTCAAATAGTATAGTTCTCATTCTCGTAATGTGTTCTTTTGGGAAGCTTAGTGTACCGTAATGGAGAAGGCATTTGATTCTTTGATGTGATTCGTGTGTGAAGTTTTAACTTTTTGGTGCAAAGGAAGTGAATTAGTTGATGGCTGGTTGAAATTTGGATTATGGATTTGTTAAGTGCAGAAACTAAATGTTGGATGCGGATTTGCATGTCTCTTTAGTTTTTGTTAGAGTTTATTGTGGAAAGCTTTACCAGAAAGCTTTTTAAGTTCAAAAAGATGTTGAGGAAAATGTAAAGAGGCTGATAATCTTCGGAAATCACTACTCATAATCTTCATTTGTTCCATAGCTAACAGGGAGATTGAAGTATAGATTAATCCTGCTCATTTTATTTATGAGTTAGTGGTATGCTAATATGAACCTGGTTTACCTTTTGCCAGTCGGATGCATTAGCTGCTGATTGTCAGACCTTTTCGCGGATACTATATTTTAGTGCCAGACCCCTGTAATGGACATTATAGGATGGAGATTTTTTTACTGTTGGATGTGAAGTGGTCACTGAAATGTGTCATCGAGGATGCAGAAAATGACATGTCGATCTTGCTTAGATATGTAGTAGTAAACCATTAGCTTTTACTGCATAGACATCAAACAAGTAAATGCTGAAGTTTTATGTTGAACAAAACTATTTTGGGGTTTAATAGAGCTAAGTGAGTTAACATATTAAGTGATAGATTTGAGAAGTCCTTTTATTTTTATCGAAAAAATGCAAATAAGAGACACATAATACTATCATTCTGGAAGAGAAATTCTTTTGGTGTTGGTAGTTTTGTAGTTTCGATGCAAGATATTGGTATGTTTTATTGACCAAGAAATATGCTGTTTAATGGGGATAAACAGCACTCATTCCACTGCTTGGTTTCTGCAATCCTTATGTGGGTCTGGGGCATCATTTCCATTGCTTATTTCTACTCTTTTTGCTCTTCTACACTTATTTTGTAACGTGCACTCAGAATATCTGTGCATTTGAATGGTTTTGAGTTGCTTCAGTAAACAGGTTAAAGTAATGGTAAAAAAGGAAGCTTTGTCATAAAGGGTGATTTTTAGAGTTAGATTTACACCAGTAAATGCACTTAACTTTTTCATCCTTTGTTTGTAAAGCAGCTACAATTCGATTTTGCAAATTTGGCTTGCAGCTTGCTTGATCCTTCCTAAAAATGTTCTCCATATTGATTTAGGGAGTTAAACTTCTTAATTAAATTTGAGTGGTTACATAGCTATACAGTTGACGTTCTACATTACAGAGAGGCATACCCACTTTTTCTTTTTCCAATAATTTAAACCAAAACATGTTCACTGAATGGCAATGGATAAAAATATAATATGAGTGAATAGCATGCCATCACAACAAACAAGATAGGTTCCTCAAAAAGAATGATTCTTTGCCTCACCATCCTTCACAAAAATTTGATCATATATGTATGTATGTATATACACAAAAAATAACCTTCATGTGTTTGACATTATTGAAAAAGCCTCCTTAGAACAGGTTTTGTTTCAAAACTTGGAAAAATACTATCATTTACTTAAAATTATTACATCTTTTTTGCTAATTCAACCATGGTTATTCTTTTAATTGATATTAGCAACCAGGATATTGTCTTGAGTAATCATGTGATGATAAATTTCGTGGATTAGCCAATGCTATGCCAACAACAACGTTACATACTACTGATTGTTGTCAAGTTTAGAAGCTTATTGGGCTGTTGCTCCTAGTCAGTATGTATGATATAAGAATAGCCATCACAACCCTAATAGACATCAGATGCCTAAAGTTTACAAGACTTGATATTTACAAGTAGCCCAACATCAAAGTAGGAGTAACTCTAATATCATGATAAAACTGACCTAAATTCACCCCAAAAGACACCTTAAGGGAAGGAGAATTGTCCAAGCCTCATAAGACTTATTACACTCTTGCTCATAGTCAATGTGGAATATCAATGTAACTGTGACTTTGGTTTTTATGCATCTCACCTTGTAGTATACCAGCTCTCTTCCCCAAAGGCCCCAACCTTGAAATATATATTTTCCAATTCAGCATTTACATGGGCTTGACAATCTTGATCTGTTGTACAACATATTAAAAGGCCAGAATAAATTCTATTTTGCTATTGCAAATGCTTTTTTCCATTGCTGTTTGGTCTATGTTCACTGCAGGCAATTCCACCAATTACACGAATGGCCCTTACACGAGATACCTGGATTACAGTTTTGTGCAGAAAATTAAGAGACTGGTGGTATTGGGTAACTCAATTGTCGCACTTGTTTTTGTTGTTATCATTTTTTTCTATTGACCCTACGAAAATTTGAACCTCACCTTGTTCAATTTTCTAATTATGCTTATGCTAAGTTGTGTTTGCTACTTGGTTGCAGGTTGCAGATGGGGAACTTCCAATAATTGCTTCTCATGGGTGAGCACTCTTGACATTGTTGTGGTACTCCAGTATGTGATTGTTTTTGTGTTTCTAACTTCTTATGGTCTCTATGTCTTAGACTGGAAATAGAAGCATATAAGACCCTTGATCCTGCAGTTCGTGTGCTGATCTTGAAAGCTCTATGCGACATCCGAACTGAGGTATCACTATAGCTTGAAATTATTGCCCGTAGCCTGTTGTATGTTGTCCTTTGTCCACCTAGTTGGCCTTAAATCATACGATTACCTTGTATAACACGTGGTGCCAAATGGATCATTTGATTCTTACTAAAAAGATGATAAATGTCATTTGATCAGTGGTATAAGAACCAAATTGTCAGTAAGTAACTGAACCTTTTGACAAAAATTTGAGGCCACCCAAGACATCTTCTCATGTTTAGTAATTTTAACTTTCTTTACTCCATCAAACTTCTGTTTTGTTGGTTTCTTTATTCTTAGACCGAGAAGCTTCAGTCAGATGGTCACACTTGGTGAATGTGCTAGTTTTGAGATTTTTTTGACTTAGTGCTTGGTGCACAACATAATATCTCAATATTCTTGTTAACGAATTATTTTGTTTGCACCTGAAAATTAAACAATATGCTTCGATTTTTGTATTCTTGTTTTTGTAGTTACCAAAGCTTGAAAACATTGATCCCTTTATTGCCACCATTTGGGAACAACCATTGGCAATGTTGTGATTGTGCAAAAGTTTGTCCTTTCTAGAAGTTTGCAACAAGTACTTGAGAAGAAGGTTTTTTTTTTTGGGAAATTGAAATGAATTAATAAATAAACCCTTGAAAGGGGACCAAGGCTAGAGCCAAGCATGTTCCATATGCTCAAAGTTACACCCAAAATGGTGCGGATATCCAATTAGCCAAAATGCAGCCATAACAAGAAACAATAGCTGCTGATGGGAAGCAGTCTGAGCAGGTTGAAGTGCAGGAGAGACTGCTTCCTTAGCATGTTAGTGATAACAAGCACCCTCAGAGGGTAGTTATCCATGGACAGGCTGTAGGTTCCATCTCTGTGCTGCAACTCCTTTGGCCATAATGATCTGTCTGATCCAAGAGAAAGTATGAGCACAGAAGAATATCTTGGTGCTGGTAGGAACCAGGATTAGAGAATAACACAACAGAAGAAATAGGGAAATTCTAATAGAAAGGACTGCAAGTATCTCACAATACTTTCTAAAAGACCGAAGGAGAATCTCCAATATGAATAAGCTCTCTGAAAATTATCATGTCTTATTAATGAGGCTGATAAGCCTTTTTATAATAGATTACAGAGAGGATACAATCCGCAACTAAATCTGAAACTAACTCTATTCTAGAACTAACTCTAATCGTTAAAGTGGGTATCCCACTTATTTCACAACTGAAACTTGTTAATAATAAACAAATATTCCATATCTAATTCTTATCTGCCACGTCTACCCTTCTTGAATAAGTAAACTTAAATCTATTAGGATTAGGTATCGTATCAGGTCTACATTTTGAAATAATCTTATATTTCCTCTCTCTTCATAGTGCATAGACAATGCAGCTGAAGCCAAATCCTAAAATTCGTTTTGTCTCCTTTGTCACCAAAGGTTTTGCATCTAGCCCAGTCAATCATTTGTGCCCAGTCCTGTTTATCATTGTACATTCCACAATACTTGGAATTTACACCAAGGTGCAGAAGCATATTGACAGCAGAACAATAAGTGGTTAATGGTTCCGTTGTCTGAAGTGCACAAGGAGCAGGTTGATGAGCCTGAGAATGTGAATTTGAGTCTATCCTTGGTATTCCATCTCTGTCTAATGGCCAACCACAGGATGAAGGAAGCCTTAGGAAAATTGTTAGGAATCCAAACCTTTTTGTGCCGCGTGACTATTTGTTTAGGGCCTAAGAACATTTCCAGGCAAGATTGGTTAGTAAAGGACTTTGACTGGTGCCTGGTCTAGATTATGGAGTCATCTTTCTCTGAACTGGGGCTGTATAGAGGGAGGTTAGGTTTTCTCTAATGGTTGAAAAGAGGTTTATTCTTACCTTTCAGCAAGAGTTTTTGTTTAGGGCTGTGTAATCTTGTTTTAGATTGTCATTGACAGTTGTCATGAGATGCACTGGGCATATGTTTTGATGTGTTCTGGTAGTCATCCTTTCCACTAAGCTTTTACTGTAAAATAAAGAAACTGGGTGCCTTTGGATGTGTTCTGCAATGTTTCCCAGGGTTTTACTGGGTTATTTTCCATAAACTGGCGCTGTATTCTTCACATTTAAAAAGCTTTTGTTATGCCTATTCTTTCAGAGTTAAATGTCTCTGTCATTCTGATTTGGTTGCTTATTCTTTTAGTAATATTCTTTCCTGTTCTCTACTAATTGCAAGTAGACCAGAGCTTTTTCTAATGTGTGCAAATAAATCCATATAACAAATATCACGTGCAATCCCATCTCTTTTTGAGTTCTGGAGCAACTCAAGAATGTATTGCTAATCTCACTAAAATGGCCATCGAGAACAGCTGTTTCTTGTAGATCCTAGTTTTTCAAACTTGATCAATTGCAACTATGTTTTAATAGCTTCTTTTTATTGTTAGATCTAAGTCATTGAATCTGATCAATCTTTTGCAGCAAGAAGATATCAAGAATTATATGGATAACTCCCTTAAACATGGCATTCAACTCTCGATGTTTCGTAAAGAACGAGTTGGGGGTGATTCCCAAGGAATTAACTACTGGTACTGTAAATCTGATTTATAAATTGATACGTGTTTCTGTTATCTTGGAAGATAATTTTTAAAGATTTATTGCTGTCTAGAACAACAATTTCTATTTGATGCAATTCTATGCTACGGTATGGATTTTTTATTTATGCTTCTGTTACTGTTGTAGGTATGAAGACGATCCAATGATTGGTCATCGACTATATCGTGAAATACGAAAAGTTGAGGTGAAGAAAGCAAAGACAAAAGGTTCCCAGGTCCTTCCTAGTACAACATACCTTTGGGAAACAGTGGCAACAAATTTGGAAGAATTTCAAGATGTTTCTGTAAGTCGTTTAGTAGACCAGTCCGTTTTTGCACGTTATTAACTGTATATGGTTAATATGTCATTCATGGTTTTTACTTATGTGTAGTCAGTTCACTTATCCAACACTCATATTTGTGTTTTCCATACAAGGATTGCATGTAGGATTCCAGTGAGTATTTATTACCTTGTATGGACTGTTCGCTTATGTTCAAATTTGGAGATCTAATTTCAACATGCTTGTATGTTTTAGTGCATGCACACAGAAGTTATTGGATCTGGCTTTGTGCTTAATGATCTCGTGTTCCAATATGGAACATTTTTGTTTTCTTTTGAGATAGCAATTGTACTATCTGGATGCGACATAATCCATTTTTTGAGCAGTAATCATAGAATTTTCTTGGTACGATTTCTCCATCTTATTGGCTAGTCCTGTTTCTTAACTGGACTTCTGATAAAAAGATGTAAATAGAACTTTGGATAGAAAGATATTGTTTTCTCTTTCAAGCAACGACTAGCAGAAATTGAAAAGTTCCACCTCAAGACTAATAGGTAATGCTCCCAATTAAGAATTCATTATTCTACGTTAAAGTTAAAGCAGTAAGGCCTGCTTCCAGAGGTTTTTATATGATCTTTGGAATTCCTTTCATAGAGTATAACCATGTTGCAGCAAATTCATTCCTTCCAGTTGTATAGCCAGTTGTGCACAGTGTAGACAACTAATCATTCATTTTGGAAACTGTGCTCCTGTTGAAAGGACTTTTTGTCTGCCTTTCTGGTGGTGCAAAGAAACTGGTCCTTGCTCTCTATTGTACCAAGATATCTTGGACTTGCAAATTGCAACTGGTTTCGTTCTTATTTGGAATTTTCCTCAATTTACCTTGTCAATTTTGCTGCAGGGGAAGCTTTTTGAGAGTAGAAACAGAATAGAGGCTTCGTTAGGAAAGAAGCTGAAGAATGACATGCTCCCAGAGATTGAGAAGGTTCATAAGGTAATTCATAATTGCTTGTGTGAGAACTTATATATTTAATCATATCAATACTCGGGAAAGAATCAGGTGTGTCTTTTTACTCATGTTGCTGTTCCTAATTTCATCTGCTTTCCATTATTTTTGCTTTCCTTGATCAATTATTTAGTTCCCTGCTTCTGTTTTCCCTCAGAGGAAAGAGAAGTTGTTGAAAAAACAACACAGGCAGGCTCTGCTTCTTGATAACTTCCTGAACATGGATGGGCTAGCAGCAGGTCGCTCCCTTCGTGACAGGAAACCTGTTACTTACACTTTTGGTAAGAGTACTAAAAAAACTATTAAACCAAAAAAAAAAAAAGACTAATTGGTTAAATGCTAGTTTATTGCCCTTGGCAGGGATTTATCTACTGCTTCCATTTCCCTCATACTATAAAAAGCTAACATAGTAGTGACAGTTCTGACACCATGTGTTTTGAGGTCTGATTCATCTCTAATTATTTTGCAGATGATTATGATCGGTCAATCAGTGAGGCTATCAAAGTAACCAAGTATGAAGTTTATGACACATTCTCATGTAGTTTTTGCATAGCTTTCTCATAGGAATTTGTGTATACTACATACAGCCGTACAATCTAAAATTAATAATTCTGTTTCTGGAATTTGTCTCCAGGCGAAAACCACCATCACCAGATCCTATTCAAAGAAGAGATGGAGTTGCCAGACCAGAAGCGATCACAAATGGTAGGTGGAGTGGTCCTTCACCTACGTCCCCACATGGCACTTTTAGCATGACATCTCCCGATTCACCTGAATACGATGACCTTGGTGAGGACCATATGTTTGATCCATTGGACAGAAGGTAAGAACAATCTTTGATTTCCAGCTTCTTGTATTGCCCCTAAGCTCCATCATCTCATTATCTGCAATGGTTTGCAGTAACAGGCGAAGACAGAGGCCACAACGATACTCAGCAAAAGAGTATGTTGAAGCAGTTTCAGATAATGATGCTGATTTTTACAGTGATGATGACATAGTTGGAGAGGCCGTATATGATGAGGAATATGCGAGGAAACGTAAACAAAGGAAGCTGTCTAGTAGCTCAGAAGGGGATGAGGAATACCAGTGGGATGAAGAAAATGGTGAAGATGAGGACGAAGAAGAGGAGGATTCCTTAAGTATCAGTGAGGAGAGTGATGGGCCACAAAAAATCAAGAAATTGCCAGGTCGTACTCGGAGGGAATTTAAATTACGATCTGTTGATGAGATCCAATCAGGTCTAAGACGCAGTAAAAGGGCCACTAGGAACCGGATTAATTACCGGCAGTATGAACTCTCTGAATCAGAAGCTGAGTTTATGAAACCCGAAAAATCAAATGCATCAGATGAACGATGCTCAGATGCAAGTGAAGATACGGAATATTCAGCTGAAAGTCAAGATTCTGATGGCATCGATGATGACCAAGATATGAAAATCAATCTGCCTGCTGATGGTTGTACAGAGGCAGCAGTAAAGGAGCAAATTGAGCCACTTGAAAAATCTAATAGCCCGGATCAAGATCAAGGTGAAGGTGAATATGAAGGTGAAGGTGTGAGAAAAAGACGATTACTTGATCTTAATGAAGTTGCCCCAGGCTCTGGTTTTGATGATGGTCCAAACGCAACCATAAATGATGATGATGATAGAGAGGATTTTTGAGCTGTTCTCTCTTACCAGAAAACAAGATTTGCAGTCTCCGCTCAGGAAGCTTAATAGTGTATGATATTAGAAAGTTACAAATTTTGGAATTATGATCAGAGTTCTTCCGTGGTGTAAGTTAAAGCAACCTGGATGCGATTCATCTTGGATTTGCAGCAGGGAACGACCTGGTGCTGAGAGTTCTGTAGATTAGGTAGTCATTTTTTCAGTATGTCTACGTTCATAGAAAAACCTAAAATGGGTAAATGAGAATATGTTGGTGGTTCTTTATTTTATCCAACTAATGTACAATAACCTTTAACTGATATTGTAACTGAAACTTCGGCTTTTAGATGTGCGAGCCCTGTATTGTCATGTCCTGACAGTTTTGGTGGTTGGTTCTTGAAAAATTGCTGAATTTTTAATGAATCAACCCTTCCCAACACATTACTGAGGTTTCATTTTTCATTCGATACATTATTCTACATTAGCCATATCAAATTGGATAAGTAGTGATATTGGAAGCAGGAGTGTTTCATTGGTTATTTGATTAGCTTTGATCTTATATATGGAGTAGTGGGCGACAAAAAGATAACAAAGGATTGCTGCCTTATTAATGGAGTGATCTGGACCACAAAAGTTGTTTTTTGGATAACACAACCGAGGTAATTATTTGCCCTTCAGGGCAATCACATCACACCGTTTTCCATTTTCTTGCCGCAGCTCATCTTTTCCGACGGAATCTTCGCATGTCTCACCATCCGCCTCTTCCTTTTGTGTGTGTTTTTCGATGTTTCCATTCTCCTGTGCAGCTTCTTTTTCGAAAATATTCCCTGCTGTTTCACCATCAACCCCTTCCTTCTCTGCTGGTTTCCTAGATGATTCTTTACCAGCTTTCTCTTTATCTGCTGCTAATTCCCTCTCCTTGGCAGCTGCTGCTGCTTTCGTTTCCTCGAGTGCTCGAATCAAATTTGAAAGACATTTTTCAACACCGTCCAATGGGGACTTGGGCATAAGGTTCTCTGCAACATCTGCAGGTGTGATCTTGGTCTCCTTCATTAATCCTTGAATTGTCTCAAACATAGCATGCTGTTCCAGTTCCAAGTAATTCTTAGCCAGAAAATTAATCCTTGAATTGTCTGAAAATAGCATTAAATGTGTATGATTTTCTTTCCTATAGCCTTTTATCCCTCTAAATGGATAACTTAACAGTGCAAACCTCTTTAACATTTTAGGTTGCTAATCCTACGGCTGCAAAAGATCACTAATCTGTGGTGTCATTTGAAGTGGAGCAAT
>JANZXV010000007.1:17761791-17790642 GCA_027576455.1 Erythroxylum roigii
CCATCGTCTTCATCTTGTTGTGAAAGAAATTGGAGTACTTACTCTTTTATTCACTCCCTTAAAAGGAACAAGATCAAACCTAAGCGTGCTGAGAGTTTAGTATACATTCATAATAATTTGCGACTCCTTCCAAGAAAATCTTCACAATACAAACAAGGAGAAGCAATGACGTGGGATATTGTAGGAGATGAGTTGTCACCAATTGATGATGATCATGGAATCCTTCAAGTTGCCAATCTTTCACTTGATGAACCAGAGTTGGAGAGTATGATCTTTGCTGATGAAAGCAATGTTAATGTTTGAGAGTAAAGTGATTAGAGGATGGATACCTTAGTTAGATTTTTTGGTTGTAAATACTAATGTGAATGACTAGTTCTACTTTTGAATAGGAGATTGTAGACAAATTGCTTAATGGAATATATGCTCCCTGTTTTTATGAATTTTGAAAATTTTTCTTAATTCTAAATTTTATAATATATATATATATATGCTGCGTTCGTGTCCGTGTCGTGTTCCATGTCCGTGTTCGTGTCTGTGCTTCTTAGTTCATAATCAATCATTTTACCATCGTACTTTTATGAGATTAAATTGGCTTCCCTTTTATCAAATACAATTTTCTTTCTTATCCATTATCTTTTAATCTTAATGTCTATTATGGCATTTACTTGGTTTATAGGTAAACCTCTTTAATTGAGGTCTGTTGAAGATACTATCTCACTTAAGAATCAAATTAATGACTTGTGTGAATCTTTCTTCACCTCTTCGCTGGTTTAGAGTTCTTGACCTACGATAAGATGGTATGCTCTTACCCATATAACAAAGGTCTTTGTTGGTAGATTAGGTCTAGGAGTGATCTTTGCAACCAACCCTTTGTTCAATTATTTCCAAAACTACAGCTTCTCGTTCAATTTTTTTCAAAATTGGAACTTTTTTAATTTTTGTAGTTAAAGAAGGACCAGCCCTTTATCTCTATATTTTCACATTGAGAATTCTTTATGACTTTAGGCATAGCCAGCTCTTATAGTATGGTGAGCTTTTTATAAAAACCTTTTCATATTTAGATTAAAAGGATTAATTAATCTCACTCTTTTATGACAATTGGAGTGAGATAGACCCAATTTGTCATAACATGTTCCTACATCTCAGTTGCAAGTTTCCCCTAAATTCTAAAGTTAGAATTCGGATAAACAATAATGAATGGCGAGGTGTACCTGAGGATTTGTTGCAATTCCTATCTGAATACCTACTAATTTTGAGAAGTCAGGATAAAATTTTTTGGTTACGCCGTAATTCTGGGAGATATACAAATGTCTCTACTAAAGGGCTTATTAAATACAAGAGTCCTATGTTGGAAGGTTGGGGACTAGGTTTGAACCCATACCATGCCTAGTCTTCCCATTTACAACTTTTTTAGGAAACCTGTTTAGCAAGAACACAGTTGTGTTTGTTACTTCTACCTAGTACTCCTCAGGCAAACCTTTCTCATACATCAAACATTTTGACATCTAAAAAAAGGTCATGTTATTCCTTTCACTAACTTCATTTTGTTGTGGTGTCTATGGGATTGCCAATTGATGCTCAATGGCAGCTTCCTCACAAAACTGATTAAATTGGTATGAAGTATACTCCTTGTCATTATCGGACCTCAACATTTGAATGGTACAACCACTTTGGTTTTCAATCCATTGCTTAAATCTCCTGAAAATTTCTGTAACTTCAAATTTAAATCTGAGAAGATAAATCCAGCACATGCAAGTGAAGTCATCAATAAAGATTATATAATATTTACTCCATTTTAATGAAGGAGTTTTTTTAGGTCTTTCAAGATCAGTGTAGATGAATTGCAACATTTTTGTTACTCTCCAGACATATTTTTGGAATGAAAATCTTACTTGTTTTTCATATTGACAAGCCTTGCAATATTGTAATTCTAATTCCAAGTGAGGTAAGCCATGGGCCAATGCCTTTTTTTTGGGCATATTTAGCACTGTTGTATAATGAAAATGACTTAGGCTCTTGTGCCAAATTTCAATGTTGTTTCCGATGATAGGATAAGCTGCTTACTTCTCCTCCATTGGATAAAGTGAGAAACTTTTGCCTCTTATTTTGATTTTGAATTCTTCATCATCGTTTGCATCCTTGATCAAACATTACTTCTTCTTAAAGACGATTGAAAAACCTTCTCAACTAACTACCTAACACTTGAAAGTTTTGATCAATGTCAGGTACATACATAACGTTATAAATTAATTTTATACTTGTGAAACTTTCAATAGCTATGATTCCCTTTCCCTTGACTGTGATGTGTTTACCGACTTTTGATATTTGTTATCTGTCTTGATCTATAAAAAGTTCCAGATCACTAGACGTATGATTGGTACTTCTGCTATCCACTAGCGAACATTCACTTGAGCTACTGCTAGTGAAAAAGGTTGCTACGAATAATTATTCTTCCTCCTATAACTTAGCAACCTGAACCTTATTCTTTTGTTGCAAGTTACTTTTGCAAATTTTCTTATGATGCCCAGCTTATTAAAATTTGCACAATTGACATCAGGTCTTCTCCAACATTTGAAAAGAGGATAACCCTTTTTTCTACAATGCTTGCAAGGAGAAAAATCTTCGTTTTTACTGCAATACTGTTGATGGTGATACTGGCTGTATGTTGTGAATTGAAATTTTGTTTCTTGAATTTCTTCTCCTTGCTTTTTTCCTCCTTGATTGACTTGCAACTTAGCTTGCAATGCTCCTTCTACAAAACCTTCAAACCCTTATTAGGTTTCTTTGTTCTTGAGCCTACAAAACATTTACTAATTCCGCCAAAGTAACTTTTGACAGATCTTTAGTATTTTCCAAGAAAGAAAAAGTAGCTTCAAAATTTTCAAGAATAGATACAAGTATTTTCTGAATAATTCTAAAGTCAGAAAATTCAGAACCAAGTAACCTTATTTTGTTGACAATTCTAAGAAGCTTATATGCATACTCTGTGATTGTCTCAGACTTCTTCATTTTCTATATTTTAGTTTCTCTAACCAGGTTCAACACTTGCATTGCTTTAATCCTTTCATTTCCTTCATATTTTCTTTTGAGGAAATTCCAAATTTCAAATGATGATTTCAGATTCATGATTCAGGAAAAAATTTCTGGTGAGATAGCAACAAACAAAGAAGCTCTCAACTTTGACTTTCTTGCTTGCTTCTCGTTATGATTTTTAATCTACGCCATTGTTGGATTTGCTGACAATGGAGGAACTTCTTAATCCTACTCTGCAGTTTCCCAAAGGTCATTTGCCTCTAGGTGTGCCTCCATTTTGGCTACTCAGATATGAAAATTTTCACCATTAAACACAGGTGGTGCTAGTGTTGTGAATGGTGTTTTAGAATCCATGGATGTAATGAAGCAAGGTGTTTAGGTTTTTATGATAGGTTTCACTCAAATAACTCACAATTTCCTTTAAGAAGGAAGCTCTGATACCAATATGATAGTTTTTAAAACATAAAATAGTATAGAACTGTAAGTTTTGGAAGTAGAAGGCTGATTATTCCATTGACTGATGAAGTGCTTAAATACATAAATTTGCAATATAAAATGAGAAATAAAAGCAGCAAACTAGCTAAACTTTAGCCACTAACAATAACAACTACTAAATAAAAAATCAAAACAACTCCTAAAATCATGGTCTTAAAATCTGGACACATTTAGCGGTATCTTTAACTTGTTCACTCATAATTCAAGCAACTTTTACTAATTCTGCCAACTTTTACTAATTCAAGTAACTTTTGACAGATCTTTAGTATTTTCCAAGAAAGAAAAAGTAGCTTCAAATTTTTCAGGAATAGTTACAAGTATTTTTTGAATAATTTTGAACCAAGTAACCTTATTTTGTTGACAATTCTGAAAAGCTTATATATGCATACTCTTTGATTGTCTCAGACTCCTTCATTTTCTATATTTCAATTTTTCTAACTAGGTTCAGCACTTACATTCCTTTAATCCTTTCATTTCCCTCATATTCGCTTTTAAGGAAATTCTAGATTTCACATGCTGATTTCAGGTTCATGATTCAAGAAAAAATTTCCGGTAAGATAGCAACAAACAATGAAGCTCTTGCCTTTGACTTTCTTGCTTTCTTCTCATTGTGATATTTAATCTATGTCGTTGTTGGATTTGCCGACAATGGAGGAACTTCTTAATCCTACTCTATTGCTTCACAAAGGTCATTTGCCTCTAGGTGTGCCTCCATTTTGGCTTCCTAGATATGAAAATTTTCACCATTAAACACAGGTAGTGCTAGTGCTGTGAATGGTGTTTCAGAATCATGGATGTAATGAAGCAAGGTGTTTAGGTTTTTATGGTGGGTTTCACTCAACTTACTTACAATTTTCTTTAAGAAGGAAGCTCTGATATATAGTTTTTAAAACAGAAAATAGTATAGAACTGTAAGTTTTGGAAGTAGAAGGCTTATTATTCCATTGACTAATGAAGTGCTTAAATACATACATTTGCAACATAAAATGAGAAATAAAAGCAATAAATTGGCTAAACTTTAGCCACTAACAGTAACAACTACTAAATAAAAATCAAAACAATTCCTAAAATCATGGTCTTAAAATTTGGACACATTCAGCAACATCTTTGACATTTTCACTCGCAATTCAAGCAGCTTCCAAGATACAATCTTCACCCACTAGATGGATTTGAGTACAACTCCTTGTAACTAAAGAGGTCAAGACATATAACCAGAAAACCCCAAAGGCACAAAGAATCTAAAGAAAATCTCACATGCAACAAGCATAAGCATAACCCAAGTGCGAGGAGAACCCATTGAAAAGGAAGCTTGTAACCCTTTTATAATTTTAATTGTCATTATGACCATAGCTTTAGACTTAAATACCAAGTTTGATAATCCAACACTAAAACTGTCAAGAGTTTATCCTTTCAACCTAAGGAAGAAAAAGAGAATAAGATTTTTCAAATGACATACTTTTGAAACTAAAAAGCCATACCAATATTACTTTTATAGAAAATTCACCTATTATGCAAAAAGATGTCACATGACAATGAACCTATATTTATATATTTTAAACAATAAGTCCCACTTATTATATGACAGTAGGACTCACTTTTATTTAAAAACAAATAATAATATCGCGTCAATATTAATGTAACTTTTAACCAACGGAAAGCTAATCCCATTAAATTTTTCATCTACTTAAGGTCTGTTTTGAATGTTTTCAAAATGTTGAGGTTCAATTTGAAAACTTTGAAACATTAGGATCTATTCTATATTTTATTATAAACGTTGAGATTTCAGATATAATTCCAACCTAATTATCACCCTTCTCAAATTGTGATGTTTTAATAATTGTTTTTATGGAATATAGGTCATTTAACCAAGTATAAACCATCTGTAAGCTGCCAAGGGAGTTTTCATATTAATACATACTTTAGATTTAAAAATAAAAATCATACTCTTATCCAAGTTGGGTATCATGATGTATTTGTTTTAGATGTTAGCATAGTTAAGTTGTTAAATAAAAGAAAACATATAATACTTGCAATTTACGTTGTCAATGTAGCAACAAAGAACTGTACTACATAATAATGAAAACTTCTAATAAGTTTTCTTTAGATTACCAGAGGGAATACTGAAATGTAGGTGCATCAATCAACGCTAAACAAAATGGTTTGCTTTTGATTCTATATAATGCTCTCTGAATAAGACAATGACCTTCAATGAAATGCAGAGGTGTCGACCATTACATTCTTCCAGGAGAATAGTAGAAAAATGAAAAATGAAAAGCGTAAACCACTTGCTCTGGTTAAATGAATACTTATAATAAAAGCTGATAACTATGTGATTGCCTTTTTTTTTAATCAGAAAACTGTAAGCAAATGTATGTTTCTAGCCTCTTTACCCCCTTTTGATGTTAAAAGAATTATATATTTCATGTCTAGAAATCATTTCTGCAAAGGTTCTTGGTTTAGATTATCTTCTGACAGAGTTATGATGCCTTCATGGAAGAACAACACAGACTAAGTTCTGGATTGCCTGCCACATGACCTCTTAACTATTATGGGCCATAGATGAAGCAACCTAAAAGCGGAGAGAATGAATGAATGAATTCGAATAAGCATTCTGCACGCGTAACTAGGCAACTATACAACACATGATGCTACGACTACAAAACTTCTATCATCCTACGTTCCCAGTATTCATCAGGTCAACAAACTTGTGATCCTCGATAAAGTGTCATCTCATGTTGCAACATTGGGGCTTTCCCGACTGTTGCAATCTATCCCAAAGACATGTTATCTGCCTTGGAGATTGGTAATGTGCTGTATAATAATCCTCAATGCATCCAAACTGACAGAACTTCAAGCTATGTACATATTGCACAGGTTTTGAACTGTTAAACTGCTCCACCCACATTCCCACACTCACATCTTCCATCTTGAACAACTGCACAAAGGATAATATCCATCCAACGATGGCAAAGAAGAAAAAGAGAAGTCAAAAACACTCTATAAGGCTACAATTCTTCATTATATGGAATCAAATAATTGTAGCAACTGCAGATAACTTACCCTTAGTTTATGTCTCTCAAACTCAGAAACAATGAAACGTGCAATATCTGATGATAAAATGTAGCCTGGTCCATTTGCATAGGGTGGATAAACTTCTTCTGGCCACTCCTGAAACCACCACCAAATAGGAATAATGGGAAGACAATGTCAATAGAGCAAACTGAGCAATTAAATCAGGAATCTCACTCTAAACTCAACTAGGCAAAACAGGAAATCAACCAAACGTGCAATAAATAGCAGAGGTACCATAGCTACTGGTTCTATTTTAAAACCAGATCTATCATACAGGTTCTTATCAACAAATACTAGTTCTCTTGATCCCAACCTATCCATGACAAATCAAAATGTCAAACAGCCACCAGAAATAGGAGAGATAAAGGAGCCATGCTGTCCTTGCTTTACCAAGTAAAGACTTGATCAAGAAAGGACCACCATAAAGTATAATCTCGTTCACTCCCCAAAAGAAAGAATCAACTAGATTTCAGTTATGGCAGGAGCTGCTGTGCAAGAAAGAGGTGGCAGAGCATTGAAGTTACAGAACATGGCATGATCCTGAAGCTTTGCACATCTATTACAAAGAGGCGATGCAGCCTCCTCCATTTTCAGGTTAGAGTCTTGACATCAAAATTATGGGACAGATTTATAAAATGTCTCCTTAAAGACCTAATTGGGAGCAGTTTAATAGAAATAAAGGTTTGAGTAATTAGAGATATCAAACCTACCTCATATGTCACAGCCCATTTGCCATGTCGCAAAACTTTATAGTAGTAATTTATATTCCCAATGTATAAGTTTCTTCCCCTTGGAACTTTTCTTGCTTCATTGATGACTGCATCCACTCTTATAAATGTGTCATCATCACCCTTCATAATGTACTTCGCACGAGCTGTGCGGACCTGAGAACAAAATAAGACAATGCAATTCGAATTATCACTAGAAGCAACAAGCAGATTAATAACTTTCTTCATGCCTGTATGGTATTTTCTCACTCACCCCATATTCACAGATGGCAACTGTTTTTAACACCACTAGGTCATAGTTATCCATGTAAGGCACTATAACGATATCCCCAAAAAATTCTGCCTCTTTCTTCAACTCAAAATTCACTTCTTTTCGAGGATGCTGTACGAAGATCAACAAGAAGAATTAAAGTTGACATCAAATCAAAGTCATCATATTAAGGACTAATCACTAAAGGTGAACAATATTCACATACCAGTGCCACAAAGAAGCGGGCCACTACATTTGAAGATTTAATGAGACTATGCTGCATCCAGGACTTCCTTATAGCCATCCGCTCAGCAAAATGGTTACCTGCAGAAAGAACACCAATGAAAAGTTCATTGGATCCGTCAGGAAGTGGTGGGGCTCTCCATCTGTTGGACATCTCTAGATGCCTCTGAGGAGCAAAACTAGGATGAGTTGAGGGCAATGAAGCAGCAAATATAGACAGGATATCAATGTCCCCGTTCACAGTAAGTCCAGTGGCATCCTCAAGAGTAAATCCCTGCCACCGATACCAAATAGTATAAAGAACTATCCGCGTTGACGCTTGACATTTAAGTGGTGTAGGGTAATACTCACAGTGCGATAGGGAAAAGAAGTGACATGCCTCCCATCCACATTAACATGGAAACCCTCCAAACCAGCACTAAGAGTTAGAACAAACAACTTCTCCTCTGTAAATGGGAATGGCCAGTCAAAAGCCACCCTTTTCGATCGGCCAATAAGCCTTTTTAACCACCAAGTTGCCTTTGACTCCTCTGAGCGATTGTCATCGTCACGGATCCACTTTTCACACTTCACATGGTTGTCAACTGTAGCAATAGCCAGTACGAAGGATTAGCAATTAGGTAGAAAGACAACCAGAAAAGGTAAGCCAGTTTCTCTTTCATTATTTGTTATTTTGCTAAGAAAGACAATTTCTTTAAAACATTATGAGCTCCGCAATAAGAATCCATAACTACCAATATATACCAAATCCCACTAAGAAAAAAAAGAAAAAGTATTTATGCACACGGTATCTCAAAATAACCAGACGACAATTATCCATCGAACACAAGAACAAAATAAAACTGAACTCACCAGTCTCTTCATTTGCCTTAGACTTCCATCCCTCACATCTCAAAGCAGTTCCCCACTGCATTCTATAACAAGTATTCTGCTCAATCACCGGTTTTCCACTCCAATCGCCTTTCAGTCTTGGGTTGAAATGCAAAATCCTTGGTGGGTCCTCGCCTTCCACAGTCTTCAATCCCTGCAACTCCATCATAAACTGTGACACCATCAAAGAATCACCCTCTTGAACCAGTGATATCTTTGGATCACGCTCCGCATGAGCAGCTCTCGGCTTCCCCACCAAGGTTATATGTGAGCCCAAAGTTAGGCCACAAGGTAACTCCATAACTTTCCCTCGCTCGAAGAACTCAGCCCCAGACAGCAAAACCGAATGGGGACAATTTTCTAATTGGTTCTCAGATTTCTTCACGTCCACGACCTGAACCAAACCCGCTTGAATCTCTTCCCAAACCTTTCTCCCAACCTCCCAAGCAGTTTTTGCATTCTTGTGGAGTTCCAAGGATCCATCTTTTTTAGTGGGGTCGAAAGTTTTGATGTCAAAATCCAAATTTGACAAAATGTTATTGGGTTGCTCATCATTTTCTGAGTTGAAGAGCAGGGACTGAGTCGGCTGGGCCAAGTTCTGGGAGACCCATAAAAGTGGCCGAGCAGGAGCATCCTTGTCCTGCAAATTCTCTTCGCTTTGAAGTATAAAAGGACGAGTTAAGGGTTCTTGAGAGACAGAACCCAAGCCACCATTGAACACAAATGGAATTTCTAAAGTTACGAGAACTACATACAATAACCCAACACCAATCAGGAATTGAATCGATCTTTGCCTGCTCAACGACAATAACATATCGAATCTATCCAGCTTTGTCTCGGATTTCCTTCTCTTCATTTTTAGAAAAAGAAAAAAGAAATCGAACCCCAGAACCAGAACGAAAATGAAAGATACAATCTTTTTCAATGAAACACGAGAGTGCAATGATGCAAAGGACTAGAAAGAAGAAAATGAAGTCCACAGGAGAGAGGGATGCAAGAGCGACGGGGTTGGAGAGGAAACTGATGGCTTTAAGGGAAGATTTTGGGCATGTCAGTCTTTTTTTCCCCTCTTCCTCTGTTCAATGGAAAAGGTTTCATAATTTTTCGGGAAAGAGAGGGAAAGAGAAGGAAAGTGGGACCCACTTTCAAACCGTTGGACACATGAAAATTAAAAAAAAAAAAAGTAAACAATATTCCGCCATTGTAACATGACGACATCTTTTTAGGCAATTGAATAGACATTTTGTTAACAGATTATTATTTTAAAAGAAAATAAAAATTTAATTAACATGAGTTTAAAATGGCAGTTAAAGAGATCCAAATACTTCTCGTCTACCAAAATTAAATATTAATATTTATAATTGAAGTACAATAATGAACCTTTTTCGATTTACAAAAATATAAAATATAAAAAATTACTTATAAACAGAATTTTACAACATATCAGGCATATTTGTCTTACAATTTTCTTAATAACTTTGTTTTTAAACATGCATCATATAACGAAGATCTTCTTTTTATTTATTATTTATTTTAATTATTTATTACTTTTTTTCAGCTTTAATATTTATTTAACTTTTTTTGTCATTTTTTATATCACATCTACAAGTGAGTCTGCTAAAAATAGTCTCTTATAATATAAGAATAAGACTGTATATTATCAGAACTCTCCAGATTCGGCTTTATTACTAGACTTCGGACAGAATATGATAATAAAGTAAAGATACTCGTAATACTTGCATTAGAACAAAATGTTTATAATTTGCACAGTTGTAACATATTCTTTTACCTCGAGCATAAGTTAAAATACTGTGCTTATCTCAAGTTCAACGTTTTAGAGCATTTGTTCGGTACAAAATAACGGTAGCGGGGGATATTTTGAAAGTTAAAAGGACAAGATTATAGATTTAAGACACAATCAAAGTAAAACAGACACTGGCTCGCCTCTATTTTGTTCTTTTCCTATTGTTTTGAGTTTCGAAAAATCACATCTCCCTCGTCAATGCATTACAGTAACGGGAAAGGAACTGTTCTTTGTAGCTCCATTCTTGCCAATCGGCATAACAATAGGGATAAATAATATTATGAAGGAAACAGTCAGTCAAACACTTCAGTTCCACAAGTCTTGGAATTGGCAAGGTCATGTACTGTGTTGATGTAGCCATAAATCATATTTTAATTTTTAAATATGATATTAACTCAAGTAATAGCATATTATTAGGGATATGTCTTGTATAACAATAACAGATATTTAGACATATGTATAGCCAAAAAATCGTATATAAATACTCATTCATGAAAGAGTTCAAATACGCTCAAGTATATAGCTACTTTTTCTCAACTTCCTTTATATCAAAGCTCCTTTTGTGAAAAAAGGTAGTTTTTGGTTCTTAATTTTTTTTAGATAATTTATTCTCTTTAATACTGTTTGTTATACATCAACCGGTAAAGTTGTTCATTTATAATTATAAGTTACAGGTTTAAATCACAGAAACAATCTCTTTATAAAAATATTTAAAAAAATTACGTACATTATGACCTTTTTCAAACCCTTGCAAAACTCGTGCATCGGATACATTGACCTTTATTCTCTTTAATAGTAATTGTTATACGCCATACTCTTTTAGTCCTTAAGATAATCACAATGGTGCAAACCCCATCTCCTAACTCCTTTGTATACACTAAGACTATGTTTAATTGGACGTAAGATTTTTAATAGAATGGAATAGAATGATTTATAATGGAATGAAATGTAAATGGATTTAATATTAAAAAATGTTGTTTAGAAGAGATGGAATGGTTCATAATGTAGTATAGTAAAATGTTGTTTATCATTTTATATTCCATCCTAAACTCTCCAAATTGGAGGTAACTTATTTTTATTATTTAAGATGGAATGTAATGTAATGTGAAACTCTCCCCTTCCATCATATTTCATTTCAATCTATTATAAATCATTCTCTCAAATGATGGAATAATATTACATTTTATTTTATTCCATTAATAACCATCAAATTAAACATAACATAACACATGGATCCAGAACTTCCAACATTTAGTTATAGAACTCTTGTTGTCTAGAGGTAGACAAAAATTGAAACGATGTTTTTTTAGAAATTAAAAATAAATTAATGAATAAAGTAGAGTAGAGTACAATACTACTAAAGGAAGAGCTCTCTAGTAGTTGAGAAACACGGTAGAGATATTACATAAAAGCAAGTGACATTACAATCCCGTTTAGATATATTGACTAAGCATGGCACAAAAAACGACATACCCTATTGAGTCATTCCAAATTAGTAATCAAATCCACCCCCATCCTCTGAGCTTCCCGAAATGTTCCAAATTAGGATTGGTGCTTTTATCATTCTGCGATACAAATCGCAACCGTCCGATAAGGATCTTCACTGCTATCGTGTCGATACTTCATCCAAAGATGATTATATTACCTATCTTCCCTTAATACTTGTAATGAAGGTGGAGATCTTAAACCGTGTGTAAGCTATTGGCTCTCCTTACGACTTGCAATATCTAACTTCCTCAGGTAAGATTTGACTTTCAATCCTTGTCTAGTAGTTTTGTTCCATTTCCCAGTAAGTATATTGCTCTCTCTCTTTGTGCATGATAGTTTGTAGCACTAAATCAGCTGAACATTCCTTGTTCTAGAACTTTTTCTGATTTCTTTCTTTCCATATCTCTTAGGTAGATATGGTAAGAGATAGAACCTTCCTCTTCTAGAGTAGAGAGGATGCTTGCACTTCTGCTAGAATCTTAGCAACCTCGATGAGTGAATTTGATGTCCCATGCCAAGAAAGGCAATTTATGATCTTATTCTAAATGAAACTGGAAAAAGGGCATAGAAAGAATAGATGGTCCCTAGTTTTAATACCTCTTCCACACAAACAACAATTTTGGTACAAATTTTGGATAAATTGGAGTCTGTCTGTTGTTGCTACCCTATTCTTTACCACCAGCCATAGTAGGAAAGCAGAACTTGACCTGAGAATATTACACCATATAACTTTGGCCCAATGATCATCTTGATCAGAGTGATAGAGCCATTTCCTCTAGATTTTTCTATAAAAGGTTTCAATAGAAGATTCTTTCCATAGAAACAGCCTTGTAAGTTAGGATCAGGAAGGTATGGAGGTCTTAGATGACTGATTGAATTAGGAAATTGTATCCATTCATTATGATTTATAAGATTAGCTACCTTAGCTTTGTGGTCTTAATCTAAAAAAGCAGAAACAACAATGAGGTTAGAGGAAAGGTAACCATAACCCGTCCAATTATTATGCCATAGGAAAGCAATTTGGCCATTTCCAATTTTACAGAAGACATCATTTGCTACTTCTTCTATTTTTCTTAAGATCTGATTAAGGAACCAAGAATGAGATGGCCTTATAGGAGGGGACCATATGTTGTTCCCTTTCAAAAAGTGGCTATAGAACCATTTCATCTATAATGAATACTTATCTTAGATCATTCTACAAAGCCTTTTGATCAAAAAGATATTGTTTGCAACTCTTATAGAGATGATCCTTAGCCCACCCTTCACCTTTGGTTTACACATATCAGACCATTTAACTTTAGGAACCCCATAACCTCCATTTGCTTTTCCCCGTAGAAATCTCTCATCATCATCTCCACAGTTTTGACTAGCTTTTTTGACAAGGGAAAGTGAATACTCCAATAAAGATGAAGGGAACATAAAACATATTTAATAAGTTGAACCCTACTACCATAAAACTAAAATTTGTTTGTCCATTTGCCTAGTCACCTTTGAGTTTTTTCAATAAGGGGAAGACAATCATTGAAGGATAGTCTCTTGGTGGAAACAGGAAGACCTAGGTACTGTAGAGGAAGATTTTTCCAGTCCATACTAGTCAGAGGAGAAATAGTGCCCTGGAGAGAGTCTGCCGAAGTAGAGATAACAAAATGACTTTTGTGGAAATTCCTTTAGAATTCTTTAAGAGTGCCCATTTGTAGTTTCATTGAATTTGGATGAGCTTTGGAGAAGAGAATAAGGTTATCTGTAAAACAGAGATGAGTAAGTGATAGTTTCCTGCACTTAAAGTGAAACTTGAATTTAGGATTGTGAGAGACTTTGGTCTTGATCATTAGCGAGAGCACTTCCATACATAGGATAAATAAGTGTGGGGACAAGGAATCCCCTTGTTTGATTTCTCTCTTCCCTTTGAAAATTCTGGAAGGCGAGCCATTAATAAGCATATTGTAGGCTGTAGTTGTAATAGAAGCCTTAATCCAATTAATAAAAGGATCTGAAAAATTGAACTCCTTAAGAACTCTGAATAGGAAGGGCCAACTGATGCAATCGAAATCTTTGTTGAAATCTATTTTGACAGCACAGTTAGGGAATGAGTTCGTTCTGGTGTGTCCTTTAAGAAGTTATTGTGAAATAAGAATGTTGCCCCTAATATCTCTATTATTCATAAAAGCATTCTAATTCTCACTGACAATGAGGTTGAGTACGCCCTTTATTCGGTTAGTAAGGATCTTAGCAATGATTTTGTAGAGAAAATTGGTGCATACAATTGGTTTAAATTGGTTAAAGTCCTTTAGGAGTACAAGATTAGCAAAAAATTCATGAGTAACCTCTCTAACCATGGGTCCTATAAAGGACTATGTCTTTTGGAAGAAAAATCCACTGAGCCCATCCAGTCCAGGAGCTTTTATCCTATTCATAGCAAACACCGTTGCATTGATCTGATCATATGTAATGTCTTCCACTAATTTCCTAGTAGCTTCAGTGAGACTTTGTTAATGATAAAATTCTTAATAGGGTGCAGAAAGGAATCAGAATCCATATCCGGACCTAAAAGACCTCTATAGAATTTAACAGCTTCCTTCATGATGCTTGATTGATCATTAAGACTTCTTCCTTCTGTACAGATTATCTAACATATTTTATTGACATTCCTTCTATCAGATAGGGAATTGAAAAAGAATTTAGAAGCTCTATCTCCTTCCCTGATCATGTTAATCCAAGCCCTTTGATGGATGAGCGAAAAGTGATCTTGAACTGCTCTTAAATAGAGGTAAAGTTCCAGCTTTTCCGTAGAAAGAAGGTCTGAATCATTAGGATTATAAGCGAGTAAACTTTGAGAAGCAGCTAGTCTTTCCTTAGCCATATCAATAGCAGCTTGAGTACTAAGGGAATGAGAAACTTTCAGTATCTTCAACTCTGCTTAATTGCTTTAAGTTTTTGGCAGTATATGAATTGCCTAGAATCTGAAACCTTAACTGATAATCCCCTCTTGATTGCATCATCAAATCCATCCACTTTAACAAGATAGTTATTAAATTTAAAGGGATATGGGGTAGAGGACTTCTGGAAGAGTCCCTCAACTAGAATAGGAGAGTGATCAAATAAGAAAGGATCCATGAATAGAGCCTTACTATTAGCAAATTGGAGTAGCCATTCTCCATTGACAAGAGCCTTATCCAACTTTTTGTTCATTAAACCAGGTAAAGAAATGACCTTCCATTTTGAAATCAGTTACCCCCGTATGATCGACACAAACTTTAAGATCTTCATTGTATCTCCTCAGGCTACAATTCCCTTCTACTTCAATTCTAAAAGTAGTGGTGTTAAAATCACCTGTAATCATCCAGGGGCTAGATATGGTGCTTTGAATGCCTTTTAGAGAGGTCCAAAGAGAGCTTATTTGAAATGCAATATTGTAACCATAAACAAAGGAAGGGTAGATAAGAGTTCATTCCAAGATGAAGTGGATTTTAAGATGTATTAGTTAATCATTAGAAAGAACCTCCTCCACTTTGACAAAATTAGTATTAAACGCAATAATTATTCTGCCATAGTGATGATATTGATGGTTGGATAAGAAGGACCAATACGAGCCAAATTTTTTTACCTTATTCATATTCTCATACCTAATTTTTGTTTCAAGCATAACTACAATAAGAGGCTTAATCCTCCTGACAAAATCCCTCAAAGCATCAAGCTTTTTTGGGAAGTTTATACCTCGAACATTCCATATTAGGACTGACATAACAATATATTTTTACCTTTAGCCCCTTTCCTCCTTCCACTCCTATGACTTCTTAAACTAGTCACTGTTTGTAAATTTTCAATCTCACTTCCTTCCGTCACCTTTCTATCAGAGGAATTGGTATAAGAAGCAGCATCCTCAACAAGTAAAGAATTTGATTTACCCCCAGAGAGGTTAACATTAGCTAGAATGGCCTCATTATGCAGCTCACTCGCCTTATCAACCGTCTATATCTGTTCTGACACATTTTCTTCCTCCTGAACCTCAGATTGTGTAGCCACCACATGATCATATTCTATTCCCCTTATATTGGATGGAGATGATATGATTTTTTTCTCCCCCCCCCCCCCCTTGTACCGTGTCATCTAGTTCCAGCTGAGGTACATTTAGGCAAGTGGGACCATCCTTAAGGCCAATTTTTTCTGCATAATCGCCTTTAGAGAAAACCTTTCCAGTTGGTTTCCGCACCTTCCCTTGCATAATAACCTAGGGTTTCCAACTATAAGAGACATATATAATGTCTTCTTATAGGACATTGTCAATACCCAACCACATAACGGGAATGCAGTCCGGTAGCTCCTTGGATCTATCCACAATGACACAAATCCGCGCATAACCAACCCTCTTCCTCTTGACAGTAGTTTCATCCATACATAAAGGCCTACTATTGAAACTAGCCAAGGAACTAAGACCTTGGGTAATCCAGTACTCTAATGAGATACTATGTAAATTAATCCACAGTGGAAAGTTATACACCTGGATGTTTTCAAGCTTTATACCTGGCTGCCATTTTATAGGAATAGGGTAGCTAAGCTACATGCCATGGACCTTCTTCTAGTATCTTGTTTGCTTCATCTTGGGAGGTAAATTGAATAATACTAAATTGTCTTCAGTAAGAAGAATATCAGTGAGTCCCCTATTCTTCCAATGATTAGCTGCCCACTTTTGAATGATAGGGAAAGCAGGACGTCTTTCCATAAAGAAACCAACCAAGGAGGATTCCTATATTCTAGCACTAATCCACAGGATCTCAATGTCCGGATGCACAACTACCTTGCCATCAATAACTTTGGGCAAGTTATATTGAAGGGTAATATCAAATGGCTCACCCACAACCTATTTCCAACTTTTGTTCCATGGGGTATTGGAAGGGGGTCAAGAAGGGGGTTGTTTAGGTTGCAGTGTAGCATTTGGGGAGGAAAGTGGAGGGTTTGAGGTGTTGGGGGAGGTTTGTAGATTCAGTTGAATCTAGATTTGGGGGGAGGGATATGTTTCGGTATGGATGGTAGGGGAAGAGGGTTGTGTTTCCACTTAGGAGACGAAGTGATGTCAGCAGCATCACCACATGCCACTTGTTAATTGGTCCACTTGTCACCAAGTTAGATGTCATTCATTTGCCTAAATTGGTCCCATGCGCTATGTCATATGCCATGACATTGTTCACATTGACACTGCTTCTATTATCTACTATGCCAACTATTATGTTAGCATCTTATGTCATCACTCATGCGGCTAGTTTGAATTAAATCCATTGATGAATAGGTTCAATTATTTCCTTGCCAAATTTTCTTAATTCAAACTAGTTCCTAAGGTTTTTAAGTGTTGAAAATTTGTCTTTAAGATCAAATTGATTAAATTCTAGCTATATAGACAAAATTTATTGATTTCTCATTGTTTTCATACATTGTTATTAATAATCTTTCTCTTTTATGCATTATAGACATTTCCAAACTTCATTAATACATTGCTCAACTAATAAATGTCAACTTTGATGGATACAATTATAATTTTTAAGTTGAGAAAATGTGCAAGTTTCTCAAAGATAAACTTTTTTGGCATATGTTACTGGATAAATAACCAAACATATTCAAAGGATAGATGAAGTTGAAGATATATTCATAAAATGTCCAGTATCTTCATATAGTATGATCATCAGATTTTAAAATAGTTTTATAATACCCATGCTAAAGTAGTCAAACTTGATTTTCATTGGTTTGATACTGCTAAATAGGCATGATATTTCTTAAAAGATTGTTACTCTATATTTGATGATTTTAATCAACTTTAGATTTGTAAAAGATATCATCACATACAATAACAACCTAATCAAATTATCTATAATTATATAGGGATGACAGTAGGTCAGGCTAAGACTGGGCCTGCCATAACTCTAATCGATCTGACCACTACGGTTGGCACCCGATGTAGTGTGTCTGAGTATGAGCTCGAGCTCGAGCCCGATCAGGCCAAAGGTAGTCCAACTTGAATCTGAGTCTGACTCAGCCTGGCCTGAGCTATTTTTTAATTATGAATGTAAAAATGATATCATTTTAGTTATATGCGTCGGGCCTTAGGCCGGGCTGGGCCTAGACAACCTAAGCTAAAGCCTAACCTCATCTCTATAACTATGTTTTGAATTGTGATCAACTGGCAGTTAAAAACCCTAGTTGTCCTGATGCTCAAATTGTCGCTTTCTGTATCATCTTTGTGTTTAAAAGCATATTTGGTACTTGTTGATGACTCTCATATATGAGTTTCAGTCTATCCACAACTTTCTTTATCACTGAATATCTCTACTAAGCCTTGATATTGTACTTAAAGAACTAATTATATAAGAGACCATAATTCATACCCTTCAAATAGAGAAATCTATTTTATCTAGTAATGTTATTCTTGCCAACCTCCTTTTATTAGACTTCTACCTCTTAGAGCCTAGTTAAAAAGAAGATATGTTGTAACTATTATAAAAAGAGTACCATCTCATCTCTGAAAGTAGGACCAAATAAGGTCACTCTTCCAAGTCCTCTCAACTTATTGTCATTGTTGTTTCCATAAATGGTACAATGGAGAATATATCTACATCTCTAAAATTCTACTTGAAAAATATTCAAGCCTTTTTACAGCAACTTCAACTAGATATTAGTACTGTTTCTTATCCAACTTTTTCTGTCACATCAAGTAGATAGTATCTTGATTCTAATTGTAATCACATGACTTCTAACCAATGTTGTGAATACCTTATCGGAATTATTACCGGATTGAGTTCTGGTATGGTTTGTACTGGTACCGGTCAACACCAGATATCGTTTCGAGTAATTTTTTAAATTTATGAAATAGTCCCTGATTTTTTAAGAAATTGCAAAATAGTCTATTGTCATATTGTACAGTTATACTTTATAAGTTTATATCAACCCTATTTCCAAAAATGATAATAATAAATAATAACCACAATTAATATGAAATAACAATAATTTTCAAATATTTCACATATAGATAATAACCAAAATTAATGTAAAAAAAGCCAATTATCATCATGCAAATATAAAATTAAGAATAATACAAAATATTTAAAGTATTACAATTTCATCATATAATAAATAATAATTTCATCAAAAGTTCAAAACATCCAATAAAAAAATAATAAATATCCTTAACTTTTAAACTATTATAATTTACCACAAGAGTTCATGATGAGAAACCAACTAAGTAAAATTGAAACCTGTAAAAAAAAATTTACAATTACATTATATATATAGAATTTAACATATACATCAAATATAAGTAAAATTAAAAGAAGAGCGAAAACAAAAACCTGGAACTTCATTCAATCATCTACGAGAGGATATCTGCTATAACTACACTGAATAACATGTCAATGCTTTCCCAACCAAGATTATCTTCCAAGTCATTCACATCTATCAATTCCGTTTTCTCATAAACCCAATTAACAAGAAGGTCGATATTATCGATAGATATTGGATTTGTTGAACTACTTGTTCTATTAAGACTCCTAGTAAACGATAAAATTTAATTATTAGAAAATTATAAGAAATTATATCGAAATTAATAATGATAATAACATACCTTTCTCGAAGCTTTAAATTGTAACGAACGAATATCAAGTCATTCAATCTCTTGTGCTTCAATCTATTCCTTTTCCTGGAATGGATGAATTCAAATGTGCTCCAGTTCCATTCACAGCCCGTTGCACTCATACATTGACCTAAAATCCAAATTGCAAACCTTTGTAATTCTGGAACACCACTTCAGAATTGATCCCACTAAGAAACTGTAAATTGTATGATAACAAAAATAATGTTGCAAACAAAATAAAGTGATAATTAATTTCCAACAATTAAGAAAAAAGAAACAACTAATACCTGAAGAAAGTTTTTTTCTTTTTCGAATGGAAATCGGCAATCCAAAATTCCCAGAAGACATCTTATAAAGCTCTATTTGTGAGCTTAAAATATCTTGCATCATTTTATTGCCAACAATTATTGTAATAGTGACTAACATTCCTCTACTAACTTCAGCTTTCTTTGTAAAATTCAGTCTGAAATATACAATAGGCTTAAAAAATGTCCTAGCTGCAAACAAAGGAGAAGAAAGTTATCTTTCCCATTTCTCATTAATGATTGAAAGATACAGTGTACACAAAGAAGGCGTATGTTTCAGATTGGCCTTGATTGCTTCTTTTGCTCTTTCCATGGCATCCAAAAAATAACCTATTGTTGGCTTTTCTTCATTATCAGCCAATTGAAGCACTCTCACCAAAAGCTCACAAACTTGGATAACAAATTGACATTGAGACCAAAATTCTCTATCTTCTAGTATAATGCTGGAAACCTCCAATCTAGCATTAGACCTAGCATGCTGAGATGCAACTCACTTATCACTTATAAATATTTGTCTTAACTCTTTCTTCATCGAAACAAATGACTGAAATGGTAAGAAATTTGTTGCAAATCTTGTCACACTAGGACAACACAAATTCCTATCATTGGTAAATTCCTTTCTGATCAAATTCAAAACCTATGCACGATTATAGATAAACTTGGTCACCTTTTTTGCTTTCTACATAGTCTCATCAATAACAGAAAAATACCTAGGATCCGCTATATTCTTCAGTATTAGGTCAATGCAATATGTAGCACAAGGAGTCAAAAAAAAAAGAATTATATGTATTTTGTAACCTTCTTCCTGTCGCTTTATAAGTGAAATTATTGTCAGTAATAAACTGAAAAATATTTTCTGGCCCTACTTCATTCATATCTTCATCAAATATCGCAAACAAAGTCTCAGTATTTCTAATAAGGCCAAATGTATCAATAGATTTCAAAAACATAGAGTCATTTGTAGAATAAACCAAAAAATTAATAATAGGCTCTTGTCTCCCATTTATCCAATCATCACGCATGATTGAACATCCATAAATAGCCCAATGCACTCTTCTTTCTACCAAATAACTTCTAATTTTAGAAACATAACAACTCAAAAGTTTACCTCTTAAGTTATCAATCGAAGGAGCTTTGTATCCCGTACCATAAGAGGCTATTACATCCACCATAAGTTGATAATAGTAAGACTGTGAAGTATTGAATGATTAGCCTTTATCATAGCGACTGCCATATTGACATTATGAGCCGCTTTTCTTGATTACACTGCATTATGAATTGAAGGTTGGGCTCTAAGAGTTGTTCTTGGTGCAAAAAAAATTAGTCACTTGCCTTCTTCTTTTCCTAGCATCAGGTGCAAGTGTAACATTATCTTCTTACTGGGCCTAAGATGGAACACTACCATTACCACAACCACCTTCAACATTTGCACAATCATCACGAAAACTAACAAATAAAGTTCCACTACCAATTTCAAAATTCAACCTTTCCCTTCCATCTTTCTCATGTTGATATTCTTCAAGCAAAGTTTTCATTAGCCACTTCACATCATGACTTACTTTTTTACGTAGTTCCTAAATAGCAAAGCAATATTATTAAAAGATCTTGTTCAGGTACTTCTCAATAGAATTGTAGAACTAAATGAAAACATAACACATTCTTGATACTATTTGAGCTCTTCTCCTCTCTTCTCTTTCCTACAAATCTTTAGGGAGAAGTTATCCTTGTTGTTATCTATAATATCAATATCCCTACTCTTCTCATAAGTAACATCTCTCCTTATGAACACTTATAAAATCATACTCCTAACTACCAAAATTTTAAAGTCTTTGGTAGTACTTGCTTTATTATTCTTCAACCATAACAATAAACCAAATTAGAACCATGAGCATGATTATACTTCTTTTAAGGTATGAGTTACATCATTAAAGGTATAGAGGTATTGGGATCCTTTCTTAAAGACTTGGTATCTCATGATATGTAAGCTTCATAAGATATTTTGAGGTAGTTCAAAATTTTGAGATAATGAAAATTCTCATCATTTCTTTTCCAATTCTACCATATCCTTGTTTCCTAATATTTCTCATATAGGATCACTTTCCAAGAGTTCTAACAGTTCAATATAACTTATGCCTAATCTTATCAATTCTTCATCAAATGTGGATCCATTACCTCCTCTAAATGATCCTTATCCATCTAATCAAACATCAAAACTTCTTGTTCCTCATCTTATTCCTCGACATACCAATCGAGTAAATCACCTCTCTATCTAACTTTTACTATATTTTTGGGTTTTGAAGTTTCATTTGATGAGTTTGGGTATTATATGTCTTAAGTAAAATATGTCACTGATCTTATCTCTCGTTCTGGTAACACTAACTCTAACACTACTAACGCTCCATTGAAATCTAATGTTTATTTTTCTACTATTGATGAAACTCTCCTCAATAATAATACTCTCTTAATTAATTAACAATCTCATGTATCTCACTATCTTCCATCCTAATATTGCCTATACTATTCACATTATCAACCAATTCATGTTGGCACCTCATATCCCTCACTTCTCTGTTAGCCTTTATATCATTTAATGTATCAGGGGTACTCTTTTTAATAGTCTTTACTTTTTTTCATTCATCTCTATTAAAGTTACGAGCATACTTTGATGCTGACTAGGCTAAATATCTAACTAATCAATACTCCACTACTAATTATTGTTTCTTCCTCGGTATGCCCCTCATTTTATAGCACAACAAGAAACAAACATTTATCCCTCAATCTAGCACAAAAGTAGAATATTGAGTTCTTACAAACACAATATCTAAACTCCTTTAACTGTATTGGTTCAAGATAGGTGTTATTCCTGCTCTTGTGCAACTTCTCTCCTTTGTAATAATCACATTCTCCTAAAATGTTCATATCTTCTATGAGTGTACTAAAGATATTGAAATTGAATATCACCTTATGCAACACCATATTAATTACTCAAGACACTATTCAATTTGTCCTTATCATAGTCTCAAATATTTGCAGATATTTTCATCGAATTTCATTCAGCTTATAATTTGAAGAACTTGTTTTCAAATTAACTCAAGATGTCTATCTCCTTACTACTATGAGTTTAAGGAAGGAACGATAACATATTATTAAGGATATATCTTATGTAATAGTAATATATTATTATGATATATGTATCTTTCATAACAACAGCATATAATTAAGCACATGTGAAACTAAAGTTATGTATAAATAATTTCATCATATAATAATTTAAATGTACACAAATATATAACTTCTTTTTCTCAAGACCAAAAATCATGTTATACATCGTCAGCAGAGACGGAGCTATGTGAGGGCCAATGGTGCACTGGGTCCCCCAACATTTAAAAAATTAAATATTTTTATTTTATATATGTATATATATATATATACAAGGATGGAATTATTTGGAGTTCATTACTACATTGGGCCTCCCAAAATTTTAAAAAATTAAATATTTGAGTTCTCCTATCTTAAATTTTTAGCTTCGTTACTGATCATTAGTCACACATTTCTTATCTTTCATTGAAGGGTTTTAGTTTTTTTTTTCTTTCCGGACTGTTTGATTGATTTTATGATAACTGAATAATTGTCAGGCCCAATTAGTAGATGATTGGACTACAAGAATGTCTTAACAGTTCCAAAACGAGAATTATAGTTCATTAGCTTTGAGATTTCTATGTTATTTTCATATGAAGAAACAGAAGATGTATTGATCATCTTCAGGATTTCAGAGTGAAAAGGTTTGAAGACGGGAATCATATATCATGCTCATTTGGTGGGTTCTTCATCAGATTAGTTGGATATTAACTTTAAAATAGTTGCTCTTGTCAAACTTGTGATCATTAGAAACTATATAACAAGTCATTTCCTTTTTACACAAGCAACTAATTATTCTTTGTCAATCAGCATTTTATGTTCTTTTACTTAGATTAACACTACACTGAACCAGAAAATTCACCCGATTCGAACCTGACACAATGCTCTTGGAGCCAAGCATACAAGTATGGTGACTCCAGATAGAGAGAGAGAGAGAGACAGAGTGGTCTGTGTGTTTATACCAGAAGAGGTTTACATCATGCAAAATAGTTAATTCCAAGAGCTTCATGCTTTTCTTACCTCCAGACTTGTCATACGTTTAACTCATTCTTGTATTGCATCTCTCCATCTCTCAAAGAGCATTTGCTAAAGAAACTTCGAAGTTGCATCTCTCATCATCACCTTCCTTTTATATCTTCTTCCAAACTTGTATACTTCTATTCCTTATCAGATAAAATGGTAAGAACTCCATGCTGTGACAAGCTCAATGTGAGAAAGGGTCCTTGGACCGTCGAGGAAGATGCAAAGATTCTCGCTTATGTTTCCAAGCATGGGACAGGAAACTGGACTGCTGTACCAAAGAAAGCAGGTAATTTAGGGTCATGAAATGATAATTTTAGTTGGATTCAAGTTTCACGGTTTTTGCAGCTATTATACTAACCATTTTGGATCTCCTGTGACTTGTATACTGTATGTGAGCATATTCTGCAGGACTCAGGAGATGTGGAAAAAGTTGCAGGCTTAGGTGGACTAATTACTTGAGGCCTGATCTCAAACATGACAGCTTCACACCCCAAGAAGAGGAATTGATAATTAAGCTTCACGCAGCCATTGGTAGCAGGTGCGTGGGTTGTAACTTGAGATAAGTTGCATTTAAGCTAATTTCACCATTTAGTCATAAATCTAGTTTGAGATAAGTTGCATTTAAAGCTAATTTCACCATTTAGTCATGAATCTAGTTAAATTAGATTTGAGTTAAAATATTTTCTGAATATTTCAGCAAATTCGTGCTAGTAAAGTGATCATACTACTCCAAAGAAAACTTTGTATTCACAGTTACAGGCTTTTATTCATTGTGATTCAGAGTCATCTCACTCAATTTTGTTATGAAGCTTCGTTCTAACCTGCTTCCTAGGTCTCTCATGGAGATTATGCTTTTTGTGTAAGTCATTGACTTGGGAAGAGGTCCTGCTAGTTTTGGTTCCCTAAGCTTACTGTTACAAAAAACAAATTTCACTTCCAAACTTGAGATCCTCTCGAAGACAATAAGAAAATTTTGACAACCTTAAACTGACCTGACAACCATGCATGAAGTGATTCCAACTGTTCCAATAGACTGTAGCTTTATCAGTTCAAAAATTAATGACTCTCTCCCTCTTTACTGTAATGTGTTGTGTTTCTAGATGGTCTATCATAGCCCAGCAACTGCCCGGAAGAACAGACAATGATGTCAAGAACTATTGGAACACCAAGCTAAGAAAGAAGCTCACTGACATGGGAATAGACCCAGTTACTCACAAGCCCTTCTCTCAAATTCTAGCGGACTATGGAAACATCAGTTGCTTCCCAAAATCTGGAAACCGAATCGGATTGCTCAACCGTGATGTGAAGAACACTACTGCCTCCAATCCAGACCGAGTTCCAAATATCAACGACCGTTTGATGACATCAATGAGACCACCCAAGATGGAACCCATCCAAGAGTGTTTCTTGAGCAACAATTTCAACAATGAGCCTGACAAGAATTATGCATTCGATCTTCTTGATCAGTTACAAGCTATAAAACTGGTGACGGAAGCCTCAAGTTGCTCCAAGTTTGAGAGTTTTTCGCAACCTTTCCTTCAGGAAGGCTCATTATCATCGGCATCGTCATCTTGTTCCTCCACTTGCTCTACAGCTGCTCAAGAAAAAGCCCCACTTAATTTTAGTTGGCATGACTTCCTTCTTGAAGATGCATTTTTCCAAGCTGATCAGCAAGGACAAGACATCCCAGAGGAGTTCTCATCCAGGAATACATTAAACCTGGAGCAAGATTGTTATCAGAATCTATGTCCACAAGTTCAAGTTCCCTGCGGGAATAGTCAGAAAAACAACAGCCCTGAAACAAAAGGAAACAACCCTTCAGCCACAAGCAATAGTTTTCAAGTTCCATCTACCATGGCCTCTCATGCTTCGTTTGTTGAATCCATACTGGATAGGGAAACAGAGATGTTCTTGGATTTCCCTGACCTACTTGAAGAGCCATTTTACCCGCAAGTTTGACAAGTACACAACTTCCGTATTTGTAATAAGGCTGTATGCATGGCCCAGTAGGACTACAACTTTCTGTTTCTCTTTTGTCATTTCAAGGTTGGGATTTAACAATGGTATAAATAATGTCGGTAATATTATTACCGACGGAAAAAAGTTAACGACTTTCTGTCGTTAACGTTTAGCAACAGTTTAAATCTATCGGTAAGCCGTTGTTAAATGTAAACGAACGACTTGCAACACACCAACGAAAATAGGAATTCCATCGGTAATAAAAATGTAATTTCCGACGGTATGCTTTTTTCCGTCGGTATTAGGCGGTAAGAAATTTTTTTAAAACATTTTCCAATTTCATAATGTTGTGAAAATGCATAATGTTAAGAGTTACCAATAATGTGTGCATTATAAATTAATTTGTATATATATAAAAATTTGAGGAATAAAAAAATTAATTGATAATATAAAGTGAAAATTGTTTGAATTGATAATAAAAGCAGTGCAATGTGCAAAACATATGTTTGTAATTGAAAACAAATGACAAAGACAAGCTAATGTCGTGGTGATTGTGGGTGATCTGAACTGCCAAGCCTCCCCTTCAACTGTTCCATCTCCTGTCTAAGCTGAGCTATCGGCTCTATCTGCTCTCTCATCTTAGTCATTTACTCCATCTCCCCTCTCATCTTAGCCATTTGCTCCATCTCCGCTCTCATCTTAGTCATCCGCTCCATCTCCTCTCTTATTTTTGCCACCTGCTCCATCTCCTCTCTTATCCTTGTGACCTGCACCATCTCCATCTCCTCTCTTAGCTTTGTCACCTGCTCGATGTTCTTAACCTCCATCTTTCATCTAATGTTAGCTATCTGCTCCATGTGCTGCATCCGTTCATTAACGTTAGCTTCTGTGATGTGAGCTATCTGCTCATTCAATGTGTCCACTGTGGCCCGAAGCTCGGTTACTTCATTGCTGTTCACTGGCCTAGCCGATGCTGCTGTGCTGGACAGGGAAGAGCACGAATGACATGTGTTCACATATGAACCTAACCTGAATATCCTCCCACGACGGTCCCTACCACTCACAACATCCAGATACGTCTAAGTCTCATGTACAGGATGTTCCTCCTGAGTCTGCCGCTGAATGGTTTATTGTAGTTGGTCCTATTAGGAAGTAATGTTGACATGAGTAAGGGATTATAGAAGAAGAAATTATAAAAATATATTAATTTTCCATATATTCAGCTCTCTACATCGGGTGTTGATGAATGTCACACCATCATGTTTCTTCTTGTGGGTGTGCAAAAACAACTGGATAGGTGTAGGCTTCATCCCTAATGACGTTTCCTACATGTATAACCCAAATTGTCAAATGTAAACTGCAATTTATAAAAATTTAGGCAACATTTTCTCTATGTTTATAATATTTGCCTCTTGTTGAACAAATCAAATAACATAACACAGCCATATATGGCACCAGACATTAATCACATAATCATTATGTAGAACACAACATATCAAAATATATACAAAATAAGTGTCAAGTTTAGATACTTACAAGTCTATGTGCATGCTCGTTATGGGTTATTGATCCTTCCGTATGTACAAGAAGACTCTGACCCCCCAGGCCTCCATGCCTGTTGGTCGAGTTACGCTTTGATATGGACATTGCTGCAGGTGATGTCCAATACTCGGTCCAACGACTCCAAATATCCTCTGAAATATATCGGGGTCGTACACCAGCCTTGCGTATCACATTAATGAAGTCTCGATAACGTGTACGTGCTTTCTTTTCCTATACTTTATACATGCTAGCGTTGAAACAAGAATCCCAGTAAAATGCTTTCTGAAATAAGAAGGCAACAAATTATATAATATAATAATATTTATGTCACTTGTGTGTATGAGTCAATATAAAAAGAAAGTAATTATATTTTGTACCTCAAACTCTTGAAAGTAAAATTGCTTTGTGGCGGCCGATATATTCTTCCACGCATAACCATCAGGTTCAATCCTTTGCTTAAATGTGGAAGTCATATTTCTGGAACTCGGACCAGACGGAACCAACCTAATAAAATAAATTTGCATAGCCTGTTAAGTAACTGATAAACCTAAGACAATTGAAAGGAAACCATGGGTAATGTGATTTCACTTACTGTTCATTGACAATTGTTATTAACCTTCTTCCATCAGGTCCCTCAGCTGGAGTCTAGCCGACGTCTTCTCTATTTGATACACTGGTATTGGATGAGATATGCATTAAGGATGGGGATGGAGTAGCAAAAGGAGCAGTAGGTGATGCATCATCTGCAACTGTCGATCCTAGAGGCGGAGGAGGTGAGTCAGTTCGTGCAGCAGATTATGATGAACCACCTTCATAGTAAGTTCCTCTGAACATGGCTCTAAACCGAGGTCGCATAATCTCACGCTGTCGCTTTGGTCCCATTTGTTTTCCTCAAATTCAATTTAAACATATTCTCTACAAATATGATTCATTGATATCAATATTGTGCACATTATATGGAGAAGAATATAAGGCAATGTGAATGAAGGTTAACAAATAGTGAACAACAATAAATCAACTTGAACAATGATAAAACTATGCATTAATTGTTTAACAAAGTCTTATATATATAACAATAAATCAACTGCAAAGCTTAGTGTAATAATGTACTTGTTCGATAAACAACATGATATAATTAATTGGGTTGATTCCATGTTACATGGGAGTCAGTAAATGTTAGTATAAGTCGACTTGTCTGTGACACAAGGCGACTTGTCTAGTGCGATAAGTCGACTTATTTACGTATTGTGAGTTTGTTAGAGTAGTGCCCTAAAGGCAATCCCTTG
>JANZXV010000007.1:17854825-17865411 GCA_027576455.1 Erythroxylum roigii
ATTAAATTAAATAATATATGTTTTTGTTTCATGTTTCAATTTTACTTGGTTGTTCCCTTGTTAACAATTCTTGTTGTAAATTATAATAATTTGAGAGTTAAGAATATTTATTACTCTTTTTATTTGATGTTTCAATGTAATTATTATTTATTATATAATGAAAATTGAAATTATAGTATTTTAAATACTTTATATTATTCTTAATTTATATTTGTTTGATAATGATTGCCTTTTTTCATATAAATTGTGGTTATTATTTTTATGCGAAATATCTGAAAATTATTGTTATTTCATATTAATTGTGATTATCATTTATTATTTTGATTTTTGGAGATAGGGTTAAAGATATACAATATATCTGTACAATATGACAATAGGCTATTTTGCAATTTTTTAAAAAAATCAGAGACTATTTCATAAATTTAAAAAATTACCTGAAATGGTATCCAGTATTGACTAATACCGGTACAGTACTGTACCAAAATTCAATCTGATACGGTATTCGCGACATTAGTTTTGATTGTTCCTTAAATTGTTGATGGTATAACAATAATTACAGGTATTTTTGTGCCCTAAATCTAGACTAGTAACCGTAATATTAAAGTCAATTACACTTCAAAATAATTAGTACATAAAATGTTCTATTAAACAATTTTTTCTATATTTTTTAAAAAATTTTAATCTAATTTTAACATAAACACGAACGCCCCTATTATTAAAATTCTTTAATTGTTATATGACATTGTGTTAAAATTACAAATAAATTAATAAAATATAATGGTGTGCTTTCTTATATCTGTTTTAGTTTTTCATTTATTTTATTATTAAAAGACGTATCACTAAAACTATTAAACCTTAATACATAATATTAAAATTATAAATAAATAACAAATTAATATAATATAATAGAGGAATCGAGACAATTATTATAAATTCGGAAAGAGTATATGACAAATTTTGAAATATAAGAAATAGATTTAAAATAATAAATTGTTGAGAAATCAAGCGTAATTAATTCTTAATATTAAAACCTCTATTATGATGTCTATATAATGTGATTAGTATTGTATTATATCTTAAATTCTATAATATATTTATGTAACCATATCTCTAATCTAAGATCTAGATATTGCAACACACTTTCAAAATTACTATCAAATCAATAGTCAATTATTAATGATAATTACTCTATGTTTGATAAATTTTACAGAAGTTATTGAAACTAGTTAGTACAACCAATGTTTAAACAATTCAACCGGTTCAATCGATTCAATAACAAAAATTTTGAACCTTTTAATTTTCTATTTCGATTTTTAACTTTTTGGTTTAGTTTTAACTTTTTAGTTCAATTTACTTTAATAATTATCATTGTTAAAAATCGATCAATTATTAATTAATCGGTAAATCTTTATAAGTTAATAAATTCTTGTAAACTAAAATAAATCAATTAATTCTTATTTAACTATTTTTTTTAATAAACTTCAAATTCGTTAATAAATAAGGACAGCTTATTTTAATCATATTTTAAATTATTTAATTTTATTCAATTTTTACAAATTTTATGATAGTTAATATCGGTGGAACATCTTATCTTATGTTATCAGTGTAAGGTTTGGTTGAGTTTTTAAAATATTTAATTACAAAAGACATAGGATTCCTCACAAGTGACCCCATTCTGGTTCTGAATGTACAAACATTTCCTTGGTGTCCTAACAACAATGATGCCATCTCAGATTCTGAATTGACAACAACATATCATGGAATTGGTTTCTTCTCCAAGGATTATCCCTTCCAGTTTTGGTACCTTTGTGACATTGAGCTTTTGTTAGAACATGTGCATAGAATAAGTTGTTGAGGTTCAAGAAAATTTACTCTTTGGGATGTTAATGAACTAAATTAGACTCCATCTTAACTTAAATTTTTTATTGAGTTGAGTGGAACAAAAATTTTAGAATAAGTTGTTAATGACTCGGATTAAACTCTAACTTATACTAATTTTTTATTGGCTTGAGTGGGACTAAAAAATTGATGGGATTTTATCAAGCTTTGGTTCGATATGGATGTTTGTGGTGATATTGATAAATTTCCCCCAATTTTAACTTATGAAAAATTACTTGACAAAGTTTTTTTAAAAGAAAAGTAATTTGTTTAATCCTTAAATTTTATTAAAATGTATTTAATATGTTAATTTTGAACTTGTGAATTATATTTTAATGAGATAAGTGTAGGTTAAATAAATATATCTAACTATATGCCTGTTTGGATGAGCTTTTGGGAAGTCAATAAGCACTTTTCTTCACCACAAAAGCCATTTTTAAGAAAAATGAGTATTTGGTTGTAAAATAAAAAAAAATTAATAGATATGAATTTTTTGACAGCCAAAATACAACATTTTAAGAAACTCAAATTTTGAGATACTCAAAAGAACGCTTTTTCAGGTAGATTTTTGAGATTAATTAATGAGCCTATTTTTTAGTCTCTTTTGCCCTTATGTTTTACACATAATTCTCACAATACCCACAAACCCATTTTCCCGTTTATTATGTATTTAACTATTTACTCAACTTAGATATTTATTTTAAGATTTATATAATATTATTTGGCTTTTTATATGTTTTAATATTTATTTTCAATATTAGTTTAATTATGTTATAATTTATATAAAAGATTTGGTTAGATATATTTTCGTTTATGTTTTATATGATTTAAAATTATATAATAATTAAATATTGTGCTTTGCATATTGTTTAATATACTTTAAATAATATTTATATGCATAAATAATTTTTATTATAAAATAAAATATAGTTAAAATTAAAAGTGCCTTTTATTTTTATGTTGTCAAATAGTCTACTGTACGAAACTCTTTAAAAAAACTCTTGTTTAAATGATAATCAAACAGTCAACTGGTTTCTTAAAAAATTTCTTCTCATAAAAGCTTTATAGAAAAAAAAACTTTACTGATATAAGTCTAACCAAACATAGGCTAAGATTGTTGTTGTTGTTGTTGAGACAAAAATTTTATTAAATAAATTATAGAATGTATAAAATAAATTATAAATTGCGTTTTTAATAAATTAATAATTCATAAACAAGTAATAAATTCAACTAATATTTTACATATTTATATTAAATTTAGATTATTCTCCTACATCAATTACACTCTTATAGGGAAGGAGTTCTACCAAACTTCGTACAGCAGCTAACCTCATAAAAACGAGTGGGGAACTATTTAATGAACACTTTCACAAACTTTAGTGTTAATTTAATCACCATTTTCATGTAAGCGTACTTCTTCTTTTAATGGAATTAATGCAACTATCCATAAAACTAGTGTCGTGTCCCTAGTAATTCCATTGACTCAATTTGGTGTGGGGTTAGCAATTCTTTCCAAGTTAGCGAAACTGTACAAGCACAGTGGTGCGCGATCCCACACTCATTATTAAAAGCCCAGCGAAAGCGACCATTCGCATTATTTTGTTAGAATTATCTACTCGCGAATCATCAACATCATGCGGAGAATTATTAGTTTGCTTACGTGTCCGACTTGTGAAGCGAGTAGTTCTCACGTAATTAATACTGCGTGTGTGCTAATCTTAAATCTGTCCGAGAAAAGCCTCAAAATGTTGTTACAAAATGAGAGAACTCGATCCCTAATCGCGGCAGACTAGAATGCGCCGGAGGCGCGTTACTCTTTGATGCGCTTAAAAATCAAAGGTTAATTTAATTATTTTGCGTCCTTATTATTTTTCATTCTAATTATCATATTTGAGCTATTGTTTTTGTCAATTATATTTTATTAATTTATTATTTATAAATTCAAAATAAACTAAAATTTAAAAATTTAAAATATATTATTTTGTGTAAAATGAATAAAATATAATGAAAAAATATGTGATAATTACTAAAATTATATTGTCATTAATGCATTTAATGTCAAATAGTAAATGAAGCAATTCGATAGATTGCAATATTGTATTTACCTAATAGAAAATTTGCTTTTAAATAAATTCTTTTTCATTTTTAAAACGAAGGTACTCGCAGTCACTATTTTTTAGATGCGTATTGGATAAACCTTCAAATTGACATAATAACCTGTAAATTACGCTAATCGATTACTCCACATTAGGTAAGCCTTGTACAATAAGCTCTATCAAAAGAACATAAGTAGGAGATTCGAACAAGGACCTTTTGATTCCATGTCTCTCACTCCACCAACTCGACCACTTGTAGAGGCTTCTAAAAAAATTCACGTGTAATAATTATGCTAAAATTATATAAGATAAAAATCATATTTAAATAAAGAAAATCAGTACTCAACATATTTATGCTAACATATTATCTAGTAAAACCCTAATTATATTTCATAATTTTTTAATTTTTATAATTCTTGAATTTTATTAAATAAAAAAAAAGGAGCGAGAAAAGAAGCCAAAGGGAAAAAAAATCAAAATGTACAGGGAGGCGCAGCGCGCACCCTCCCTCACCACCTCAAGAGAAAATTTCTGTCTCCAGCTCAAACCTCCCTCTCTCTCTCCGAAATTTCAGTCCTTTAAATAATCCCAACTGCATTACAAAAAACTTAAAAGATTCGAAAGCTCACTCCTTGAGCACTAAGCTCACGCACATGTTCAATTCCAATCCCAAGCTCGCCGGGTCACACTGAATGAATTTGACCCGAACCCGAATGGATCCTCCACTGATAAATGAGACATCTTTTTCCGAGGCAAACCCTTCCTCGTACACTTTGTCGGGGATTTGGCTCTTTGGAGCTCTTAATGGTGACGCCGGTGGTGGGTTGGGTCTCCGAATGGGGAATTTGGGAAGTGGGTTTGGTGGAGAGAGAGACGGGTCGGTGGAGGAATCGACGGTGACGGAGCAGAGTGGCGGTGGAAATGGGAGGAAGCGGAGAGGTTTGAGTTCGGAGGATGAATCTTCTAAGATGGTGTCCACAACTAGCAGTGGCAATGAACTGGTTGGCTTTTAGTTTTTTAATTCAATTTGTCGTTTTTGCTTCTTTGCTTTGATTAAAATGATGACGTGAGTTGATGAGGATGTAAAAGGAACAGAGAAGAAGAGTGTGAGCTTTGATGAGAAATGCAAATAGAGACAAGAGAAAGTTGAGAATTTTGGCCGTTAGTTTTTATCGTTTGTTGGATTTTCTTTTTCTTTGTTTACCTTGGGAAATGAGAAACTGCAAAATATTTGAACCTTCGTCTTCAATTCTCTTAATTGAGAGCTCTATGTCTTAGAAGTTGAGAACATCTTATATTTTCTTAGTAACAAAAATTGTGTAATTGATAATTTTGTGCTATTCAGACGTTTCTTCCACGTTTGATCTTTGATCTGTAGGCATGGAAATGGATCTTTTTATTGTTACCTCCCAATATGGAGTTGTTAGCTTGTTTAGAATTAATATGTCAGATGCTACAATTAACTCAGTTGGCCTAATGATCTTCTTTTTGTTCACAGAATGATTCTAATGGCAAGCGAATGAAGACGTCAGCTTTCAGAAATGAGAAGAATAAAACTGAAGTAGAAGCAAGTTCTGCTGCAAACTGTAAGTCTGCTGAGAAAAGCACTAAACCAGCTGAGCCGCCTAAGCAAGACTACATTCATGTAAGAGCGAGAAGGGGTCAAGCAACTGATAGCCACAGTCTAGCAGAGAGAGTAATTCTATTCAGCCTTCTCAAGCTTTTCTTTCTTTACTTAACCTGTTGATTCATGTACAACAAAAGCGATTCAGTTGTGTAGGTTCAAGTCGTATAGGCTTTATATTCACATACTCTTATTGTTCCTGTTTCTTTTATTTATTCCAAATGTTATCGTGAAAGGAGTGCGTCTTGATTTGTTCAAAACCTTCTCTCCCCCCTTTTGCCCATTTTGGCAGGCTAGGAGAGAAAAAATAAGTGAGAGGATGAAGATACTCCAAGATTTGGTTCCCGGGTGTCATAAGGTACCTGTTGCCTTCAGGGTCTATCATACTTTCTAGATTCATGAATCTGCGTTTTTGAATTTAATTTTGAAAGGGTATCAATATATTGCCTTTTCTTTGTTATCGTATGTCTTTCATCTGTCATTATTGGTTCAGTCCACCAAGTCGTTATTTGCGTAAACCAGGTGGCACATCCTTGAATAGATCTTGGACTTATAATGACTTTCTGGATAAATTATGTATAATACCATCAAACAGGTCATAGGTAAAGCACTCGTCCTTGATGAAATAATCAATTACATCCAGTCACTACAAAGACAAGTTGAGGTATTGCCGCTATCATACTGTGTTTTATTGTCACTTTTGACAAGCTATTCTGTTGAAGCTGTAACTGAGATCTGTGCCTTTTCAAATTGGATTTTGCAGTTACTGTCCATGAAATTAGAAGCAATTAACTCAAGGATGAATAAGATCCCCACAGTTGAAGGCTTTCATCCAAAAAGCGTAATTCTTCATATTTTACCAACTTAAAATAAAGCTTATCTCATATATTAGTTATCCCATATTTTAGAAGTGCATTATGATTGCTGGTTCCTTAGGGTTGTGTAAACCGTGAAAAAAAACAAGGGCTTTTTTGGTGCTGCAATGGGTTTTTTGAGCGGCTAAACCTTATGTCTGATTGCTTGATAACTTAAATTGTAACCTTATTAGAGAATTTTTGTATGATAACCGTCTTTCATCTACTAGGACTGTGTATATAGAAGCAACAGTGAGCATGTATAGATATGAGAAAATGGAATCAAAAACTTTTTTGGATTGCACCTATTCTATATTTGGAAATCTTGGCTTGTTGCTTCCTTCTGAGGTAGTTTCTACAGCTGCCTGAAAGGCTGTTAGGTTTTACTGCCTGTAACAACACTTGAACTTGGTTGAGGTTGTACATATTAAAGCCAAAGCATATCCCTACTTTGTATGTTGCACGTTGAACCTATAAAGAATGTTATAGAATGTGAACTTTTTTTTGAGGTTTTGAATTTGGTACTTCAAGAATGTATTCAAAATGAACCGTGGAACTTCTTGTTCTATGATCTTTTAAGAAGGTTGAATTAACGTTGCGGAAGTTTTCCACTTCTATACCTTAGCATTCTAGTAGTGGAAGGGCAGGCACATGTTGACTGGTCATCTAATTTGTTTGCAATTGAGCTAGTTTCAAAAAGCAATCTTTCTCATGTTTATTATGTTAATGTTAAATTGATTGGAAGTATCTATGTTCCATTAATCGCAATAGTAAATCAGGGTGTTATGTGTTAGGTCCTACAATAGAACAGTAGATTAAGAACAAGAAGCAGGATTTAAGTGGAAGAAATAGAGGAAAAGAAGAAAAGGAATAGGAATTGTCTGCTGCTAGTAGAGCAGATCTTTCATTGGAGATGAAAATTGATAAGAAGGGTGATCACAGGCAACATTCGAAAGGTGCCACTCCCCTAATACACATTCTACTTGGTACATTATGCCTGCCTTATCCACTTCCCTCTGCCAGCCAAATATATCCTGACCTAACATCCCACCCTAGCAATCGTGCCACCTCAGCCTCCTAGAATCTTACCTGCAACAAAACTGACAACTAATAAAGCATAAATAACAAATCGTGGACAGCAGCCCTTCAATATCAATCCTAGGAATGATGGGCGTTTCCTTTAATTTCCAGCCTTGTTGCTTTCATCTAAATTGTTTAGCCCCTTTTTTTTCCTTGAGTAGAAAAGCATAACTAGAGGCTTATCATTATGTTCATGGAGCACTATGTTAATTTTCAATCTTAACCTTAGCGAAGTAATTGAAGATACGCTATACAAGTTGGGCAACTTTGTTTTAATATAAATCATTGAGAAGCATCTGGTTTTCCTTCTTTTAAAGGGTTGGGTGGGGGTGTGGGTAGTCCTCAATCAATTACTTTGAAGTTTTAGATAATCCCTTGCTAGGCATGCTGCCACGGGTTTATATCATATCTGAGAATGTCACTAAATTGTTCAGTTTTGCGACCCTGTGGTTTGTGAACAAGCATTCATCTTAGCTCCTTCCAGGCAATAGTATCTCTAGTGATTCTTACAACGGAAGGGTAATCTATTAGAAGCAAATCATGTTTGAAAAGATAACCTCTACATAGGAAACATCAACTTTTCAAATTTCTTGTTTCACAAAGCATACATTCATGAACTTGTTAAAGATTACAACATTATTGGTTTGTATTTGATGTGTAATCTTTCCAACAGTTAAGTCTTTTTGTAATTTTATAGCTTGGTGTGCAACCATTTGATGTAGCCGGAGTGTTGCTTGCTCCACAAACGATGAGAAATCACGCTGAAGGATCACAACATGAATGGTTACACATGCAGGTTGGTGGAAGTCTTGAACGAGCATCCTGATGAAGGAGCTAGGTCTTTATTTTATCAGAAAGGGAGTACTTGTTCTTAGCTTCCCATATACCAGAGAAATGTGTTTAGTACGTATACTATTGGTGTTGCTGTTATAATCTCATGTCAATCGTTGCTGTTGTTTCTAATCCTTCATGTGTCGTATGACTGAATCCACTGCACTCATTTAGATTAGTTCCTAGGCATAAACTTCTAGAGTGAATTCATTTACCAGTGTACTGGAAGTTGTGATTTGGACAATTGTGATAAACGGTTCCATTGACCGAAGTGATTCTAATACATCTTGATGGAGATGAAGCTTGTGGGTCGGTTTCTCAATTGACCTGACAAACAAGTATTCAACCAGTCCAAACAACAAATGAAAGCAGAAGCCTAAGCCCACTCTAAAATGTTTCTAGAGGATTTCAATCTGTCCACGTGCACCTGTACAACATACACGAAAATGCCACATAAAATATCTGGTGCAATGATAGTGTGTCAGAATTCAGTTACAAATTATAGCCATTGGATTATAACAACTTAAGATCAATGGACAAAATGCATTGATCTCTTTGTATATATTGACTATACAATTTGACAATAAAAATTAAGTCAGTTTTACAAATATTCTCAAAGATGGCCAATACAATCTTTATCCTCCACTTTCTCTTCTGCCTTATCAGCTGAATCAAGTGTAAATGAGTGGCATGCTCGTTTAGGGCATCCAAATGCTATTGTATTGAAAAACATTTTACAATCAATGAATTATAATTTTCAGTTTCCTAATTCTTCTTTCAAATTTTGTGATTCATGTCAATATGGTAAACACCACAAACTCCCCTTTCAGACATATGCAGTTTCTGCCACACAGCTCCTAGAAATAGTTTATACCGATGTTTGGGGCCCTAGTCCTTTTCCTTTTACCACTGGACATAGATACTATCCCATCTTTGTTAACGCCTTCTCTAGATTCACTTGGTTGTATCTAGCCTACCTACAGGTCATTCTAGTGCACCCCCTACGGTGGATACTTCTCTGCAGTCTTCTTCTTCTGAACCCTCACATCAGGTAACTTCTTCTCCTTCTTTTCCAGCATCTGAATCTTTTTCTCCTCACCTTTATGCTCCTTCCAGTGTTTCCAATTTACACCCTATGCAGACTCGTTCTAAGAGTGGCATTTTCAAGCCAAAGTTATACACTACATCTCTTTCTCCTTCAGCACACAAATTCTCTGAACTTACCTCACCAGCTATTGCTCTCTCTGATCCTAAGTGGACCCAAGCAATGTCTAAAGAAGTTCAGGCCTTGTAGAAAAATCACACATAGAATTTGGTCCCTCATGAGTCCTCCAAACCAATTCTTGGCATTAGATGGGTGTTTCGCATCAAGTATGACTCTATTGGGGCAATTTCCAAATACAAGGCCCGATTTGTAGCTAAGGGATTCAATCAAATCCAAGGTCTTGACTTCACCGAAACCTACAGCCCAGTGGTTAAGTCCTCAACTATTCGGGTCATCTTATCCCTTGCAGTAAGTCACAATTGGGATATTCAGCAGGTGGATATCAATAATGCTTTCCAAATGAAAATTTGGTTGAAGAAATCTACATTAGACAACCCGAAGGTTTCGAGGACCCTACTTTTCCTAATCATATTTGCCGATTAAATAAGGCTCTCTATGGCCTTAAGCAAGCTCTCCGAGCTTGGTACACCACCCTCAAGTCCACCCTTCTCCAATGGGATTTTCAACAATCACTATCTGATACTTCTCTCTTTTACAGATCTGTCAATGGCACTATCCTACTCCTACTAATCTATGTTGATGACATTATAGTCACAGGCAATTCCCCTATCGCAATCAGCTCAATAATCATGCAATTAAACACAAAATTTGCACTGAAAAATCTTGGCAGTCTTAGTCACTTTCTTGGATTTGAAGCATACAGAAATGATCCGGATTATACCTTTCTCAGCGCCAATACACGCTGGATATTTTGGCGAGAACCAACATGATGCACTGCACTCCTTGCTCGACTCCCCTGGCCACTGGCACCAAGTTTGTAGCTGATGATGGTCCTCTCTTTGCCAATCCCACTCTCTACCGCAGCACTATCGGAGCTCTTCAATACTTGTGTCACACCAGACCAAACATTAGTTATGTCGTGAATCGCCTCAGTCAATTTCTATCTACTCCTCATGACTCTCACTAGGTTGCTTGCAAGTGTGTCTTACGGTATCTCA
>JANZXV010000007.1:17921528-17933077 GCA_027576455.1 Erythroxylum roigii
TGTACAAGTCGACTTATAGGTACCGAGCAAGCATAAGTCGAGTTACACAAGGGTACAAGTCGACTTACACTTACAACCGCTGCTACCAGGTTAAGGCGAAAGTGCTCAGGAATCGGGGTAGGAAAAAGAGCAGACACATACTCACAGGAGGGAGCTAGGGCTTTCTTAGTACCAATAGAGTCTTGAAAGAAAGTCAGGAAAAGGTTCTGAATGTCTTCGAGGGCAGTAACCCTATGTCCATTGCGACCCAGCAAGGAGTGGATATTGTTTCTATTCCGATTGGACAAGACAGAGTTATGGGAGAATTTGGTGTTCCTATCCCCCTCTCGAAGCCACTTGACACGAGAAGCTTGTTTGTAAAAAGATTCCTGGTCATTTAAAGCCTGGAAGAACTGGGTCAAAGCCGCCTATTCCTCAGCAGCTAGATGGGGCCGATTAGGCAGAACTCGCATTTGATCTTGGATGGTATTGAGAGTATGTTGACAGGTCACCACTCGGGCATTTATATCACAAATCTGACTAGAGTTGAAAGATTTGAGGGCCTTTTTCACTAGCTTGAGCTTAGACACGACACAAAACATAGGGGTCCCTCGGATAAGAGAGGACCAAGCATCTAAGAGAATATTGATCCTTTAAGATTGAAATATATTCCTTAGAAACCATAATGAGAAGTACAATAATATCTTCTTCGATTTAATAAATAAGTGGCACATAATCATAAATGATGCTAAGAGCATGGACCTACTATAAATAATAACCAAAATTTTCCAGTCTAGATTATGAATTTCAACGCAGAGATATTATAGAGAATCATGAACTCAAAGCTACTTTTTGTAATAAATAACTTTTACCTAACCTCTATCAAGGCAACTTTTTGTAATAGAAATAAGAGGAAGCTGGTGCAAGGAAGTCGATGTAAGAGAGAATTAAGAGGAAGCCAGTGCGAGAAGAGGAAATTGGAAGTTGTCGATGTAAGAGAGAATCAAGAGGAAGCCAGTGCGAGAGATAAACAAGAGGAAATTGGAAATTGGAAGTTGGTGCGCTACAAAAACAAGAGGAAGCTAGTACGATGGAGAGTGGAGGAGCAAGAATTAAAGCCGTCCGTACCGAATTGGGCCTACGTTGTAAGGAAATACAAAATAACGGGTACAAAATATAATCAAAGCAAAAATCAGCGCTAAAAGTGGAAATTTTCAAAATTACGCCCAAGAAATGACAATACATAACGAACACCACCACTCTTTCTCTTTCTTTTCTATGTTTCTCCCTCAAAAAAAACCCTAATTTGGAATCTGCACCATGAGCTAGACTTCCCAACAATCACCAATTGAATCAAACCTGTGAATTGGCAAGGGGAAGAAGAGGAGAGAAGACACCGGAACCATGCCGTCTCATGGCGATCTGGACCGTCAGATCGAGCATCTGATGCAGTGCAAGCCATTGCCGGAAGCGGAAGTGAAGACCTTGTGCGAGCAGGCGAGAGCGATCCTTGTGGAGGAATGGAATGTCCAGCCGGTGAAGTGTCCTGTCACCGTTTGCGGCGATATTCATGGCCAGTTTCACGATCTCGTCGAGCTTTTTCGTATCGGCGGCGGCATACCAGACACCAACTACCTCTTCATGGGCGATTACGTAGGTCGGTTGCCTGTGAATTTCTTGTTGTGAATTCGAAATGAGAAAAAAATCGATTTTTTATGTAACTCAGTTCTGAGCATTATATAAGATTTCAGATTGCAAGCCTGAGAGCTTCAATTTTGAAGATCTGTCATTGGGAATTATTTTTTATGACATTTAAACGAGTTATTAAAACTGTGGAGAGGGCTTGTTCTCTATATCCAATTGTGTGGACCCACAAGTGTACTTGCGTTGCATGCACAAAATGATCTGCTTTGATCAAAATTTTTCTCTATAAGGCGTTTGCAAAACACGGCGTTGCCACCTATGGTACTATGAATTGGGACTAGGTAATGATAGAATTTGGTGTTTCCATAGATGCAGAACGTCAAGTTAATTTCAAAATTTTGAACCTTTGACATGGTAGGAATGCGAGTGTTAAGTCTGAAATTGTTGCATATGACCTGAAGGCGAGTGTTTATATAGATATTTTATTGGAGCTACCAGCATTAAAATGGTAATCTGTCAGGGATGCTTTTATATTGAAGTAGATTAGCTGAAAACAGATGACTGAGACTTGGTAAACATTTTTAGATTTGTAAACTGGCCATGTCACTGTAATTCTGTACGTCTTTCGTTGAATATTCAGTTTGGATGATAATATTTTATCTGATTCAAACGTCCCTTTGTGGATCCTGCTTGTAGAGTAAAATTGTTTGCCTGTCTTCAATTCTATTTTATTCCTAGGCATCATAGTACTGCTATATATATTTTAACCCTTATGGAGCATTTTGCAGATCGAGGATATTACTCAGTGGAAACGGTCACTCTTTTGGTGGCACTCAAAGTTCGATATAGAGATAGGATTACAATTCTAAGAGGAAATCATGAGAGTCGACAGATAACTCAAGTGTAAGAACTCTCATTTCAATCATATGCTGAACTGAATATAAGTGTTGGAGGAAAGAGCAAACTGAACTTTCTTCTTCTGTTATAAATAATGAATAGATGCAATGATTCCAACTCTGGATCCTTCGAAAGAATATATTAGATAGGAAAAATGGGACATAAGATACAATCTTATGTTCTTGTACTTTGTTTTTGTGGTATCTAGTCATGTTTCATTAATGTTGCTATTTTCAACGGCTTAATTTCTTTTCAGGTATGGATTTTATGATGAGTGTTTGAGGAAATATGGAAATGCAAACATATGGAAATATTTCACTGACCTCTTTGATTATTTACCTCTCACAGCTTTGATCGAGAGTCAGGTTTTAATTCTTTAGCACTGCCTTAGCATGATTACCCTACATGATATTACTTTCAATGATCTACAAGGTCTCATCTAATCACCTTTAATTATTTCATTACAGATCTTCTGCTTGCATGGTGGTCTCTCTCCATCTTTAGACACATTAGATAATATTCGTGCCCTGGATCGTATACAGGAGGTATGCCTGCGTTTATCATGTTGTGTTGCAGTTCCATTTGTAAGCAAGTTGCTTGAGCCAATGTTTTACTGTGTCCAAATAAATTATTTTGTATCTATGAGAATCTTTTAGTTTGATGTTACCTTTGAATGAATACGAGTATGCTAAAGAACATATTATACCATAAATGCTAGTATATTTGGGCAAGCATTTTGATATAGTTTCTTATTTTCTATATTTCTTTGAATGAGTTGGTTGACTAGGTGATGTAGTTGACATTGTGATGTAGATGACTTACTGGGTGTTTTAAGAAACAAAAAGGCAATCTATATTTGTGTCTTTGTAAGTGGCAGCTATTTGTTATTCTGTGGTTATTAGGTTCCTCATGAAGGTCCAATGTGTGATCTCCTGTGGTCTGATCCGGATGACCGATGTGGGTGGGGAATTTCTCCTCGTGGAGCTGGATACACCTTTGGACAGGATATCTCTTCGCAGTTCAACCACACAAACGGGCTTACTCTTGTTTCTAGAGCTCACCAGCTTGTCATGGAAGGATACAACTGGTCCCAGGTTTGTGGGTTCAAGTGAAGAAAATTTTAGTCTTGGATGGGAAGTTCCAGTGTTATTTCTAATATCCTACTAATCTTTACAGGAGAAGAATGTTGTCACAGTGTTCAGTGCACCAAATTACTGCTATCGATGTGGGAATATGGCTGCAATACTTGAGGTTGGGGAGAATATGGAGCAGAACTTCATTCAATTTGACCCAGCACCTCGTCAGATAGAGCCTGATGCCACACGCAGAACTCCTGACTATTTTTTGTAATTTGTGTAGCTTCCTCTCAGCTGAAAATTTTTCTGTTTGCGTTTAGTGGTCTTGTAGATGCAATTATGCAACAGAAGAATTTTGGTGCTCGTCTGGAAAGGGGACAACGGGAAACATTTGTTGTTATCATTCTTTTCGTTTGATTGAAAATTCATCCAGCTGTTTCTGCATTGACGTGAAAGGTTTACTATTTAGGCGTACTTTTGTCTGTATCTTTGAAAGATAAAGAAGTAGCAATCACAGCAAATTCTTGACCACACAGGTTTAAGTTTCTGAGTGTACGGCATGTATTTTTTAAATGAATATTTAACTTTTGCCCTTTAATTTTTCAAATTGATGATCTAGGCCGCTATTATGATATCTCTTTTACATTTCTGTTTCTGCAAGAACTTTCTGCTGCACTGCGGTATCTGAACTCGTATGAAACTAGCACTCCTATCATGGAGGGTAAGAATTACATTGAATGCTGCCTGTGTTGATATAAATAGATAAACAAGCTTCGCCATAGGCTGCAGGTGGCAAAAAACAGGGCGCTGAAGAACACCATGAACTGGGGGTACGTTAGCGGCCTTCTGAACAGCAGAACAGCGATAGATTAGATGGCAAAATTGCATTTCCTATTCATTAAGCTTTATAAAATTTTGTAATTGCTTCTGAAGAACAGAGGATTTTCCTGTTCTCTATCTGTAGAATCGTCCTTGACCACAAGCCTTGTGCTTTCTGTTGCTCGTTGCTGTTACGATCATGGCTAAAGAAAAGTACTGTTTTAATTGGTCGTCCCATGCACCCCACTTTCTGCTTATTTGGCACTAGATAACACAGCTCTAAATTCTATTTCAATCATATTGCTGAAATTCTTCATCGCTGTTTTTTTGGATATACATCAAATAATTCGTAGTTGAGTATTCCACTTAGGTTACTGGTGCGTAAAGTGGGTATATCTACTCTATACTCCCACCATTAGCAGCCATTTAGTTGTTCTAATAAAGTCTCCTCTGGTGCACTAACGTAGGACCTCTCCCTGTATTGGTTTAACCATCAGAACCTTGAACTCTTACAGAGTTCTCATCCTTTTTGGTCCGAACAGGAATCATGTTACTACTATTTTGAGCTTCCTGCATTAATACATTTTCTCTACTTTTTTTAAAAGAACCAACTTGGATAATTCCGCAGCAACAATATTGGTTGTCCATAGTTGTGCAAACCACCTCAGAAGCTACACTAGTTTGTCGTTGAGACTGGATAACCGAGATGCTGTTGTAACTTCATATTTCGATTGTAAGTTCAAGAAATTGTGTATCCCGTAATCTCCAGTTCTTCTGCTGGTGGTGTTAGAAAATCAAAAACTTTAAGGTGATACAGTTTGTAGGAGGAAAACAAATTGTGTTAATAGGTCCATCCTGCTATTAAAGACGTGAAGCTTGCAAGGTTATAGGTTCATACCGTATCATGTTACGATTTATAGTCAACGGAGAACTGCAGAAGTTTCCAAAAGAAAAGCTTGGAATTGGAAAGAGCAACCTTAATGGAAGAATGTTGTTCATTATATACTTCTGATTGCTGATGAAACTTGAATGTTTATTATCAAGATTACAAAGGCTTGCGTGACAGAATTCTGGCCATAGATACAACGATGTTTCAAGCGACACGGTTTCTTGGAAAGGCAATATAGCCCACTTGGAAAGCCTTGCTTTATCAGACATGAATGCTCTTCCCCATACCCTTCTCTGCATTCTTTCTGACTATCCTAGCTAGATGGACGTTGGCTTCAACACACATTTCCTCCTGCTCTCTGAATTAATACCGACTTGCGCTAAACCCCATTAGCTTCAGTTGCTCATGTGTTGCCAAAAAATGAGTAAAAGAAGAATTTTAAGTGAATTGAGGTCGGGAAGAAGAAGAACTTCAGAGGTATACTAAGAGAAAAATGAAATAAAAGAGAGACGTTTTTCATTTCTAATTTGCTACGGATAAGTTCGTTGCAACAGCTACAAATTAAACACATCCTTTCTATTTTAGATACATGAAACGTGTTCAAAAGTTTGTTAGCCAGCCACATAAGTGAACTAGTGGATATAATTAAGGTAATTTTAGTGAAATATAATTTTTATTTAATGCTTCTTTATTTCCTGTGTTCCTTCTTCCTCTTTTTTTTTTTTTTTCCTCATAACATTGTCTTCCTCTTTAAAATCTTTGTTCACAACCAGACATCTCCCCCTTAAGAGTGGCCATTTGAGTCAAATCATAAATCACTCGTTCATCTTATCCAAATCCATGAAATCTCAATTCTTCATACTTTATCAAATTAGCTATGATACCATCAATGGGTTTTGAGGGGGCCCAAGGAGAAATTAAATGGGATCCAAGTGAGCCCATATATAACCAGGACATCATATCTTAACCTAAAACTTTAAAGTAATGAGTTATGAATCCTGTCTTTGTATATAATTCATTTAATTCTGATGTCTCTTTTCGATGTGGGATTACTTCACTTGTGAATTTCTACCACAAATAGTATTTCTTAAGTTACTCCTTCTGCAGAACCATCTGACGACTGTATTAATATTTGTGTGATTGATTTATTATAACATCTAATCATTCTTCGTTCTAGTGTAATCATTGGAGCTTGGTCTACAATTTTGAGTAATGTTGACAATTCCATAAATAAAGGTTCTAAGTTCACAAACATACTTTTATGAGTTGTGACTCTTGTGAGACTTAAAATATGGGATGAATTAAGGATTATACCATCAATTGAAGCTTATATGTAGCCTTTCTAATTTTTTTCTATAATATGATAGGGTTCATAATATAATGAAGAAAATTTGTGATGAACTCTCTTTTATACTAAGTGTTGGTTATAAGGATGGAAATTAAAAACACTTAATGATTCGTCTTGAATTTTCTATCTAACCTCTTTCTATTTTGTTGTTGTTCCATCCAATGTTGTGTCTTTTGATGATGGAATTTTGCAAACAAAAGAGCTACCTCCCTATCTTTCATTGATAGGTTCAACTTTAAGATCTTCCAATTCAACAAAATAAAGAAAATATATAGAAGGATGGTAGTTACAGAGAACCTCAATGGGAGTTGAATTAGGGGCTATATGATAGATAGTGTTGTACCACCATTCTGCTATAGAAATCCAATCTAACTATTTCTTGGAATTGACATTATAGATATATCTCATATAGGATCTTACTAATGGCTCCAATTTGTCCATCAAATTATGGTTAATAAATGGTGTAGAATCTTAAATTGATCCTTGCAACTTGAATGTTTATTGCTAAAAGGCGTTTAAAAATAGAGAATTTCGATTACTCATAATAACTTTTGACATTCCATAAAACTTAAAAATATGATCGATAGAATATGTGCAATTTTTGGCGCTATATATGAACATTTGATGGTGATAAAATGATAGTATTTACTAAGTCTATCTACCATTACAAAGATCACTCTACAATATTTTTTAAGTATTAAAAGAGGTTATTGTTGGACCTCATTTCCGGAGCCTAACGCACTGATTCTTGAACCTTGTGTTGAAAATACTGTAGGGTCAAATGCTGTTATTCCACAAAGGTTGTGAGCGCATACTAATCAAACACCAAAATTATAAGTTGACTTCTTCATAGAAATTGTAACTTTAAGTCTCTATTTCATTTTGAAGCAAGAATCGCCTCAATCGGAGCTCTATAGCTCAAGATATGCTTAAAAAGCCTGAAATGACTCATACTCCAAACATGCTCTCCTAACCGACCTCCCATTTTCTTTCTTGAAAACTTCCTCGATATAACTACAAATGGTACCAATTTTTCAGGAGTGAATGCTAAACATATTAGGAATCTATTGGTCCAAGAATTACCTCAATTGGAGGTCGGATGAGGGAGTTATGCCCAAAAAAATAGACCATGTTCACTCCCAAAATCAATTTGAACCTCTCTTGGCGCGATCACCATAACTTTCCATATAGAAGTCGGATTGAGTTCGGTTTTAGACCATTAGAAAGAAGACATCTAGACCTACAACTTTCAAGAAGATCACAAATTCAGATTCTGCCTCTAACAGTGTCAAAAATCACAATCTTTCCTGAGAATGTCCGTTAAACGGACATGAATCGAGCTTTGGAGGCCAAATGACCCGAGAGGGTCCATGTCCGTTTAACGGACATTCACTGGCCAAGGGGTGTTTTTCCACCCGAGAAGGTCTGTTAAACGAACATCCAAGTCCGTTTAACGGACATTGGGGCTCCCCAAAGCCTCCAATGTCTCTCCAAAGCCTCCAATCTTCAACCTAACATCATAAACACTTATACACTCCCCAAATTCACTTGTTCCAATGTCAAAACACTTCATAACAACTCCTTATCAAGTTCAACTCACCAAAATTTTAAAATCTCAAACATCAAATTCATCAAAACCTCAATCTTGCAACATTCATCATAGCTGTCACAAGCACAAAACCAAAGCAACATCCTAACTTGCAACATTCATAATTTTCCATTCCGACATCTAAAGATCACAAACGTCATATCGTTGGAAAGATCAAAAGATCTTCTATAACTGTCAAGAAGACAATATTTATCAATTCTTCCTAAAATAACCCAGAATTTCACTTGAATTCCAAACACAATCAACCCTTATGCAGATGTGAAAATAGCAAAGTAAAAACTTGAAATGGCATAAACAACATAATGCATTTGTATTTCTTTTACATCAAAAGGTAGGAGTTTACAATGCTTTAGAGGGCCTTACAAGCCATTTTACATTATAATCCAAAATACAACTTAACAAAAGTAACAGTTTCCTAAGATGCATCTAACGCATTGATTACAAAAGTCAACTTGCAATACAAAATAAAAACATTCCGGAGTAATGCCTTTATGCTCAAACATCGATCTCGTGCTCTTCACCTAGAGATGGGACGGAATGGGAGGGGGTGAGCTTACGCTCGTGGGTAACACGTTTATATTCAGTAATAAGCAAAAACCATTGCATCATTTACAATTATAGCAAATTTTCATAAAAACCTATAAAACATGGATTTTTCAACTTTGTCAAACCAAATCACAATTTTCATAAATCAAACATTTTTCAAACTTGCCAACACATGTAAACACACAAATACATCACAAATGGCTTGGTAAGTCCATAAACATGACGAATTACACAATTCTATAAAATGGCTTTGTGTAGTCATAAACTTGAGGGAGTCCTTAAAGGAGCTCCGTGCTACCAGCGGGCAGGCGGGAGAAGCCTATTCTTGGTCAACGTGCACGTGACAATTTCTTGGATGGACTATACCGATATAACATGTAATTTATGCCTTTAAACATATTTTTCCCAAATGGCACATTTTGAAAGCTTGTTTTTCATGAACATGACATGCTTCATAATTCAACCATCACAAATCTCATACCAATCATAAAAGTCATTCTCAACTCATTCAAAAGCAGCAATTTCAATATTTGCAAAGGAATTCAAACTTATTTCAAAAATTCACACACAACAACAACATGGGGCAATTTCTCAAGCATTTCAAGAACCATAATTGCTCACTTAAAAGGTAGTTGGAAAGATCATTAATTACATTTAGTTGAAAACATTTATGACTTATTAACTCAAGTATAAAAATGTAACCCACCTTAAAAACCTTGCTTGAATCTTGTTCAAAGGGGTCTCTCCTCTTGCTCCTCTTGCCTCCCTTGCTCTTCTTCAACAATAACACAAAAATCTTCAAATCAAAAGGATTTCCAAAATTGATAAACCTAATGAACCCAAAGCATGAAATTAATCTTAGCATCACTAAACCCATCCATTTTCTAAACTCTTTGAACTAAAAACTCTTCAAAATCCAAAACACTAACAAACCCTTATCTCAAATCTTTACCCAATCAAAGGGTTTCTTAGATCAAATGGAAGCTTGAACCTTCCTCTAGCTTTTTCCTTCTTGAACTTACTCCAAAAACCCCCTTGAATGCTTAGAAAAATCAAACCTAGCTTAGCCCCTTTTCTTCTCTTCTTTCTTCCACCTACGACATTCTCTCTCCCTCCTTCTCTCTATTTTCGTTTTTTCCTCTTCTAAATGAAAGACAAACCTTATTTCTCCTCTTTTAAACCCTCATTAATGCTAAAAGTCCCTTATGCCCTTACTTAAAAGCCTTAGCTCTTTAATGCTTAAGTGACATACCCAAATTGCCTTTAATGTTACTTCTCACTTCTACCTCTTCAATTTAATCACTTACACTATATAACCTCATTAACAATAACATGTCAATTAATCCTAACACAATTTAATCTATCAAGACTTCAAAATTCATCTAATCATGCTTAATCAAATTTAAAAAAAGTTCAGGGGCCAACATTTCTCCCCCCTTAAGAGAATTTCGTCCTCGAAATCCTTACCTGATTTATTGAAGAGGTGTGGATACTTTTCCTTCATAGCTTCCAAGGGCTCCCACGTAGCCTCTTCAACTGAATGATTTCTCCAAAGGACTTTGACTAGTTGGACTGTCTTGTTCCTGAGGACCTTTTTCTTGGTGTCCAAAATCTCCACTGGAAACTCTTTGTAACTCAGATCATTACTCAACTGAACCTCAGTGGTCTTAATGATGTGGGATGGATCTGATCTATACGTCCTTAACATGGACATATGAAAATCATCATGTATCTGTGACAATTCTGGTGGCAGCGCCAACCTATAAGCTAGTGGTCCAATCCTCTCTAAAATCTCATAGGGACCCACATATCTAGGACTTAACTTGCCCTTCTTGCCAAACCTCATAACTCCTTTCCAAGGAGACGTCTTAAGAAACACCTTGTCACCGACCTTATACTCCATCTCCTTCCGGTGTGCATCAGTGTAGCTCTTCATTCTATCCTGAGCTGCCTTAAGCCGTTGCTTAATCAAATTGACTTTGTCCACTGTCATATGAAGCAACTCTGGCCCTATCAGTTTCCTTTCTCCTTCTTCATCCTAGCATATCGGAGTTCTACACCTCCTTCCATACAGTGCTTCATAAGGAACCATCTGAATGCTCGAGTGGTACAAATTATTATAAGCAAATTCAACCAATTGCAAATGCTCATCCCAAGCTCCTTTGAAGTCCATCACACATGCCCTGAGCATTCCCTCAAGGGTTCGAATGGTCCTCTCAGATTGACCATCCGTCTGGGGATGAAATGTCGTGCTAAAATTCAACTTGATCCCTAAGGCCTCTTGCAAACTACCCCAGAATCTAAAAGTAAATCGAGGGTCCCTGTCTGAAACTATAGAATCTGGCACCCCATGCAATCTCACTGTCTCATCAATGTATTTCTTTGCTAGCACATGCAGAGAATCAGTCTGTTTAATTGCCAAAAAATGAGCTAACTTCGTTAACCTATCAATAATGAACCATATAGCATCATGCTTCCTATTAGTCCTGGGCAATCCCATCAGAAAATCCATAGTTATCCTTTGTCACTTCCACTCCGGAATGGACAATGGCCTCAGCATGCCTGAAGGTGCCTGGTATTCAGCCTTGACTTGCTGACACACTAGACACCTGCTCACATACTCTGCTACATCTCTCTTCAAGCCTTTCCACCAAAAATGCTCTTTCTGCCTGTATGGTTGCTGTCTCCGGTAGCTGAAGACGGAACAGAACAGAATCCCCGGAGACGGAACGAAACAAAAAA
>JANZXV010000007.1:17944826-17971964 GCA_027576455.1 Erythroxylum roigii
TGATTGTATTGAACATACTGATTTTTGGATCGAAGAAGAAGAACCATCGCCTGATCTTGATTATAATGAACTTGAAATGACCATTTATGAAGAAAATGCATTCATCACAACAAATGAATTAAGAGCATCTACTGATGGTCAGTTCATATCTCATTTTGATTATATTTAAGTTAAAATTATACTGTATTACAAGTTTACAATTGAGAATAATTTCATACGTTACTAATTTGTAATTTATTTTAATGCAGTAGAAGAAGTGGATGCAAATACTTTGGATGAAAGCGTAGTTTACGAATCTTTAAATAGCGTTGGAGAATTTGGAGCTTTTGACGATGATGAGACGCAACCTCCTTCAGAAATACAATTTTTCTCTTAAATGTTATTTTAAGTTTTATATTGGACTCATATTTAGTTATTTTTAGTTCATTAGATAATAATAAACATTGGTGTATTTTTCATTTCAATAAAATATTTTATTTTTATTTATTCTTATAAAATTTTCATCTTATTTATTATATTCCGGTTTGATAGCGGTTCACTACCGGTTGAACCTCTAAACCTTAAACCTTTCCTTGGACCGGTTCGATGTCCGGTCCGATTTTTAAAACATTGGTCATAAGTGCTGGGCTTCATTATTACGGACAAAAAGCAAATTGTAAGCAGTCAAAGTTTTGGAAGTTCCCATTTTCCGTCCGAAATTAAATATAACTTCTTGATCGGTACATGTTCAAAACCTAACACAAACCTATGTTCATTTGTCGTAATACGGTTAGTTTGTGTCATGTGATACCTTCTTTTGATAGAAACAGGAAACTACATTAATTCTTTTTTGAACTGGCTGAGTCTGTGTGTGGTTATGCATTACGGTTACTTATCGAGATGGAATGATACAAGGTTAGGCACTCAACGTTATCACCAAGGAAATCCCAATATCCCTGCCTTTGGGTGTCTGCTTCTTTTGTGAAGCTGGCAACATGTAGAGAAAAGGAATTCCTGAAATATAGGCTTAACTATTTCTAGTTTGATTTTTATTTTTATTTTAAATTGTTAGCAATTATAATTATCTTGTTATATTCTGTTAATCCTTTTTATTAATAAATTTTAATATTTTGTTATTTTAAGTTAAAAATAATTAAATATCAGTAATATATGGCAAAAACGATTGGATAACATAATTATACTGTTAAACTTTTCTCTCGTTACAACTTCCAGTGGGGTGGGAGGGACACACACACACTGCTTGAAGTAAACATTTGGTACTTAAACTATTCTAATATTACAGCGACCATTAAATTTTACATTAGCAAGTATAAATTTTGTCGCTAATAATTCTATCTTTAGTGACCAATTTTAAATAGTTGTTAATAATACATTTTTAACGACCAACATAATAACTTGTCACTGAGCACTTTTAGTTACGACCCTATAATGACCACCTGCGACCAACCCGATTTTGGTTACTATAATTTTTAACGACCATTTTTTTACTTTTAGCAACCATTAATAATAATTACTGAAACTAATTTTTCTTATATTGGTGGTTAGTTAAGTTATTTCATTTTCAATGTGCTCAAACTTATTGCTTTGGAATTATAGATTGGATAAGCAACCTTAAGAGGCTACAAAATTACGAGAATATCATCCTTAGGTTGGCTTTCAATTGTGTATTTTATGCAATTTGAATCAAAAGGAATTATAGGATCTTCTAAGAACACAAAAACGCTGTCCCAACATTCTGTCGAGGACCTTTGTCATGGATTAAGGAGTCTCTACTAGTGATGGCAAAGAAGGAAACGTTCAGCCACTCATGGAATTAATCGGGGCTAGAGACTTTTGTACGTATTCTCTACCTCCAAACTCTGTGTAGCCAGAGTAGCTCGCTTAACAGATTTCCATGTCAAATTTTATTTAGCTAGTATTGCTATCAGCTCCTACATCAGGTTTGGATTAGTTTGCTTCCATTTACATTTGCTTAACTGTATCTTAGGTATTGTATTTTAGCCATCTTCTCTGGACAATTTCTTATACATTGGGTGTTTTTGGGTGTGGTAGTTTTTCAACAGCCCCCGGTAGTTATACTGCAAACTCTCAATGATAATCGCATAGGTGTTAGTCGCACTCGGCACATTAATTTTGTTATTAGCTCTAGCTAGTTGTTAGCTCTTTTACTTACCCAAAAAAAAAAAAGCTATTGCACAAATATTAAAAAGAGAAGCACAACGGATCCACCCCTGAAGTTACGTTAAAAAAGCTCAGGAGGGTAAAGCAACATAGTGAGCTGCTTTCACTTACATCCACACAAATGAAGCCCCCTAACTATGCTAACACAATCATCTTGTCATTTCCTTCCTTAACTAATCAAGAGCGTACTAATCTTAACTGATAAAAGACTCTTTTGTAAAAGCTGTAAAAAAAAGATACTATTTTTACCCTTATAAAGCTAGGAGCTTGTGCAGGTAATACTTCCACTTTTTCAAAAAAATCGCACAATCCAAACAAGTTTCACAATGATAACTAGGAACTTTTCGTTGAAAAAGAAAACATACGATTTTACATACAAACCAGAAACCTAAGTGGTAAAAGTAAACGACAATCACCAATATTTGGATCATCACCACCCATAAACCACTTGGGTGTATCTATCCTTGAGCCACCTGAAGCTCTTCCTGAAAGTTCCCTTCACTTTGGCTTCAACACTGTACATTTTGTAGCTAGCGACCCTCTTTTTCCTTTGGAAATCAGGATCTGCAAAGCTCCAGGACTTGGCATAAGCAGACCCAGAAGTGCTCTTTCCTTTCTTGAGCTTAAAGTTCCTGTTGCTGCGGGTGCCACGGTTTGTGTTAGTCACCTGAACCTGAGAATAGGAGGCACTGTAAGACCTGAGCTCATAGGAATACGGGAGTGGTTTTGGGGGACCATCGTAGCTCTCCATGTGCATCATATCACCAGTCGCATATCCGTATGACTTATAATAACATGATCGTGATCGATTGTTGTCTTCCATGGGCAAATTGTGGCCTGGTGGATGTATCGGAGAGAATAACGAAGGGTTAGTTTTTGTTAGTTGAGACTCAATTTTGATCCTGACAACGGAGGAATCAAGGGAAAACATTATTAAGTGGCGGGGTCCAGATACGTGAAAATTGGGTCGACTACTTTGACTTCCAGTGGTGTCCTTGTCTCCTTTTTTCTTCCAATTTGTTTTTCATTTTTCTGGAATTTTCTTGCTCGGCTAACAAATTGGGAAGTGTTTTTGAATGCCTATAGTTTACGTTGGAATTAAACCCAACGTTAGTAAGATTACCCTTTGGTACTCGTTAGCATTGACTTTATATCGTAAACTTTTTAAATGAAATAATGCTAAAATAAAATAGGGAATTAAAAAAAAACTCAAACTTTTATTAATTTTTTAATTACAATCCGAATTTTAAAAAGTAGCAATAAAATATTCAAATATTCAATTTTTTTCAATTATAATCTAACGTTAGTGTTACCGTTGTCTTTGTTGACGTGACAATGTCACGTATACAAAAACCCTCATTAATCCAATAATGAGCATAACAAGTTAAATGATTGAAACAACGTCGTCTCAATCATGTCTCTCAATTGTGGCTTGCGCCCAAAACCTTAGCAGGAGTCTTTCAACCGTGAGATCTCTCCGAAACAACAGTAGCTGGTTTGGGTGGGTTCCGAAGCCCACAGGGAAGTGGCCCCCGCTATAGCCCAAGTGGTGAGAGGCGTGGTCCTAAGACCAACAAAACCCTTTGGTCAGGGGTTCGAGTCGCAACTCCACCCTGACAGACCAAAGCGGACAATACCTAACGGGCCACGGCTCGGGGCAGATCCATATGCGAGGGCCACTCCCCTGTGGGTTTCGGAACCCACCAAACAATTTGGGCAGATCCATAAGTGGGGGCTACTCCCCTGTGAACTTCGGAACCCACCCAAACCAAGATATAATTAACTTTTGCATATTACATTTTTAAGTAGGGGACGAATCGCTTCTATATTCGAGCTTTTTTTTTATTGATTGAGTTAAATATGCCAACCCAATTAATCATTTATCAAACATTTATAGTCATAAGTCATAACGCAATCAACGTCAGATATCAACGTCGTCTTGTGACATGAGCCATATATATATATATAATATTTTAAAAACTTTATGCAGGCCTGAATTATTTAAAATAGAATAATAATAATATTGTGAATCTGTGATACGTGAGGGGACCTAAAATAAAAGCTCAGATCTCAACGTAGACTCATGGTTTCTAACTAATTATTGGTTATTATGGCGATTCCCCACTACCAAAAGGTCTCCTCTTTCTGTCTCCTGTGCCATTGACTAATCTGTCTCAGCCATTGACCAACTATTCGGTTCGGCAGTTCTTTTACAATAACAGTGGTAGTTTACATTTTCCTTGACCCTTTTTAACGTGTGCTCTGTATTTATATTATATAAATGCCTTGATTTGGAGTATAGAGTCTCTCGTCCAAGTTTAGATTTTGTCGAAGAGCAGTATTTCGTTTCCAGAGTAAGACTAGGTGAATAATAGGAAAGGATAGTCCTTGTGTTCTTTCTGGAGCCTTATGCTGAACATTTCTTGTATGTACATCTCTCCTCTGTAGTAGGTAGGCTCTGTTAGTTCTGTTTCTTATGTTTTCTACTTGTCTCCAATAGCTGATGCCGTCAGAAAGATATGAACAGAGGAATGTCAAAATATTAGTCCTTTTCATCAGTGCATCTGAATTATAATCCATGGATTTGATACCGTTTTAGTTTTGGATAATATGATTTATTTAGAAGATCATCTTTTCAGAAAATTATTTTGCAAGCTCGTATACCTTATTAATCTGCTTCTAATTGATGGCTTTATGCTATTAGGTTTTCTGGGTTGTCCTCACTTAAAAGCTAGCACCTTGAGGTTCACAGAAAGAGGCACATCGCAGTGTTAATGCCGTGACGGATCAACTAACAAGATTTTTGAGTGAGCCCAATATAGACTTGGTCCATCACTTCAATAAGGTACAGATTCCCCTTCATCTCCTTTGCTGGGTTTAAAGATGGAGCAATTACAATGGTGGTTGGAAAGTCTCAAAGGGTGGTCTTATGTTACCTATGAAATTTTACTCCAAAAACTACAATCTAGGCATCTGAAAAGTCCTTTGCCTTTACCTCCGCTCGGTGACGTTACATGTGTTGTCACTGGTTCAACGAGTGGGATTGGACTTGAAATAGCCAAGCAATTGGCTGTGTCCAGGGCGCATGTTGTCATGGCCGTTAGAAACAAATCTGTAGCCTACGATTTGATTCAGAAATGGCAGCAGGAGTACAATCACTTGAGTATCGAGGTGATAGAGCTAAATCTTCTTTCGCTCAAATCTGTTGTCAACTTTGCTGAGGCATGGAATACGCGTTCAAAACCTTTACAAGTTCTTATCAATAATGCAGGAATTTATTCTATTGGAGAACCAATAAAATTTTCCAAAGATGGCTATGAAACACATAATCAAGTAAACCATTTAGGTCCTGCTTTGCTTTCTATCTTGCTTTTGCCATCTCTGGCAAAAGGCTCTCCTAGCCGTATTATTAATGTGAACTCACTCATGCACTCCATGGGTGTTCTTGACCCAAATGACTTGAACTTCACGTCGGGTAGACATAAATTTAACAGTGCAAAGGCATATGCAAATAGTAAGCTCGCGGAGGTCATGTTCAGCTGCGTATTACAGCAACGTATTCCCCAAGAAGTTGGCATTAGTGTTGTCTGTGTCTCACCTGGAATTGTCCATACGAATGTAGCGCGGGATCTGCCTAAGACACTGCAAGCTGCTTATCATCTGATTCCTTTTTTTCTCTTCACTCCCCAAGAAGGTGCCAGAAGTGCACTTTATGCTGCTACAGATCCGCAAATTCCAGATTACTGCAATGCACTAAAGACCAAAGAGTGGCCTGTTTGTGCTTATGTCTCATGTAATTGTCGAATTGTGAATGCATCCAGAAAAGCAGAAAACTTTGCAATTGCTGAAAAAGTATGGGAGAAATCACTGGAAATGATTGGTCTTCCTGTTGACACGGTGGACAAGATCTTCCAGGGGAAAGAAGTCAAGTGTCAATTCCGGGATGATTGATGATCTATTTTTGTGTTCCCAAACTGGTGTTGTCTCTTGACCTTTTTGCATTGGTGATTGATGACCCTGGCAGTTCTTTCTAGGCTTCTTTTAGTGATACAGTTATTTTCTTTCGATAGAATCTGTGACGTGCATTACTCCTTTTAGATAACCTGTCTGTCCAATTTGAATGTTAACGTTTTTGCTGAAGGAGCACATTGATTTCTTATCTTCTGACTTCTATATGTTAATATGCTTAAATATATATTCTTTTGCACCATCGTCCTAATTCTGTAAATCGCAGTTAGAAAGCATTTTCCAATAGTTGCTGCTGCTAAAGTGAATTCAGCTAACAAGGAGAAATGATATTCAATTTGCCTTTGCACTGTTTGTCGCAGTTTCCTTATAGTTTCCCTTCATGATGGCACACAAAGGTTGATGTATACACCGAAAGAAATAATGGACTTTCGTCCACATGATACAAAAATAGACGTGGCTGGATGTTGTCAAATGCCATCTGATCATAGTCTTGCTGAAAGCTCCTATTCATATTGGTTCTGTCTGATTCTGAAAAGCATAATAATCATCATTGTTATTATTCTAAGTTTCTTTCTGCACATTCAAGTGTATCTAGCTATATAGAGCTTTACTTTTATCATTTTGATTGTAAGCTTAGTGATTAGAGGAGAATCACTAGTGAGGTAGGATTTGTGCCGGAAATCAAATCAGATTGTGAGGTAGCTTGAGCCGAAAATCAAGTGGTTGTGAGGTTAGCTTGAGCCGGAAATCAAGTGGTTGTGAGGTTAGCTTGAGCCGGAAATCAAGTAGTTCACACTGAACTAAAAAGTGTGCAGTAAAGTGGTTTGCCAAATCCTAAGTGGGAGCTTAGGTAGAGGACGTAGGTCTTAGCACCGAACCTCTATAAAAACAGCGTTTGCCTTTTTTTTCCCTATACTCTTAATTTAATTTAATTAAATTGTTTTGTGTGTATTAATTCTGCGATTTTTTTATAGAGCTTATCGAAAAAGATTAAAGATCTATTCAACCCCCCTTCTAGATCGTTTACAATTATTATATAATTTTAAACCATATGAAACATAAATGAAAATATATCTAATCAAATCTTTTATATGAATTATAACATAAGTAAAACTATAAAAATAAATATTAAAACATATAAAAAGTCAAATAATATTATATAATTTCTAAAATAAGCGTAAAGATGAGTTTGTGAGTATTGTAGTAATTATGTGTAAAACATAAGGACAAAAGAGACCAAAAAATATGTTCATTAATTGGTCTAAAAAATTTACTGAAAAAGTGATTTTTTTCAGAAGCTCCAAATTTGAGCTTTTTAAAAAACCCTATATTAGCTGCCAAAAAACTATATCTACTAAAAAAGTGTTTTTTTTTAATTTTAGAGCCAAATAGTCATTTTTCTTTAAAAAAAGCTTTTGAGATACATAAAAGTACTTATTCACCCTTTAAAAGCTTCATTATTAATTTAAAGTTAAAATATAAAATTATCAAATATTAATTTATGTAAATTTTATATTTAAAAACTCCACCAATCAAATTGCAAGACCATATTAGTTTATCTCTTGTGCGGGCCCTTACGAGCCCACGAGCCCACCGTAATCCTGATCACACGCCACGTGTCTCGACATCTGATTGACCAGAAACTGACCAAGTTTTGAAAATACAGTCGTAATCGGACGGTCCAAAACATCTCACTCACCGATCTCTGATCAAAAATCCCAAAAACCCGTCGTCTCTCGAACACGAATTGGGGCCGCCAAAAACCCCATTTATCTGAAAACTCAACTCTCTCCAGAGAAGCCTAAACCAAATACATATAGTAAGTGACAAGGTTAAATCTTTTTGGGAGTTTGTTTCATCTCTCTTCTCTTATCGCAATCGGTTCGGTTTGTTGGAATCGGAGCTATGGAGCTCCAGAATTCGGTGAAAGACGCCCTAAACGCACTCTATCATCATCCCGATGACGCCGTACGAAGGGAGGCCGATCGCTGGCTTCAAGGTTTTCAACGGACACTTGATGCTTGGCAGGTATTGTAAGATTCTGTTTCTAGTGATTTATTGGTTGGTGAGCTAAGTAATTACTTTGGTCCACTTGTTTGGTTTTGCGTGATTGAACTCTCTAGTAAATTTTCGTTCAGTTCTAGTTTGGGTAAAGAATTTGAATGCGCTGGGTTGAATTTCTTTGAAATTGGTGATTAATGTTCAGTCACATTGATCGAGGCAGTTATTGCGTTAGGGTTTTGTTTGAACTTGCAGTAGTCGTTCATGTGTGTATGTGTGCGCCCGCGCGTCTCTGCTTCTTATGTTCCTCCTTGAACATCAGTTCTGTATTTCCAAAGTTCAATTTTTACTTGAATGTTGAATGTCCATTACCATTGCTCATGACATTTTCCCTATAACTTGATGAAGTTATCTGATTTTTGTTTAATTCTACAAGTTTTAGTTTATTTTTTTGCTACATGAAGTTGTTTATGACTATTGGGGTTAGACATCTTCTACCTGGGACTGCCAAAAATGTGCAGATGCATCTCTTTAACTTGAAATTGCGGGAAAGTTCAATTTAGATTGTGAGGAAAGTTGCAAATACTACAAGTTATTTTCTGATGTAGACCAACTTCCTGATAATCTCTTGTTGAATCTAATCCTAACTTTAACTGCCTTGTGCAATATGTCTACATCTTCAACTCGATATTGTGGCAGTATTTCCTTTTTTTCATTCTTAAAAAATTTGACATAGCTTTAACCATTTCTCCTGATGATTTTGCAAGTATTATTTGTTGAATGTTTTTTGTGCTTCTATAAGTTGGACCATTGTACTGTGAGATGCTTGTTGATGACAGCTGTATCACTTTGGTCCCTGTTGTCAATATATATTTGTTCGTGTTCATTTAATTTTACTAATGTTGATATGATCTTTTTTCCTGGTATTTTCAGGTAGCTGACAATCTGCTTCATGATGCCTCTAGCAACTTGGAAACTTTAATCTTTTGTTCTCAAACACTTAGAAGCAAGGTATATTCAAAGTTCTCTGTGAGAATTTTGAATTTTTAATGCCAACGTATTTGAACATGTTGATAAGTGTCAAATACTACAGTGTTTTGGATGCTTGAGGTTTCTTCTTCTTTTTTATCTCTCTCTCTTCTCCTTCTTGTTCCCCTTGCTTTTAAATTTTTTTTAATATGTCAATGATTTTAACAGTTTTCCCATGTTGGATCCAATCTTAGGTACAACGTGATTTTGAAGAGCTACCTTCTGAAGCCTTTCGACCATTGCGGACTTCCTTGAATGTGAGATTTTGCGCACTCTTCTAAGTATTGAGAAAGCTTGACTTTTTGTTTTTTTGATACTCAATGTTTTTACTAATGTTGTGCATGCATAATTTTACTCTTTACCAAGTATTGACTCTGCTAAAACAGTACGGGACCATTAGCAGAAAGAATGAATGTTTCTTTCTGGTAGTAGAATTGCAGCCACTTTTGGATGTCATGTGTGCATTCATTTGATCTGAATACTTTGGTAGTAGTTATTGTTATCTAACTCACTGGGAAGACATTTTCATTGGAGATTTTTGACCATTCCATTCTCAACGCTGGCTGTTGTTGTTGGTTTACTTAATGCATTGAAAAAAATGTTTGGATATTAACTGCTGCTGAGTTATCTAAATCATTGTTGTATTGGGTGATGCGCTATGCTTATCCCTTTAAAGGAACAGCCATCCTTTTCATTCACGCCTTTTTAGTGTCCATGTTAGTCCTGTACAATAATTTTGTTGATTAAGGATGGGTCTCAAGAGGGAGTTAATATCAAGTGACGCATACAACTTCAAAGAAGCTAATGTGTCTTGTAGATATTTAGATCTATTAAATTTTCAATTGGTGAATTAGCGATTGCATTTCCATGGACATCAGCTTGGATAAATTTGTTTAGCTGATGAAAAGATGAGGATATTGAATTAATTTTTTCCTTGATAACTCATTACATAATTTTTTTCTTGATTTTATGACTACTGCATAGAATTTTACATTGGTTATTTTGGTTGTGAATGAAATCATATATTGGCCACATGCCTTCGACCTGCTTTTACATAATTTATTTAATTGATTCTTCACGAATTAGAGTTTTTATGATTTCTGCATAATGTAATTTCTTGCAGTCTTATGCTGTTTATGGAATTTGACTGCAGATCTTATTGAAAAAGTTCCATAGGGGGCCACCCAAAGTAAGAACTCAGGTATATTTGAAAATTTCTGCAGTCATTTCAATAGCTTGTGGTGACTGTAACTATATCTTTTTTAAACTAGACCTTTTGTTGCCTAGTTGATATTGCATTTGATTTTTGACTTGTAGATTAGCATAGCTATGGCTGCCTTGGCTGTACAAGTTCCGCCAGAAGATTGGGGAGATGGTGGCATTGTCAATTGGCTTCGGGATGAGATGAATTCTCATCCAGAGTATGTACCAGGATTCTTGGAGCTACTTACTGTTTTACCTGAGGTATATGGATTTTCTGTTTGCTACATGCCACATATTTGTAGTGTTAGGAAGATACTGAAAATGGGAAGCATTAATGTTTAGGTCAAAGTAAAATATGTTTTTTCTCTTTATGAACTCTTTAAAGAAATCTGATTCTTTGGTAATTCTTACTCTCGTGAATAAAAAGCTGAAAGGAACATGCTGCTGCAGAAAATTGACTCATCTAGTAGAAATGTATTTAAAGGACCATCTTTAGATCTCCTCACACTTCAATGAAGCCACAATCTTCTCTATTAATGTTAATGACCTTTTTGGATAAAAGAGCAAATATTTGTCATATCATTCACAAAGTCACTTTCTGTTCTATTTTTTGATCAAACTCTGAGATGCTGTTATGTCCATGAGTTGTTGGGATTGAGGATATATAAGATGATCTTTGATGTCTTTTGGGTCTCTACATTTTACCAGTTCAGGAACTTTAATAAAAGTTTAGTTCTAGTGTTAGGGTCATCCTCTTCTTAGCTTTCATTCTCATTGGTTTTGATTGTGTGAATTGATTACGTCCTCAAAAAGTTTAGATTCTTTAATAAGCATCATAAGTATTTGAACAACTTATCACCAATTTACTAGCCAATCTCATCTCCATACACAAATTTTATTTTTAATAAAAGAAAAATGTACCTATTAACTGACTTACCTGCATCTAATGTTGTTTTTCTTTATATTTGAACATTATGCTGGTGACAGAAATGTCTTCTTGGTTAAGCTTTGCAAGTGGTACACCTTCCTTTCAGGGTTATGTTGGTTTGCCATGTCTTCTTTGTTGGTTTTTTGTTGTCTAATGAGGCTTTTAGCTCTTGTTACTTAATGAGTTTTGAATTTTTTTTTTCAAAAATAATGAGTTTTGAAAGTTGACATAATCTGTTTCACCAAGTAGATACTGAAAGAAAACATATTATCAATTAGAAGTTTCTTTTGTTTTCTCTTTTGCTAATAATCAGGAAGTATCCAACTACAAGATTGCTGCTCGTCCAGAAAGACGCCGCCAGTTTGAAAAGGAGCTCACTTCTCAGATGAATATTGCTCTTGATGTTTTGACAGTTTGTTTGAAAATTAATGAACTTAAGGAACAGGTGGAAATTGTTCCTTTTCAGATGAATGTTGACCTTGATACTGTAATACAACTGCTTGATATGCTGAACTAACATGGACCTTTGATAATTTCTTTCCTTTTAGGTTCTCGAAGCTTTTGCTTCTTGGCTCCGATTACGGCCTGGGTAGGCAGCTCCTTTAATTGAAGTGTTGACTATTTTTCTCCTGAAGTGCTAGATACTTAGATTTTAAGTTGCAAACAGTAATTGGTGATTCCTGATTGTTCTGAAGCGGTTCTTTGAGGCATTACTGATACAAAATTCTTCTAAAAAGTTGAATGTAGCAAGTAGAGGATGGAGAATGCCAATAATGCCAGATTAGTTACACAGTCTCCTTATTTACTTTTAAAGAAAGAATAAATGCTGCCGTAATCTCCTGGAGTCTGCTGTATATTGAACCGGATTTTTTTCCTCAAAAAATTGGAAGTATTTGAGACATGATGGGCAAAGTGGTCATTAGTCAATTTTTTGCAACTTTATTGATTTTGATTTCTTTAAAATACAGTGATGTGTAGCTTATTGGAAATGGCCTTTTTTGTTTTCTTTCAACTTTCCAAAAACTCACCAATTGTCCAAATCAGACCATTCCCCCTTCCCCATTCTTGTCACCTCTTATGAAATGGTTGATGTTACAATAAGTGATTGGATTGACTTTACTCAGTAATATGTGATATTACTTGGCACTAACAGATTTCCTGGTATTTATGTTGAATTGTATTGGTTTCAGGATCCCTGGTTCCATTCTTGCATCTCATCCATTGGTTCTTACAGCTCTTTCAAGTTTGAATTCTGACCTACTCTCAGAGGCGGCTGTAAATGGTACTGCTGATGAAATATAAGAACCTCATTGGTGCTTTTAGTACTGTGACAGTTTTTCTTAATTTCAGGAACCATCTGTCATGCCACCTTATGCTTCTGAGATAATTACTTACGTGTGCAATTGCCAAGGTGTAGAATAGAGCTTGATATTTTGAAATCTATGTAGATAATAAAGTTAAGTTTGAATGTTGCTGAAGTAATAGTGACAGTTTGATTAGTAGAAAAAGTTCAGAGAGAAGAGAAGCTACAGGGGATATATCTGAAAAATTAGAGATGTGTTAAAAATTTTATACCTAGGAAGGTTGTCAAATGCTAAAAGCTTTCCTTGTGATATGGTTGTTAATACAATTGATGCATTATAAGTTACCAAAAACAGTACAAGTTATGTTTGTCTTTGGTGGTGTAACATATGATTTTGTGACATCTATTAATGCCATACTTCTTATCACGAATTACATAGTTGCAGATCCCAGAAGTCGAATGTGTGTGCTTATCTTCCCGCATCACTTTCACCTCCCTTCCCACCCCAAAATTAAAACAACATTGGTTGAATATATGTATTTATTCAAAGTTTTTTAAAATCATGTTGTTCAAGTTTAATGTCTCGTTTAATATCCGTTATATCTTCTTTATTATTTCCAACTTGGCGTAGATGGCATTTTAGCTTTTCCATACTAAGGGAACTTACAAGGGTGCTTGTGTCCTAATTCTACCTCACCATTTTTATTAGTTCCTTTTGATCTTTTGCAGTCATTTCAGAATTGACACACTACACTACGGCAGCAAACTCTGGTGGTATTTCTGTACAAATGCCCTTAATTCAAGTAATTGTACCTCATGTTATGAGTCTCAAGGAGCAGCTTAGAGATCCTTCAAAGGTACTTACAGATGTATGATGACAATGAGTCTGGATGAAGATAAAGTTTTTGTTTTGCCCAGCAATGTTATGCTTCATTGAAATTTCTGCTACTTGTTTTTGTATTTTCTTGGGTTGGGGCATTATTACTGCCATGTAGACAAAATTTCAAGCATATTCGTTTATACTTTGACTTTCTATCAAGTACCTTAAGCTCAATAAATTGGCACTCATAACTAACGGACATGAGATGCAGAAGATCAATTATGGTTTCATTAAAGATCCAATGTTTTCTTTTTATTATTTCATTGAAGGGAATAAACCCTTTTCAATATTGATAACAACCATCTGTATTTCCAGGCATGGATGTGCTAAAGCAATCTGGTAATGGCTAACAAATTCTAGGTGTAGATTTGTGAAAAGCTTAAGTTGTTGGGTGAGTTCAACAACTAATTTATGAGTCTCAATTTTTGTTGCTCCTTAGCACACACATATTTGTTGGGATAAATGTGTGCACAGAATACAAGTACCCAATGGCACGTTGAGATTTAAACTTGATAGCAAAGAGAATATTGTACTATTTGAAAGAATTATTCCCCAGTATCCTGACATGTTTGCTAAGGATTGTTATTATACCCATACAGCATATGCCAGTGGAAATATAGAATCTGCATACCTTCTTGCCCTTAGCTATTTTAACCTGTGTTTTTTAATGCGAGTGAAATCAATCTTCATTACCATAGTGTTTGATTTCATTTTCAATAGATGCTGATTTGGTACAATACTTCTGTTCTTTTTGTTTTTATCTTAGGATGAAGAAGATCTTAAGGCCATTGCTCGTTTGTTTGCTGGCATGGGTGATTCATATTTTGAACTGATTGCAACGGGTATGTACTTAAACCATCAGTAATCTGCTCAAAGTTTATGTCCAAATTTTTAAAAATGCTCCTCATAGCTACTTGATTTCTGTTTTATGATAATGTATTGTGTGATTAGTGTATAAAACATTTCATCCTCTGTTGTTCCAGGTTCTGATGAGGCGATAATGATAGTGAATGCATTATTAGAAGTTACTTCACACCCAGAATATGATATTGCTTCCATGACTTTTAATTTTTGGCACAGTCTTCAAGTTATCCTGACAAACAGGTAAATCCATCTGGAGCTCAGTTACTATAAGAGATCATTTTTTGGCAAATGGGTGAATAGAGTGGTCCTAATCTACCAGGGATTCCCATACTTCATTTAGCACTGAAGCATCGCTTGAAGCAGAGAGAAGTAGAAGGCTTCAAGTTTTCCAGCCAGTGTATGGATCACTTGTATCCTTGGTGAGTTCTTTTTATGAGTACAGAAATATGCCACTTGTAACTTCACAGAAACCTTTAGACTATGCTGCACGGATTTATGCCCTTAAGACCAGGCTAGATAACTAAATGACAGTGCATTTACCGTCCCTTTCTTTTCTTTTTGTTTGTATATGTTCCCTAGTTCATTGCATTCGTTTGATCTGATCAATATGTTCATAAAATTGAAAAGTTTTTCAGAGCCCTAATTTTAAGTCTGATGACACTTGAATTTCTGAAGTGAGATTAGGTGGACTCATGTAGAGGTGATTATCTTATGTATTGTATACTGGATATACTGTTCATAGTGTTTCACTTTCTCTCAAAGTCATGCAGTAGCTAATATCTTAATCTTACTGCTATTGAGCCTATTTAATGTTGGGTTCATTTTAGTATAATAGAAATTTTCCTACTGCAAGAAATGATCGAAATACTTTATCTTTCTCTTCGGGCGTGTCTGTGACTATAGAAGATATTGTATGCGTTAGTTTCAGCGAACAGTTAATTATCTTTGCCGTTAAGTGTTTCATAAAAAAACTTAACAAGTTCTGAATGTTGCTTCAGGTTAGTTTTCGAGTTCAATATCCCCAAGATCATCATAATCTCTCTATTGAAGACCTCAAGGAATTTAAACACACTAGATATGGTAATGATGAACTGTTTGGAAATTTGTACTTTTTGGTTGTCCTTCATTAAGCTCAACTAATTGTTGATTCTACGTTGCCATTTGTTCAGTTATTGTTAGATACTTGTTCCCTTCAGATTGTAGCAGCAAAAAAGGATAGAAATCATCTAATTACATCTTTTATTCATTTCCGATAACATTTTATAGTCTTTTATTTGTAACAGCATCAAAAAGGTACCCTCCAATTGTAGTTATGAATTGATTATACATTTTGTAGGCATGTATGTGGCCACTTTTGAAGATTGTTCTTCTTATCATGTATATTTTGACTTACATATGAATGAGCTTACATACATACACTTTTGAAGATTAGTCTTCTAGCATTTTACACCAACTAACAGGACCAGTGATACTGCCAGCTGTTGCCGATGTATTAATTGATGCAGCATCAGTTCTTGGTGGCGATGCAACTCTTAGGATTCTTTACACGAAGCTTGCTGAGGTGTGTATTATGTATTTGGAAGCAGTATCAGTTTTCTCTCCCTTACAGAAAAGAATCAGCGTAACTCTTAAATGATAGAGCTACTATTTGGTGTAAAATCAATACTATCCTGTTGACAACATTAGATGATATTGCTAGTTGGCCTTTGGCAATGTTGAGGATTTATGTGTAAACCTTTAAGAAATTAATGTGCTTAACTAACCAAAGGTTTCACAAGTTACTTTATTAAGAGGGTTCCTCGTTAGGTAAATAGATCACAGAGCTCTCAGTGACATGCTTAAAGTCATTGCATATTTTGGAGAATTAATACTGGGATTTTACGGTTCTGGTGTTGCGTGTAACTTTAGTGCTTGTTGGGAAGTTCTTTTGCGGCTGTCTCATCTCTTATAAGTGGCAGCTTATTGTACTTGAGCAACGGGCTGTTTTGGATCACAAATTTTGTGAAAGTTCTTTGACTTCTGAATCACATTAATTGGTCCAGATCCTTTAATGATTGCCTTCCTCTTTCTAATGATGCCAAATCATGTCACATTGTTCAAGGCACAAGCGTTTTGGGGAAATGGATGCAATGAATGGCGTCCAGCAGAAGCTGCTCTATTTTGCATCAGGGCTATATCAAGTTACGTTTCAGTTGCTGAAGCTGAAGTGATGCCCAAGGTAAAGTCTTTTGTAAATACATGTTTGGCACTTGTTTTGACTTGTAAGTTGTTACGTAGAGCTGCATTGCTTGGGCACTTCGCATCAATGAAAGTGCAAGATTTGTGGGGAAAAAAAGATAAGATGTGGAGAGAAAAAGGGATAGACATCAGAGAAATGCTAGTTGTGAAGAACTGTAACATACAAGGCATGAGCATCTAGAACAGATAAATGAGATAAAGGATGTCTGGGGGATGTAGAAGAGAAATATTTATACAAAATGCTAATGTACACAATGAAACGAATACCTGCTTCACCTGCGTCTTTTCAATAGGTTTATTTGAATGAAGTGGGGCAAAGCATGCAATAAAGTTGGGCAAAGCATGCTTTCTTTTAGGATCAAGTTTCTTTTCTCGCTTTGTGGGAATGATTTGATCTGATTCCCTTTAGCTAGTACACAGGTCTGGAAATGGATGTTCCACCAGTTATTAGCTCCATTAATGTAGGATAGTCTGAGTATATGCCAACTATTTGATAAAATACATATAAAATGTAAATCTTGGATGCTTGGATTGTTTAGTTTTGTTGGAATTTAGAATTTAAGGTTGGAATTCATAAATAAGTTATTAAAACCATTCTGGCTTGACAAAAGTTGATGTCGACATTAATCATTATCTTCCATTGTCATCTAACATGCAGACTATTATCTTTGCTCTCCATATTGACTCAGAACTTCTGGTAGTAGCCAGTTCCCTTATCCTTCTTTAGCTTCAATCATGTTAGAATTATCCCTATCAAATGCAGGTTACTGGCTGACTCGGTTATCTATTTTAAGGTTTCTACCACGTTGAAAGCTAACATACAGGTTGTCTAGTTTTCCCAAAACTTTCAGGATCATTTTGTTGAGCTCATGGAGCAAAACTAAAAAAACTAAAAAATAATGTCGTATTAATTTAGCTCCTATGAAGGAAACTGAAAAGTACATAAAATGAACTATGAATGACCATTAAGGAAAATAACACCTAAACACTATGAGAAATAACAAAGAGACAAACCTAGATCATGTTAACATATAAGCTAATCTCATTCTAGATCATCTACCTCACCCACTTCTTCTAAAGCCCCTTTGAATAAACAAACCCAGCAGATCATTTTGATAGGCAGATCCTTGTTTTGATTGAAAAGCTTATTTCTGACAACTTCTCTTTCTGGTTGATCAATTCAGTTGGTCAGAATCATAGACATCTCAAGCATTGAAAGTCTACTGGATGTAAACAGGGCCTTATCCATTCCTCTGTCCCCTTTGTGTAGCATCAGAGCTTGGGCTTTTTGTAATTCCTGGTTTCAGTGAATTTCTGGATTTATTCATAAATGATACATGTACAAGAGGATATATTATGGTATATTAAAGTTACAAGCCAGCAATGGTAGGTCAGAAATCTAGATATGTTCCCACATGTGGACACAAAACATGACTAGAAGTCCTACTAGCTTAGATGTAGAGGGTTTTACTGGCTTGCTGATGTGGCCTTGCCATTGTTACTTCAATCATGACATTATGAATTTTCCTGAGATGTCAAATGTCCTTATAAGCCTCATGCCACAGATTTTTTCATTTCAATTATGCAATCTGTCAAGTTCTTTGGCGTTGCTTTCAGTTTTTATCCTGTGACTTCAAAGTCAATTAATAGAATGGACAGTAATTAGCAGCTCTTTTGATCATAGGAGTTATGTATTTTTGAGTTGCATAAATCTGTTAAATCTAGTTTTTGGCCTAATTGTTACTCATGCACCATTATGGCAAACAACTGCAGTCTTTTGTTCTGGGGTTTTTCTTTTTGTAGTGAATCTCATTTTTATTAACTTCATGGGAACCCTAAGATTTTGTTGGTTTAGATGGTTTGAAGTGGCTGCTGAATTTTTTTCCCCCACAGATCATGTCCTTGGTTTTGGAACTCACCCATCAGCCCCAATTGCTGCAGACAGGTATTATGCCTTTTATAGTGGTTTACTATTATTTTCTTGCTTTTTCTGTTTGACTTTTTCAGAAATGGGTTTATTGGTGTTATTATTTGGGGGAGGGAAATCGTATCAGTTCAAATATGATTAAGATTTAGCTCTAAACACCTTCTACTTCACCAAGCAATGTGTCCGTGAATGTGAGTCTTTAACTTGATGTTTTGTTGCAAATGTTTTCAGTGTGCTTGACTATTGGAGCATATTCAAAATGGCTTAATGCTGCCTCAGATGGATTGCCTTTATTGTCCTCTGTCATGAAAATTCTTATGCAAGGCATGGGTACATCAGAAGATTGTGCAGCAGCAGCAGCTGTGGCATTCAGACACATTTGTGATGGTCAGTATTCTTTTCTGATGCGTAATCATTTCCTCAAACTACAGTTCTGATTACATCAGAGTTTGGACGGATGAAATTCATTGTTTCCACCGACATTTAGTGGTCTAGTGATGCAATAAATCTTCACAACTCAGATGCCATATTCATATTATATTCCATATGTAGCATGTTTTTTGGATTGTCATGGATGAAACTTGTTCCAAAAAGCTGTTAAGGCACCTTATTGTTAGTGAAATAGATGCTGATTTGTAGGCATGGCAGGACTGTCAAAAGGTCATGAATATTCGTCTCAAGGCTGAAATGGAATAGCAGTCTGTATAACTTTCTTTTCCTGATGATGCCATCAGTGTTGTTTCATGATGCTTTGTCATTAAAGGTATTCATTAATGCAAGATCAGTTCAAATATGCTAGGTTGATGCCAATGATTGGTTTGCATCTCATGTTTGGTCCATGACTATGAATTACTGGTATGAAATGGTGAAAAGGGAATGATATAAATTTAAGTATCTTGAGGGAAAAGAAATATGTTTGTGTTTTAGCCTATTGGCTGGCTAACTTAGTTTAGGACTATGATATATGGCTTCTATATGATTATTGAGACAACCTTCTTTCCATATTTCTTTCCTTTTATTAATTGATATTCTTATGCTGACCATAGATTGTCGGAGTAAGCTTAGTGGATATTTTGATGATCTTTTCTCCATATACCATAAGGCTATGATTGGCGAAGATAGTTTTAAAATCTCTGCTGAGGACTCTTTGCATGTGGTAGAAGCCTTAAGGTACTTTTTGATGCTTGATAATTATCAAGATTTGTGCGTAAGTGATTTTGAGAATTCTGTGAATTATTTTCACTTGGATGTGTTGTGTTATTTTATTGCAGCATGGTCATTACAGAACTTCCTCCTGAACTGGCTAAGCAGGCTTTGGAAAAATTATGCTTGCCTGTTGTTTCTCCCCTACAGGTTTGATTCCTTATCAATAGGTATCTTTAGTCTATAGTTGAAAATTCTTGATCATGGTTCTTTTACAATGAGCACAAGCAGGAAACAATCAACCAAGGTCTGGAAATATTGCAGAAGAAACTTGCTCGTGAATTAACAGTTCACATTGATCGACTTGCATACATCTTTAGGTCTGGTTGTTATCCTTTTCAAAATTATGTTTTATATTGTTAACTTTTCTATTTGTAATTTTCAAGGTGTTACAAAACCAATTTCAGGTATGTAAATCACCCTGAAGCTGTGGCTGATGCTATTCAAAGGCTTTGGCCAATATTCAAGGCAATATTTGATCTGTGAGTCTGGACCAACCCTGACAAAAAACATAGTTCCTGTATTGTCTTAAATGGGTCTCCCTCTCTTTTCTGATCCCTCTTTTTTTGCTGTAGTCGTGCTTGGGACATGCGAACAATGGAGTCTCTTTGCCGAGCTTGTAAATATGCAGTGAGTCAATGAACATTGATGCTGATGAGTGCGTTTAACTGCAGAAAGTGTAATAAGAGACGAGTAAGCTTAACTAGGCTTAGGTAGGAATGGTAAATATTGCCCAGCCTAGCTCGGAATCAACAGGTCTGGTCCGAGTTGACCAGGCTAAGGCTTTTTTTCAAAAAAATTTTGGGCTTCAGGCTGTGGCTCTGGCTACTCATCCCGAAGCCTGAAAATTTCCAAGTAAAATGACATGGTTTTCAACAGTTAAAGAAGGCTTGTCGTGGGAAATTCGTTTGGGAAATACTTGGATAAATTTCAAAGGCTATTTTTTACACCTTGAATAATCTTTGCATATAAATTTTCTTTTGAACTTTCCAGTTAATTCAGTCTCTGAATTTTAAATGGCTCTAGAATTTCCTCAATAACTTTTTTTTATTTATTTAGTGATGAAGAGATATTACTTCTTTACTTGTGATGTGAAGAGATAAATATGAAATGGATAGTAATTTATTTAGGTGAGAACCTCTGGAAGGTTCATGGGGATCACTATTGGAGAAATGCTAGAAGAGATTCAAGCTCTATATCAACAGCATCACCAACCATGCTTCCTTTATCTCTCTAGTGAGGTGATAAAGGTATGACTTTTTTCTTCTATCCTAGGCAAATTTGTTCTCTCTCTCTACACTCTGTTGCAAAGTTTCAAAGTTGTCCTACCATTGTCTTTGGTTGCAGATATTCGGTATGGATCCTACTTGTGCAACCTACCTGAAAAGTTTGATAGAAGTCCTCTTCAAGCACACAACATGTCTTCTCACTAGTATTGAGGTTTTCATTTTTAACAAGTTGTGCATTCTCTCTTTTCTTATTTTCATATGTCCATGACATACTGTGGTTAATGGTTGTATTTCCATCTATTTGGCAGGATTTTACGGCAAGACCAGACATAGCAGATGACTGTTTTCTGTTGGCATCAAGATGCCTTCGTTACTGCCCTCAACTGTTTATTCCATCTGTTGTCTTTCCACCATTAATTGATTGTTCCGTTATTGGTATCACTGTACAACACAGGTAATTGTCTATTGCGTGTCTTTTTTCTTCACAATATGTTCTAAGTACTTTGCTTCACATGTTCAAAAATAGATTGATTGTCGGAATGTTATTCTAATCAAACACAATTAAGCTTCTGACTTGGACTTTATATATTTTGGCAATATAGGATTTTTCAATTTTCCAATTAATCATATATACTCATTCCTTTCATGTTCTTGAGAAATAGGAATCTACGTGCAGTCTAAGCCTTCTCCATGATGTATGCCTAGAGTTCACGTCAAACTTGTTGAATTTTACAAATCAGTACCAGAACTTGTATGAACTAAATAAGCTAGCTTATGTTTAGAAATTTTGTCAATTTGATATTGTATGACAGTTAAATTTATACTCATTTGATTCCTTTAAATAAGTTTCAGTACTAATTATATAGATATAAAATTTTAATACTTATTTCTAAAAATATGATAAGCTTTAGGACTTATTGAATTATTGAATAGTTTTATCTTCCGAAACCTTTTATATTAGGTAATCTAGTATCCTTATGCACGAAGATGATCAATTCAGTCGTGGGTAAGGTAGGATATGGAGTTGTTAGATAACAAGGACATGAGCCATGTATGATCAGCCTTATTTTGTCTTGTTGAAGTTTATTAGTGTCCCACATCACTTAGGAGTAAGAGCATAACATATGTCGTAAGGTTCAGGGAATTCCCCTCCTTTAGGTGCTTTCAGATAGAGTTAGGCACAGTCAGCCGTAGATGCTAGGCCACCTTTAAATGTCCCTTTTTACAAACTTTAACTCCTAGATGTTTATTCTTGAGCATGATGGGTGTGTTAAAGCGTTCCAATATCTCTCGTTGCCCTAAAGTAAAAGCATAATAAGCCTTAATAAGGTTTGGAAAATCCTTCCCACTTAAAGTGACATTTGGGGTGGATTTGAATCGAGTTTCATCATGTTTTACATGTAAAATGGCAATTCAAACTCAATTTTTATAGCAAACATAGGTGATGCAATGGAGACTGGATAAATACTCAGATTTCTTGTAAATTACCAATTTTATTGTATTGTTGACAGTATGGACATCAATATATATATTATCATTTCAGTCAACTCTTTACTTGTCATATATTTATACCTTATTGTTTTGTGTGAGATTAAAACCACATTTGAGCATGAATAACATACCTTATACATGGCATAAACTCATGCTATCCAAATGTCATATGACAAGTGGTTTACTTTGACTTTTACTTTGTGCAGAGAAGCTTCTAATTCCATATTGTCCTTCTTGACCGATGTCTTTGATCTGGCCAAGTCTAGTATGGGGGAGCAATACTTATCGGTCAGGAATAGTGTTATTGTTCCCTGGGGTTCCACCATTGCCAGAATTTTAGTTGCCTCATTAACAGGAGCATTACCAAGTTCTCGAGTAGAATCGGTACTCCACCTCTTAATCTGAATAGATTAAGATGCCCGCAATTCTTCCTATAAATTAAAATTGTAGGGGTGAAAAGTTTGAAACAATTTTAACTTGGACTGCTTTCTCTGGTTCAGGTGACGTATGCCTTACTAGCATTAACTCGAGCATTTGGAGCACATGCATTGGAGTGGGCTAGGGAGAGTGTCTCATTAATCCCGTCAACAGCTGTCACAGAAGTGGAGCGCACAAGATTTATTCAAGCATTATCTGAGGCAGCATCCGGTGTCGATATCAATGCCCTAATGACTCCGATTGATGAATTTTCTGACGTTTGTCGACGTAACCGAACAGTTCAGGAAATTGTTCAAGAAGCTTTACGACCACACGACCTCAAATTGGCTGTTGTATCATAGCAGAGTAGCACAAAAGGCATCCTTTCAAGGCTTTGTTGATCAGTCGTCGGATGAGTTGCTTGCATTTGTATTAAGAGGTGGCTTTCATTCATCGTTTTGTATTATCCATGATTATGATTCTCCAATTTTTTGAGGAGAACCATTGCCCCTTCAGATTTGGTTGGGAGAAAAGAGGTGGTGTATCCATCTCCTTTGATGAGAGGTGAAATGGAAGGGTGGTTTTAAACCACAATGGCTCCATTTGTCGGGTCAAATTTTTTGGCATAAAGGTGTAGTTCTAGTGTCGAATGGTGAGGGCCTACAGTTGTATTTCATGTATTTGGATTCTTTTATTAATATAGTGAGGTAATTTGTTGCGGTTTTACTTACTAATCTCGTACAACTTCATGTAGCTAAAGTATGCATATGCCACTGTAAGCTGTTCGAAAGTGACATCTTTGTGCGGAAAGTTCAGCTTTTTGCTTCTTGGTTTACCCAAAAACAAAAGATGCTAGGCATTGTCATTTATCAACTTTTTTGTGCTTACATGGAAGTTCAGATCTCTTGTTTAATATTATGGTGTCTTATTGTGTTCAATAAATTTCAATCATTTATTTATGTAGGGTCCGTATGGAGTTCGCGTGGGTTCCACAAAATAAATGACTGAGATTTTATGAGACAGAATAAGACAGAGGATCTAGTTTGGTTCAATGACAAGTATGACGGGGTGATGTGAAATTATGAGAACCTTACACGATTAGTATTAATGTCTGTGAAATAATGAAAAATACTGAGTAAGATTTGTAAATTAAAAAAAAGAGAGTTAAATATCTTAAACATAAAAACATTTTTAATTAGTAATTATTATGTTTGGAAAGCAAAATTATAAGATAAATGAAAAAATGGTGATAAGTGAAGAAACAAAACAAACAATTTTGAAGAGTTCGGGCATTGAAACATTTTCTAATTGTCTGTGTATAATTTAAATTATTTTTTAATAACCCTACATATTATATTATTAATTTCTTAATTGTAGTTATTGTTCTCCTAACCTAATATATTCTCTATTTAATCTATTTATTTATCATTTTAATAAATGTCTTGAAAGCATAACAAATTTTGATTTTAATAAAAGATTAAAATAATATGAATAAAACAATAATTAAAGCATAAAATAAAAATAACAATAATAAAAAAAGAGTGTTATTTTACCAACTATTAATAAAAAGTATATAAAAATGTTAGATGTTAGAGATTGTTAGTAAAAGAAATATAACAAAGTTAAATTGTTAGAAGTTATTAGTATGCAAAAATATAAAGCATAAGATAAATACGAGATATTATAATTTGATGATGAAAGAGCCAATCTGTTACAAATTATAATCTCTGTAGCAGAAAAGTAAACAAAAGAATTAAAAATTATGAACCACAGTTTTTGTAAGAACAGAAAGGCTTACTAATAGTCAAGAAAAGTTTACATATAGATTTTGTGGTTAAATTCATTGGATCATCACGTGATTTTGCATGTTATCAATGTGTTCTTGATGGGGCTGACTCATGTGTTTTTAATGGACCGTTCATGGGCTAGGTCTAGGTTCAAACCGATCGTTTTGTTTAAAAAAGTTGACTTTCAAGTAGTCCAAGACCGGACCTAATTAGAAAAAAGATGGTTTACATTTTTTATTTTTTAAAAATTAATGAAACAGGCTCATGAGTCGACCATTACCATCTCTTGTTACGACAGAGTTTAATATTGAAGTTAATTAGATTATCTGACATAAATGTAATTAAATAGCTTTAACAAAATTTTAGCATTAACCAACTTTTCTTAATTTTGCAACTCACTTCATTTGCTCTTCTATTCTTCGTCTTGGTATTTTTGCTTGCTTTCGAACATTTTTCTAAGTATCATTTTACTTAGTAGACGGACATAAATTCTTAAGAAATTCCTCACTGGACCTACTTATTGGTCAAGTTTAAGCAGATTAATGCTAAAGTTGGTTGGATTTTGATTAGTATGACATAATTCTGCTTAAAGTTCACGAATTAAACCCAATATTCTTCTTGCTAAAAATTATCAAAGAGTTTGATGTGATATTCTTGGTTGACAATTCTTATGAACTCCAATAGACTCAAAGGATTGGTACATGGTAAAGTGTGTAATCTTATGTATATAATAGCATGATCATTAATTAGCTATAGGTAAGCACCATGATTATGGAAAACTTTGATTTCGGCATAGACACAATAGAAGAAGTGATTAATGAAATTGCCTATGTGAATGGTTGTACTCGGTAGTCTTTAATTACAAATTCAATTCCAACTTAATGAACATGTCAAATTTGTAACTATTAAATATACTTCCATTGGGCATATCATGATTGATAATGAAACTGAATTGGAAGAAAACTTTATTTTGATATGAAATTATAAATTTAATTTTGAAAATTTACTTTATTTATTTTCGTAGATAAATGGGGAGAAGTTCAAGTACTCCTAATATGAAGAATCATATTATTTATTTGTATTGTAACAAATATTTGAAAGGTAGGGGAATCACCAAGTTAAAGAAATATTTAGTTAGGATCAAAGGTAATGTGAAACCTTGTAAAAAAGTTAGTCATAATATGAAATGACAAATGAAAATTTTGCTTAAAGAGTATGAGAAAGAAAGAAGAGAAAGACCAAATTATAAAATTGATATTGGAAGTTCTTGCAGTGTTCAAGATGTTACCGATAATATTGAAGGTGGTACTTCTTTCCAATAAGAAAGGATCGTAGAAAATGATGTAAGGAAGAGAAGAAAAAAATATGTTTCTAACTTTTATTCTCTATGAAAAACTCACAGAGCTTAACTTTCTATTTGTATTGTATTACAATTTAAAGAGCAACTCATAATGTGAAAATGATAATAGCTAAATGGTAGTAAGATACATATATATCATTTGATGCTGTTAATTCTTATTATTACCAACCTGTGGTGGATATTATTACCTCTTATGGTCTAGATATAAAACTCCTTTAATTGATGACTATAGATGTAATTTTATAGGCAGTTGTGTTGGTGAAATAGAAAATTATTTGAGTAAAGAAGAATAACTTAAGCAACTTATAGGTATTCAATCATATGTGATGGTTGGATAAATGGAAGATAGAAGCCCATTATCAAATTTTTGGTTTATTCTACTAAAGGGAAGATATTTTGGAAGTTCATTGATGCATCTGCCAATGTAAGGAATATTGATACCCTATTATAGATATTTGATGAAGTTATGAATGAAGTTGGATATGAAAATATTATACAATTCATCATTGACAATGATGTTGCTTATAAAGCAACTAGGAAAAGGTTGTAAAGTAGATATAATTCTTTATATTGGATTCTTTGTATTACATATTACAATGACCTTATACTGAAAAATATAGAAGATGTTATGTACTTTCCTATTATTGATGATACTGTACAGAATGCACGAAAAATGACCAAGTTCATTTGACATTGCACATAGGTTTTGAATTTAATAAGAAAGGATTTCACTGATTGTAGAAATTTATATCGTCCTACTATTGCAATATTTGCAATTAATTTCTTATAAAAAAGGAGCTAAGACAAATGTTTAGAAGTGATTAATGGATTGCATCTCAGCATGTCAGGTCTAGTGCTGGAATAGAAGTTTCCAAGATTATGATTAATGATCATGAATTTTGGTCACAATGTCAATTTCTCATCCGAATTTGTAAGCCTTCAGTAAGAATATTTTTTCTAGCTAATAGTATTGATAAGGCAATAATAGATTACATTTATAATGTTATAATTGTTGGATCGCGTACGGTCCGAGTATTTACAATACGCTGCTGAAAAGACCATACAAGAACATCACGTATAATTGAAAACACGAAGGATTAACGAAAATACCTTATTTGCGTGGGTAGG
>JANZXV010000007.1:17990400-18009694 GCA_027576455.1 Erythroxylum roigii
TCCTACTCCTAAGAATGCTCCTAATGCTATTTTTCACTCACCTATTGAGCTACTTGTCACTGAACATGCACCTTCTCACGTTCAACAACCACCTGCAACCCCGAAAGTTGGACAACCCGTTTCCCCTGAACCAACCAACCATGCCTTAGCTAGTAAAACAAATGAATTACCATGTTCATCCGATACCCACTCTGTAAGCAATTCTACAGAAACATAAGCTCAATCACCCAATCCTCAATCTTGAAATGATATTGATACTGCACGAAAAGAATTGAGTCTGCCATTCCAAACAATTGAGAGACGTAAATCTTAATGGAGCAACCAAAAACAAACTCTCTTAATATGTCCATCATAGTGTGGAACGTCCGAGGAATGAATTGCCCTACAAAGCAAGCTGCTTTAAGGGATTTTGTCAAGAGGGAGAAGCTTCTACTTATAGGATTACTTGAAACCAAAATAAAATTAGTAAATTTTAGTCGACACTCTATTTTGGGACATGGCTGGCAGCAGATTTCTAATCATTTGCATCAGGTGAATGGTCGAATCATCCTATGCTATAGGCTTGATGCAATTCGGTTGGATCTCCTCAACTACACTGATCAACTTATGCATCTCAAAGTTCCTTTTCTGTAGGAAAACACTACATTATGGTCTCCTGCATCTACGCCAGCAACTTTGCCTTCCAACTATCCACTCTTTGGAGTAATCTTATTGACATCAATCGAACCTGTTGCCTACCACAGTTACTTTGTGCAGACTTCAACTCCATCTTACATTGGTCTGAAGCCCACGAGAATTGTAACTGTAACCTTCGAAACTACTCTACTGATTTTAAGCAGTGTGCAGATACAATAGCAGTTATAGACCTGAACTCTATTGGCTACAGATTCATTTGATCCAACAAGCAGTCCACCTATTGGTATATTCAAAAGAAGCTCGATAGAGCGTTAGTTAGTGCTCAATGGCTTGTTCAATTTCCCAACAGTTATGCCATATTCCAGGGCCCTCTCTTCTCTAACCACACCCCTGTTAAAGGTATAAATCTCTTCCAAAAGGAAACTTGCCACTATCCTTTTCTCTTCAACAACTACTTGATCCATTTACCTGGCTACACTGATGCTTGCAAAACAGGTGCATTATGATTTTTTGAGGGCACCAAACAGTTCATCATCAAGCAAGAACTTAAAGCTCTACATGCTACCAAGTGGTCTACTAAAGATGTATTGTTGAAAGTTAGGACTGATCTCATTGATACCCAACAACTCCTTGCTCTTTCTCCACAGGATCCATCACTTCTTGCTAAAGAAAAAACAACTCTATCGAATTATATGCTCAGTCAGCCATCACAACTCTTTTTTGTAGCAGCGATCTCGGATCCATTGGCTAAAGGAAGGCGATAAATGTTCCAAGTTCTTTTTTAACTCCATTCTCGCTCGCAAAAACACCAACAGAATATCATCTATTACATCTCTAGATGGGCGAACCTTCAACATCCACAGGATATCAGGGCTGAGGCTGTTAACTACTTCAGAAATTTGCTTGGAACTCCACATTCTGCTTCTACATCAACTACCGACTTACATGAACTCAATCTGCAAACAAGAAACCCATTGGACTACAACATGCTTATTAAACCAATGGAAGACAAGGAAATAGAGGAAGCTATTTTTCAGATGGGAGGCACGAAGGCCCCTGGTCTTGATGGACTGAACTGCCTCTTCTACCAAAAAACATGGTCTATTATAGGTACTTACTAAAAATGCAGTGAAAGAATTCTTCTCTAGAGGGGTGCTTCTAAAACCTCTTCTCCAAACAATTTCAACGATTACCGACCTATAGCTTGCATCAGTTTTCTTTGTAAAATTATCTCAAGGATCCTTGCTATGCGAATGAAAACAGTTATAGTCCCTCTCATCAGTGACTATCAGGGAGCATTCACCTATAACCGACAAATTGGTGATAATATACTCATTGAGCAAGAGATTTTCAAAGGTTATTCAAGAGCAAAATCCACCCCCAATTGTACTATAAAGATTGACTTCCACAAGGCCTTTGATAGTATAAGCTGGGACTTCATTTGGAAGATGATGGAGGCATACGGTTTCCCTCAGATCTACATCAAATGGATTAAAGAATGCTTGACTACCGCGAGCTACTCTATCTTGATTAATGGTTGTCCCTCATCCTACTTCAAAGCTGGCAAAGGGCTTCGGCAGGGTGACCTCATTTTACAGTATCTTTTCATCTTATGCATGGAAATTCTCAACTCCATCATCAAGCTTGAAGTGAACACTACCATCGGTTTCAAATATCATACGAAGTGCAAGAACCAACCTGTCTTTTATCGATGACTTGCTTCTTTTTTGCATAGCATATCACCACTTATATGACAGCACTCTATAAATTCAAAACTGCTTATGGATTGCACGCAAATCTCAACAAAAGCCATTTCATCTTATTATTGAAAGGAGACCTTTGGCCTCACACATTACTTTAGCTACGGGCATGCAGGAGAAGTCGTCAACTCTAATTTACTTGGGATTGCCTATATCCACAAAAAGACTATCATTTCTTGAATGTACACCTCTTATCGAGAAAACCCAACATAGAATAAACACCTATATAAACAAATTTTTATCCTCTGCAGGGAAACTCTAGCTTATTCAATCGGTCCTTAACTCCCTTCACATATACTGGACCTCACGCATATTCCTCTCCAAGGGTGTTGTCAAAACCATCGAGCGTATATTCAAAGACTTCTTTTAGAACTCTTCAACTGGTGCAAAAGGATATGCCAAAGTTAAATGGACTGACATCTGTATTCTCAAAGCCAAAGGGGGGTCTAAGTCTCCACTCTATCTAAGTGATAGAATTTTGTCATTAATTTTGTGGACTAGCATAATAAACATAATTTTTGTACAAATCTTGATTAATTTGATGTCAAGGTGATTGGGCTTGTTAATTCTCTCCTGAACATGCCATTGGGCTTGTGTTCATGGGCTTGCTATGATGGGTAGGCTTAGCCTATATTTTAAAATACACAGAAGGCCCTACTGCTAGCCGACCTTAAATACAGTCGTTTCATTGAGAACTATACATGTTTTTAATCAGGGTTCGAAATAACAGTAGTAAATTCTATCACGTCGCTTCACAGAAAGTAGTAATGGACTCGATATTTCCTCAATTTCCAAGTATTTATCCATACTATATTTAAATATAGCATGTTGCAATCTTAGGGTTAATTAATTATGTTGATTAATTATAAAATTAATCTGCAATTTCACGTTTAAATTTCCTTCAATTGGTATCAGAGACAATTAATCCTAATTGTGACTGCTAATTTTTGGGTAATTTCGGGAGATTAATTTTTCATGAAATATCATTTTCGATTTTGTTAATTATTTATGTGAAATTGTTTTTTTTGTTGTTGATTTGTTTCGGTTTGATGTCAAAGCATATGGTAGGTTTGTTAAATTTGTTGTTGTCTTTTGTAAACCTCAAGAACTCGAAGAATCGAACTATAACCGTTCCTTTTCGAAATTTTTCCGATCCTTTTTAGTAAACTTTTTATGAAATTGATTGAGGGCTTTGATAGATCATTAAATTCTGAATCTAATGACACCAATTTTATTAAAAACGGATCAAAATTTAGCAAGTTATGGCCATTTTTTGAATCGGGTCGCGAACCGGGTCGAACGACCCGAATTCCAGGTTTCGTGTGAAGAAGACACAGCCCGACCTGGCTGGCTTTTCACGGGGCGTGTGGCCTGCTCCCTTAGCGGTTTTGTCCTAAATTTTGCCTGTTTGTTCCATTTGCCTGGTTCTAATTTATGGTATTTTCTGGATTTTTTAATAATAAAAATATTTTTTTATTTTCCTGAATTTTAATATTAATAAAATTATAATGTACTTTCCGAATTTTATCTTGCAAATTTATGTACTTGTTTATGGTTTTTTTTTAGCTTGTGAGGTCTTATGTAATCTCAGTGGTAATATAGTTATGCACCAAAATTAATTCTGGATATAGTTTATGCATTTAATGTTATATTATATGATTAATAAAGGTCAATTTTGTAATTGTGGTGCTAACTGAAACCTATGGGGCAATCTTGGGATGTGATATTGGACTCTTGTCATTCATTTTGTGTAATTATGACCTCCCCTATCGTGAGACTAATTATTACAAAATGCTATTGTGATGTTGTTATTAGGCATACATTAGATACTATATTAATGATGCACTTACCCTATCGATTTGCCTTTATCAATTTGGTTTATAATGCTTTGTTTAATTCGTTAAATTATGTCTTTAAGTTTTCAATATCCAATCAATATTAGCTTTAGGGCATAATTTAATGTTCTGGGTGATTTGTATTGTAATTCGGGACCCTTTAGCATGATTGCAATTGCGTGGGAACCTAAAGAGTCAACAGATTTTGGTAGAAGAAAACGTAATTCTATTGATGTGCTTGACAAGATTAAATACATAATACAATAGGATTAATCCCACTTTACAAGGAAACAAAATCAAAATTAAATTCAAAGATTCCTATCTAATCTGTAACTGATTGTAACAAATCTAAAATATTCACAAGACTAATTGACATAGTCAAAGGTGAACACACGTGATGCTCTTACAATGGGAAGACGCTTCTAAGCCTCATCCATCAATTTATTCACATAAACCTGAACAGTCACAATATCCAAACCCAGAAGCAAGAACACCAAGGGCGTGCAAAAGCTGTGAAAGAATTTAAGATGGCCAAAGCACAATTTTCAACTGTTCACCAATCACAAGAGAAAGAGAACGCATCCAATGAAACATCACCGTAAAGCTAATACCATAGAGAACCGCAAGAAACCCACTTCTTGAATTTTCAACCGAAGCCGGTTTGCTACAAAACACGATCGATTTCAGCTTCATCCGGTTGCTATCCTCTTCGCCCACAACCCCCAAAGTTCTTCAATCATCATCCTCAAAGCACTCAAGCAAGTAAACCCGTAACAGAAAACCCAGATCTCACTCAGCAGTCACCAAATATCGCTTCACCATCAACCACTGATCGAGCTGAAACTAGATTATACGGCCAGATCTGAAACTTGCTAGGCTTTTGGTGGTGGTGATAGGTACTGAAACTACAGTATCACGGCCAGATCTGGAGAACATGGAAAAAAGGGAGCTGATTTTGGTGCGATGGAGCATCTGAGAAGAGGGAAGAGGAAAGAGAGAAGAGAGAAGAGAGAAAGGGAAGCGGCGATGGAGACGAGTTTTAAGTTTTAATCTGAAAACACTGAGAAGACAGAAGAGAGGGGAAAGCACGAGTTTTTGGTGGTGGTGATAGGTACTGAAACCACAGCATCACGGCCAGATCTGGAGAAGATGGAAACAATAGAGCTGATGTTGGTGCGATGGAGGCATCGGAGCAGAAAAGCGGCGATGGAGAAGAGAGATGAGAGAAGACAGAATCGGCGATGGAGAACAAAGATGAGAGAAAACAGAAAAGAGGGGAGACCGGAGAGAAAGAGGTTTCATCCGGTTATTAATTAACCGGTTCGCAGAAAACATGAACCGGCCGGTTTTTAAACTGAAGCGTTATTAGCAAAGACCGAACCGGCCATGTGGCCGGTTCCGTATATTTCCGACCGGACCGGTCCGGTTTTTTAATCTTTGCTTTTACGTCTTCATTTAAGAAATTTTGTTTTTGCCTTTTAGTCAGCTGCTCTGCTATGCTCTTAGGATCTAGAGGGTTCAAATTCATCACTTCCAACATTCGTATTGAAAGTTCTTTTTGGTAGTGGGATGAATCAAAACCTGAACCATTGTCACAAAAGGGAATTCCTGGTGGCAAAGGAAATGGATTATGCTCTACATTGGTCACGCAATACTAGGTTTGGCGCAAAAGGAGTATAAAGTTACTACACCTCAATGGTTATGACAGGTCCAAGGGCTTACGGACAGAACACTTTTGTCTTCGTACGAAATATGAAAGGAAAAGACATTACATTACACAAAAAAGAATATATAAAAACTGTAAAGTAAACAGCTATCTAGTGAGTGGGTCTTGACTTCCTCCGGCCCATGCCCGTGCAAGCTACAAAGCTCCTACCTTTGGTCCTTTTCTAATCCAACCACTGTGTTTTGGAATGTACTTCCTTTTATCTACATTGAAAATATTTTAACTAAAAATGAATATACATATATAAAAAGATACTTAAGTTAAATATCTCGGGAACAATTTTGTGATGAGACTTCACAAGGATTCTTATCTTTTGAAAAACTTTAAAACAATAAATTGAATATCATTTTCAAAAAAAAAAAAAATTGAATATCATATGCAAACATATAAAAGTTCTTATTAAGGTTATCTTGTGATCAGCTTTATAATGCTTTCAGTTGAAAATATTGTGGATGTCAAGATTGCTTTGTTTTTCCTTTTCCTTCTGGGGTCTGGGGTGGAGGGAACCTACCAGTGGAATCCCCCTCCCAAGTCAAGTTAAATAATGCTTCTGCCAGAATTCAATTAACTGAAATACCACAACACCAATGGTTTTTGTATATGTAACGTAAATCACTTGGTTCACGTTAAAAGTGATGAATAGTCAATAATCCACTAACGAGAAGACAAATTAATGAGGTTGAAGTTATACTGACCCGCGACAGCCCATTGCAGTCCCTCAGTCTCTGTTTGCCTCTTCCACTTCAAGAAAGTTTGTAAGTCAGTAGAATCTTAATCAAATGATGCACATTTAAGCTTATAATCTAACGCGTAAAGATAAAACTGGGATCATTAGTCAGTCTACTTGAAAGTTGGCAAGATATAGCATGCAATCAAGAGCATTGTGGTGGGAAGAAATTCATGTACAAGTGGAGAAAAACGGATCTATAGCTACAAATTCTCATTTTCTGAAGAGCCTGTGATGAAGGAATTTCAAATCAAACCACAACAGAAGCAGCAAATGATAACTTACCAGGCATTGTATCACATCCTTTGGTTTATTCTTGCACCAAGGCGAGCTAATACCCCTTTCCCAATACCACATCGTCCATTGTCCCATTTGGGAGAGACATTGAAAGGTACAGCAAAAGATATCAAGCATACACCTCTCTTATTAAGAATAGGGAGGTGTGAGACTTTACAAGCTCAAGAATTTCATTAATCAATTTCTAGTATCAACTAAGACCCCAATTGGGATCAGCTGTGATCTATTTCCTGTTCTTGCTTCAAAATTGGCATGATTTTGGTGGGTACTCTTAGCATCACCAATTGATGTTCTCATTCCAGGTTAAGATATTTGCGAGTTACTTAAAGAAATAATTGTATTCTTTTTGATCCCATCAGAAACTGATTCTGATCCTGACAAAATCCGCTTGAGCTGGGATCTTTGGCAGGTAATGCGCCCTTTATTCCACCCTGGGAAAGAAAACAATGGCGATACATTTTCTTGAAGGAATGAGTACACAGCCTTCACAAGGGGAATGTCTTGGGTTGAACTTTTCTCCAGCTTCCCCCTTCTAAAATATGCAACATTAGTCAGAGAATCAACTACAGTGCAAAGTGCCAACAAAGTTACAGAATACGACATGTGAAAAGCCATAACTCAGTTTGAGTCCAAGTGCTTTTGCTATTCACTATGATACAATAAGCGAAAAGCCATATCTCAGCTTTGAGTTCAAGTGGCTATTCACTATGAGCTCTACATCTATAGCTAGACAAGCATAGAACAACTCCTTTTACCAATCAAGTAAGATCAAACAATAAATCCAGTTTGAATGCTACTGTTACAACCTATCAAAGAGCAATTGAAATCTCCAGAAAGGGACCTTGATTTACTTGAACTTCATGTAAAATTAACCATTGACGCATAGCACACGTCAACTACAAATGTCATGCTCCATCCAACTTCAAAAAATTTTATGAACTTGAAACAACAAGGTTTGGAAATAATGTGAGTAAGCACGTATTTCTATTATTTAGGTAACCTAAAGATAAGTCAACATAGTAATATCTATAAAGTAACCCTCAAGCTGACAAACCTTTGAAATAGATAATTATAAACAAAAGAGAACACAGAATTGACCAGGAAGGAAGATTTATTATTATATCTGAAGCAGCTGTAGACATAAGACTCTCGGCAAGTTTTCAGAAAGTCTAACCAAAAGAACACTAGCGCCACAATTCAACAGAAACTCACACAATAGGAAATAAAATGCAACTTGTGCTTGATTAATGCAGCTTAATTTACACATGATTATGTTACAATTAAACATCAATATGATAGGCAGACAGATGGAACAAGAGAAATGCAACAAATTTGGGATATTTGACAAAGATGCTTGACAGTAACAACAACAAAAGCCAAGCTAGCTCTGCATTGAACAACAAGAAAAATGATGGGGGGAGCTTGGTTTGAGCAATCATATGAAACCAGACAGTATAAAAGAAATCAGTCAACATAAGTAGTCAAATAGCTGAAATGGCTACAGACACAGCAAAATGACAGGGAAAGCTCCCACAAGTCCTTCAACATATATTTCTCCAGTGAAATAAAGCATGAGTGGACTTACACTACAACAACAGTTGCCAGTTGAGGAAGATCCTTGCCATTCAAGAACATCTCATGCATATCGTTGAGCCCAACAGACAGTGCTGTATAGGCACTGCCTTCCCACATCCTGCAAGATTCTCCAACATCAAACATTCAAGACGTCATTGTAACTAAAAAAGAATTCAAAAAGTAATTGTCTGTTACCTATGCACGTCCACAGACCACACGAGTTTGCTTTTACGAAAAAGTTCAGGAAAAAGCCCCCTTTTTGATGCTTCATTGAGAATTCTTGCAGCTCGTTCTTTTTGACCCAGCCACCAGAGAGCTTCCAGAAGTGTGTTATAAAACCTGACCCCCAATCCACAACCTTCAGAGTTAAGTTTGTCAAATACATACTCAACCATTTGCCAGTTTGATTCATCATCAAAATCTCCCTTGATCATTTGGCCAATCACTTGATGGATATTCGATGTCCTATTAGTAAGCATCTCGTTGAGTATCTCGTAGGCATCATTCAACCTGAAACAAAGTCAAATTGTGGATGAATACTAAGTTGTCAAGTAAAATACTAAATGATAGTAGACCGTAGATTAACGATGCACCACTTCAACAAGCCGACATATGGTTGATTTGTTTCAGTTTGAAACAGCTGTTTTATGAAAGCATCAAGAAGTACCTGATCATCAAGCATTCTGAGAGAAAGCCTATAATTCCAGCACTTAGGTAAGCACTAAAATAACCCAACATCATAATGATCTAGGCTTCTAACTATGCATTTTACACTTGAAAATTATGCTTCTCCCATAACCCCGTATTCATAAATTAGATATAGTTTATTTCCGGGGGTTAGCCTTAGGCAACAGCCACCAAAAAGCGCCCACCTTAGTGAAACAAAGCACAAAATAATCTAAATATTTGTAGAAGTCAAATAAACATCTAACATGCTTATGCTTAGTTTTACTATCATGCATTGCATAGACTAACAATTAAGCCGTAGGAGATGGAAAAAAAGCATAGATAAAGACGTTTAGATTCATGGAACTTTATTTCTATTGAGATGGCTCTTAGTAATATCTCCTAGTTATCCTAAATTAATTGATATGATATCTATGACAGACAAAATAGAAGTCTAATAGTATTAATAATTAGAGTTAAGTATGACTAAGGGAGGAGAATCAGGATATTTAAAAACTTATAGTAACTATGTCTCTTGAAAAAAACTAATAAAGGACGATTAGGAAATTTAGAAGTATTCTTAATTGATAGATTTTTGGTAGAAGTTTAATAATATTTGTAGTTCACAGTATGTCTCTTTACTAGACACAGAGACAAAAGAAAATGATTCTGAAAAGGCAACAACTGTCACAACAAATAATCTTGCAACCAATTATGGGGTAATTATGTCAGAGGTTATTATTCAATTGATTTTCTGGGCCAAATAGTTTAGTGAATAAAGCAAGCAATTAATCTCGAATTCTTAGAACACCTACAGATCTGCCCTCAAGTAACAAAAGTTATGCTTTTACAAAATTACGCATGCGACAATGATTCTTTTCCATGCTTATGTGGAACACAAGACCATCACTCGCATGACCCAGCTTCCATGGCCTCTGTGTAGTGACCCAAGCCTGGGGCTATGCCGGGATCAACATTTAATATCCTTTTGACATCAACAGCCCACCTCAATGCCAAGTAAACTGAATGTTATTTTTCATGAAATTGTGTTTCTCCCACACTGAACTAATACACTGTCATCTTATGTCGAGTGCACTACCTGGCTTTCAGAAGTACCTAGGAACTACATCAGGCCCTGCTTTCACATGAAAATGCAGCATTACCAGATCACTGATGACCAAAAGACCATTGCTCTGATATGTTCAATTTAAACTGGATGGAAACCAAATGGCCAATGTCATAGAAATAAATTACTTAATTTGTGCATGCCACTGGTGATTTAGCTATTGAGATAAGCATCTTCAATTAGTAAGATTGAAACCGTCTAAGATTGAATCATCTTTTCTCAATCAGTATTTCAGTTACCTGGTATCACTAACATTAAGTAACATTAGTAAGACTGAAACCATCTATGATTGAACCGTTCTTTTTCCCAATCAGCATTTCAGTTACCTGGTATCACTAACATTAAGTAACACTCTAATGGCCAAAATTTCTCAAATAGATGCTTCTAGGCACAAGCACCTCCAAATAAGAAACCACTAAACCATAAACCCCAGTACATGCACATATATAGGTGCTAATGATCACATAACTTTCACCGGGTTCCTTTTATTTCACACATCATCATGTCACAAACATATATAGTACAGAAATTCATGCCTCTAATAAATGGCACCGAATATGATTCTGTTTTGGTGATATCCCAGTTGTTTTTAGAAATTTTAGTCCTGTAAAAAGAAGGGTAAGCTTCATAATTAAATCAATTTTACCAATTGAGTAATTACTACTGAAACCTTTCCTCTCAATTCTTCTCTCTTATCTCTTATTCTTTTCTTCCTCTTCTCCCTACTCTGGAATTCTAGTTTTTCTTCCCTAATTCTCCTGCAGATTTCTATCCATAGGTTTGTCCTATCTCAGTTAGGACAGGCATAACAAATATGGAAACCTAAATTTTGACAAAAAAGCCCCAAGTGAGGCAAAACTGAAAACCTAAAGATAGAGCAGAATCCCAATCACTGTGATATTAGAAAACAATTTTAAAGATCTACTTGATTTCATACAACTTAGAACACCAATGATTTGAATCATATTCTTGAAAGTATACATTATAAATATATTAAGCAACAGTAGAGCAGAACATATTGTAAAGAAGTTGATGCACTTAAATTAAATCCTAACTAAATGAAAATTGAATATCAGAAGCAGATGAGGGAAACACACTGACTACTAAATAATAGCAAGTTGCTTCATCAGTTTGCATCACAAAGAGCTCATAAAGGACAGACAATGTTAGCTAATAGATCTCTTTAACTGCTTATCACGTAAACATAGGGATAATTGTGAAAAAGAAAAGTTCATAATGATCAACACAAAATCCAATCAGCACAGACCTGTTACTTTTTGCATACACAGCCAGCATCATACAGTAGCACATGACACTTGGCAATATTCCCAAGGCTCTAATTTCCTGGAACTGCTCCTCACTCTCCTCAACAAGACCTGCAATACAGTAGACACTTAAAACAGCTTCAAGGGTACGCTCATCAGGACTCAATCTTGCCTTCTCCATTTCAACATAAGCCTTAATAGCTTCTTCAAACTTGCCAGCTTGTCTATAACCTTCAATCATACCATTGAAGGAGTCTCTGTCTCTTGTTATCCCAGACTCGCTCATCATTGTCAATATTGCTTCAAATTCCAGGTCCAACCCACCTCTGGCAAACATGTAAATCAGTGAATTGTAAGTCTCAACTGTAGGCATGCTTCCCATTTCATTCATGGTATTCAACATAACAAGAGCCTCCTCATACAATGCAGCCTGTCCATAGGCTTCAATAACGCCTGTGTATGCCTTTGAACTAGGAACTATCTCATTCTCACTCATATGAAGTAAAATCTTCCTAGCATCTTCGTGCAGGCCTCCTTTCCCACAAGAGAAGATCAACCCCTCATAAGTTCCCATATTTGGCTCGATATTCTCCTCAACCATATCATGGAATAAGGTCACCACCTCCTTAAAGTACCCACCTTCACCAAATACTTGGATAAGAATATTATAGGTAGCAGCATCTGGCTCCGTGTTACTGACTTTCATCTCCAAAAAAAGTTCTCGAACATCATCATACCTCCCATGTCTCCCATACAAATTCAACAGCATACTATACGTGGACGCATTTGGCACACACCCAGCTGCCTGCATCTGTCTAAACACTCCCATTGCATCCTTTATATTCCCCATTCTCGCATATGCCTCTAATAACACATTGTACGAAGAAATCTCAGGTAAATTTCCACTCGATTCCATTTCCTTAAGTAACCCACTGACTTTCTCTAACCTATTCAATTTCCCGAAAGTCTCAACAAGAGAACTATAAGTGTTAATATCAGGCAATATCCCACCTTCATTCATAGTCCTAAAAACCATCTCAGACTCATCCCCTAATCCCCTCGCAGCACAAGCACTAAGCAGTGTGTTATAAGTTACTATATCAGGTTGTATTCCTTCATGCCTCATTTCCGCGAATAAGCCCAACAAACCCTCCCAATCTAAACCACCTCTGGCACATGAATTTATCACGGTATTATAAGTCAATATACTCGGTAACACCTTCTCTTTCTTCATTCTCTCTAGAAGCTCCAGAGAAACCTGGTAGTGACCGTGACGACCATACGAGTTGATGAGAGCAGTGTAAGAGAAGACGCTTCGAGGCACGCCATGTGTGGGCATTTCGTCGAATATCTCGGAGCACTTCTCGAGAAGGCCTTCGCGGCCTAACAAACTGATCATTATTGTGTAAATATGTTCGTTGGGTTTGCACCATATCTGTCGCTGCATGTACTTGAACAGCCTAAGAGACCTCTGCCAATCACCCCGTTGAGCGAACTCCTTGAACACCAAAGCGAAGTCGTTTAGCGAGAGCCTATTCTTGAAGATGTCCAGGCAACGCGCGATGCTTCCACGTGGCGGGAGGCTACTCAGCTTGTTTATTAGGGTTTCCACGTCGTAGCTGTACTTACCTTTCTCGACGACCAGAGTCGGGTTGCCCAGGACGAGCTCTTTGGGCTTGGCCCGGGCTTTTCCCGCTCCAAGGTAGGTTCGCCCTTCTAGAGAAACGGAGATGAGCCGTCGGTGAACGAGGAAGTTGGGTGATGAGAGGCAGTGACGACCATGCTTGGACTTGAGTACCGGTGTGGAGATAAACGTGGGATGAGGGATGAGAGACAGCGATAAGGTCATTTTGGTGATTTCGATAACATGAGCTGCAATATAAACTGGATTTTCCGGGGAAATTTTAGATCGGAAGTTTGCAGAGAAGAATGGTTTGAACTTTGAAGGACGAGAGTGGGAGAAGAGTACTGCAGAATGGCGCTCCAGGAAGGCCACGTGTGTCTTCTGTGGATATGAGGAGAAAGGTCGGGCCCGACCCGGCCGTTATCAACTTGACCCGAGTGATTTTTGGCGGTAACGATGTTTTTCCTTAATTTACTCACGTTTATTTAAATTCGATTTATATGTATGTACTAAGATGAATAATAGATAGTTGAAGTCAACCAAATTTTGACTTGGGAGAGGTAGGTCCGGATTATAACAGCGTTATAAATATAAACGGAGTTTACCGATGCCATTGGTTCGGTTTCCACACTTGGGTACTACTCAGTCTCCGACACTTGAATAGAGCAGCCACCATCCTCTATCCGTCGTCCACCGCAGTTGCCATCGCACAAACTGCCACCTGACCTCGCTTGCCAAAGCGCCACTGCTCGTCGAGCCACTACATGTTAGGGTTTCCCCGACCTCCGATCCCCGTAAACGCATCCACGTCATCACCAAAGTGGGCCTTGTGGGTCCCTGAATCTGTTCTTGGCGCGCGACCGTAGGGAGAGTGAAAACAACCGAACGGGTGTTTGTGGCGTTGACGTGGCGGTCGTTGTAATTAAGAGGAACTGCGGAGGGCAGTCTTGTAATAGCCGGAGGGGGAGTTTTTCAGTTCCTAACAGACAGACAGGTGCGAAGAGGGAGAGAAACGAAAAAACAAATACATAATAAGAAAAGAAAAGGGAAAACAACCTCGCAGTGGCTACTTAACAACGTTGGTTGGTCCTAAGCAGCAACTAACTAACATCTTCTCTGCGTTATCGGCCCCAATGGCCGATTCCGAGGTAAAATTACCTCCCTAGCCCTGACTTTTTGATCTCATCGCCACCGCAACCACTTCCGCTTCTCTCTCCTATCGACGGCGAAGTAGAAATTGCGGTGGTCCTTACTTAAATGAGTGTTGATTCCCGATTTTTCTTTGTGTTTCTGTTTCCATCGGCTGTCGTTCTGTATATTCTCTTAGTTTGATTTGGTGTCTTTGTTTTGGTGGGAACAGAAATTGACGGCGTTGAAGAAGGCGTACGCCGATATTATCCTGAACACGGCGAAGGAGGCGGCGGCGAGAATAATGATGTCCGAGCGGAAAGCGCAGCGGTATCAGCGCGAGCTTTTCGCTGCAAAAGACGATGCGCTTCATATGCTTCTTAGGCTTAAACAGATGTTAGATTCTAAGGTATAACGGCTCTTCATTGACCTGTTGCTCTCTCTCTCTCTCTCTGTCTCTCCATGTGTGTGCGTGTGAATAATGGGAGTGGTTTTTTGTTTGCTTCGGATTCAGTTTGTTTTAAAGTGTGGTTTTGTTTTTATGTTAACGTGTTCGGTGCTAGGATTTTTCTTGTGGGTGTTTTGTTTCGTCTCGTTCTTTGGTGAAGTGATTCTTTTTATCCTTAAAGGATTTCACCTGGTTGTTTCGGTTTTCAGTTCCTGTTGAAGTGAGTAGCGCTTTTCCCATTGCCGATCAAAGCTTGATATGTTAACTTTCTCTTCAATTTCTTGAATCATATTTATAACTCCCTGGCCCTTTTCTTTTGCACTGATTTTAGTGGTCTTATTCTGCTTGGCTCACTATTTTCTGATTGGACGAAAATATCTGCAGGTATGTACTGGCCAACGAAGATATCTCAATTTAAAGAATAGTGTGGTTGTATTGGATTAATCTATTCTTTGTCTCATGGTCTTTGTTACTATTGTGGAAGCTGACTCATTGGCCTGAGTTTAAGTGCAAACGTTTCCTTAAATTACTTTTGAACTACTATTAGTTTTATTCACCATCTTCCTTAAAAACTGCTTACCATGATATCTGGTAGTTGGACAGATGTTGCTGGTCGTAAATTGATTCTTTGTCTGTCTTCAAGTTCACATGATGCATAGTGATGTAATATTACATCTGTCTGAATTAAAAACTTGATAATGAGTTCTAAGCAGAGAAAGATTTATATGCATTTGAGACGTGTTTTCTCTCGCTTGATCTGCAATCTGAAAAGTGTGCTATGATATCCAGAATAAGTTAGTGACAGTTAAATGTACTCATGATGGCATGTAATTTAAGTTCCTGAGCTGTACTAATTGATTATGGTTAAAGGAAAGTCATTTCAACCCGAACTCACTTCTGTTTAGGAAGATTGGGTTGTAACGTTAAACAGCAGTGATTTCGAAAACAATTGAGCTATTGATTAGACCTACTCCTTCTTTTTGTTGGTTGTGCCCTGTGCAGTGGATTAGATGTGCTAGAGTGAAAGTTGGTCTAAGGTTCAAAACCATACTTGTACAATTATGGAATAATGAAGTTTGTTTATTGCAATAGGAGCTGAACTTTTGAACTTTGCTTGCCAAAGAAAGTAAGTTCTCATAGATTTTGAACATTGTTTTGAAATCTAGACATAATCTCATCAACAAAGTCAGTCACCTAATATATTTTTAAGCAGTTGCCATACTGTTCTGTAGTTGTCATTGCTGAAACATCAAACTTCAGTCAGCGGTTATTTATTCTGCACTAGCAAAAAGAATTCCAGTATATACTTGAAAGGTTGTTGCTTCAAGGAGAATAAGAGATTTTTCCATGGCCATTTTTTTTTATTCATTTGCTGTTTTATGTTATTACTTGTGTTACATACTTCTATCAACCATGGCACCCACAGGCACAGATTAACTCCTATTAAGCTGAGTGGAGTGTCTAACACACTTAGGTAGGTTGAAATCTAGTCCTATGTTCTTCCATCTACTGTGCACTTTGCTATAGTTACTGCTTTGATTAGGCTACTTACCCTTCTTATAAGCTTTGGCTTGACCAGCACATCATGTATCTAGGTTAATGAAGCAGAAATGACAGCATTGAGTCAACAGAGAAAGATTGAAGAACTAGAAGCACAACTTGGGGAAGCGGAAGATATAGTAAAAGACCTTAGAGCAGAGTTGAGACAGTTACAGGATGAAGTGGAGAGGACGACAAAACATCAGAAGCAGCCTTTGGGTAAACAAACTCCAGCCGATTCTGATACTCTTGAAACTGAAATGGAAGATAAAAGATTATGCTTTTCTCTTCCTGCTACACCATATGCTCCGGATGGAACATGTGATGGTACAATGTGCTGCAGTGATGATAGTTTTTACAAAGACAATAACTATGTTTTCAACCCTGACCTTGCTTCAATCGTGATGAAGAGCAAAGAGCCTGAACTCTACAGGAACGGATGCACTCAAAGAATACGTGCATTGGAAAGGAACCTGTTAGGTGGAAATGGGTCTCTTTGTGGAGAAGCTGTTGGTCCAAGAAATCAAATATACGAAGAAGAAGCTGAAGAGAACGGGCAAAAATGCAAGAAACTCGCTAGCATGAACAATAACATGTTTGGTGTTTATACATGCCCAGATGAAAGCCAGGTAGTGCGAGCAGATGTTGACTGCTTCCAAGTTCATGCTGTTACGTCGTTTCACAGAAAAAGAAAAAGAGCAATAAGATGTAAAAGGCGCAAAGCTCAATTTCTAAAGGAATTTACTTATCATGGTGACAATGTTACATCTGCTGAAGATGCTCAGAAAGATCCAGAAACACTTCTACCGCACGTTTTCTCTTCAAATACTAATGAACTGATTGTGCAGTCAGGAGCTTTGGAAGTAGAAAAAAGCAATTCAGATTTTCTTAAGGATTGCACAAACCAAGAGAGAGTAAACAACAATAATTTGTTGATGGGTGAACTTGCTTTGACTGAAAAGGAAGTTGGATGCAAAGAGATTTCAGAATGTCCAGGAAGTAAAACGGCCATAGAGGCAGATGGCGTCTTGCTAGTAAACTCAGATCTGAAAAAAGCAGATGCAAGTGAAGCACTGAGTAGTCAACGAATGGATAATAAGTTTCTCAAGTACACATTCCAGAGGAAACGAAAGAAGGAGACTCCAAGCAGCCCTGAAGGTGGATCCTCTCTTGACCTTAGCACTTTCACGAGAGAAATGGATGAGAAACTAAGTGATATTTTGGAGTCACAAAAACCTAGCTTGTTAACTGAATCACCCAGAGACAGTCGTAGAGTGGCACAAGTTGCTCGTCAGGTTGGTTAATAATTGTATTTGTACTGTCACTGCAATTTTTGCCTTTTTTTTGCATGCTTATTTCATATTTTTTAGTGATTGTTTTCTCCAAAACTATTCAACTTCTAGCTTGACTTCCGAGCAGAAGCACTGTTTTTGCCTAATTAGACCAATATGAGGTTGAAGAGTTAAAGAGTAGTTTCCAGTTCAGCATTCTAAAATAGGGACAATGCTTCAGGGTTACGTACTATTTCATGTAAGATGGCTGTCAAATATCCCAAATATCTTTATAATTTCAACATTTCGAGACAGTTACTCTTACCACAATTACTTACTATTTATGGGAGATTTTTATTATACTCAAAAAGGCCTCGAATTTTCACTGCCGTCTATCTTAGTTGTTCTCTTGAATTTGAAAGAATAAAGATGAACTTCAGACGAGAATTTGAAGTTCCTAGATCCTAGAGATAGAAATCTAACAGCAAACAGAATACTCTTTCAACTTGGTAGACCTAGAACTTGAAATCACAGATGTGGAGGCCTTACATGATTACTAGCATGTGTGCCTAGATCTTAACATGTATGAGCTTTCGTATGTGGGTCTATGCTAACACTTATTGTGGATATAATTATATGAAATGAAACATGAATGCCAGTCTCAAACCCAGCCCTAGCTTAGGGTATGCAATGCTGATCGTTGGTCATGCTAACACACTACATGTTCTTGCCTTTTAGTATCTGAAGTTCATGGAGTCCAGTAGATTGCTTTAGCTTTTAAGAACTTAATCCTTCACTTGCAGAAAATAAATAGAAACAGAAATTATGACGTTTAGGAGACAAAGTTCAGGAGTAAACTTGGCCTAAAAAAAAGTTTATCAAATTTGTATCTGAGAGAGAAGAAACCAATGACATGCAATAAGTAAGAGTGAACTAGCCTTGGTTAGTAGAGTCAGTAATAAAACAGTGTATATCTGCTACTCATTGCCTCAAACATTACGTGTTGAGGGACCATCCTTGCTTCATACATTCTTTAGTTTGATGATTGTTAATGGTTCTCTGATCTTTCCCTTTTTCAATTTAGCAGCTTATATCATTGTCTGAGAAGAAATGGCGGTAGCTGCTTGGAAATTAGAGAAGAGGCTGTTGTGTTGTGCTCCACGTATGTAATTACCAAGGAAGAGGAACTGTGTTCACAAAGTTAAAATATTGTTTTTTTGGTATTATATGATCTATATCTATACTTATTATCTTTGCCAGAATTTTATATCATTTGGCTCAAATTTCTTTACTTTACGATAAAGAGAAGTTTGTTGGATACTTATTTAAAATTATAAGAAAAATATTGCAAGTGAATTGCTTTGGATTCTTAAGTTTAAACCTTGCAAACAAACTGATTAGAACACAAGAATACTTTGAGCTGCCAAACAACCATGAATCTAGCAAGGAAAAGACAACAATATTTTCCAAGAAGTAAGGAGACCAAGGCTTTGTTTAATAATATGCGGATTGCTTTTTGTTGATTCTATCAACGATCAGTTGACAGCAAATTAATATAATTAATTTGACCGGTGGATAACATTAGTTGTTTATTTAAAAATGTTTAGTAAAATTAATTGTTTAGTATTAGGAGGCGTTTGGTTTGAGTACGGGTTTGGGAATGGGTATGGG
>JANZXV010000007.1:18079669-18096717 GCA_027576455.1 Erythroxylum roigii
TCAAAGTTATTCTCACGCAGAAAGTTACTTAACCTTTCATACCATGCTCGAAGAGCCTGCTTTAAACCATATAGAGCTTTGGTTAACTTCATCAAGTAATCCGAATGGTTTTCATCTTCAAAACTTAGGAGTTGCTTAACAAATACTTCTTTGTTAATGTAACCATGTAAGAATGCACTTTTAACATCCATTTGGAGCAACTTGAAGTTTCTATGGCATACAATGGCAAGTAAAATTCTAATCAATTCCAATCTAGCAACGAGTGCATAAGTTTCATCAAAATCAATACCTTCCTATTAATTATAACCTTGAGCTACAAATCTAGCTTTGTTTCTTATCACCTTAACATTGTCGTCAAGTTTGTTTTGAAATACCCACCGAGTCCTAATGATTGACTTATTTTGAAGACGAGGTACTAGATTCCAAACTTTGTTTTTGTCAAATTGATTTAGTTCGTCTTTCATTATTGAAACCCAGTTTTTGTCAATAAGGGCCTCTTCAACCGTCTTTGGTTCTATTTGTGAGATGAGAGCAACAAAGTTGTTATTGAATGGTGATCTTATTCCCTCCCATAATATATTGATATGTATCAAGAACTCTCCATTCTCTCGGTGTTTTTAATTGCATAGGCTCCTGCTAAGATGAAGGAGCTTGCTCTATTCTAGCTTCAAAGAGGCCTTTTTGATTTTGTAATTATAAAGGTATTATAGGTGTAGTTTGATTCTCCAATGTATTTTTAGGTACCAATGGATGCTCTTCATCATTCGAGTCAATTGTTGTTGTTGAAGGTAGTGCTTCATCAAATACCACATATATTTATTCTTCTATTTTCTTTGTTCTTTTATTATATACTCTAAATCCTTTACTAGCGATACTATAGCCTAAAAGAATGGCTTCGTCTGATCTCGCATTGACTTTTCCAAGTTTGTCTTTTCCATTGTTTAGAACGAAACACTTGCAACCAAATGCTCAAAAGTAAGCAACATTTGGTTTACTTCCTTTCCACAACTCATAGGGGGTCTTTTTCATAATAGGTCTTATGAGACACATGTTGAGTATATAACAAGCGGTTGACACAACTTTTGCCCAGTAACCATGAGGTAGGCCACTTTCACATAGCACTGTTCTGGCCATATCTACGAGAGTACTATTCTTTCTCTTAACAACTTCATTTTACTGAGGAGTCCTTGGGCATAAAAAGTTGCGAATTATGCCATTTTCATTGCAAAAGTCTTCAATTTTTCTGTTAACAAATTCTCCTTCATGATCGCTTCGAATCGATGTAATGCAGTATCCTTTTTTAGTTTGAACTTTCTTGCAAAACTTCTCAAAGACTTCAAAAGTATCATCTTTATTTGATAGAAAACAAACCCATGTAAATCTGGAAAAGTCATCTACTATAATAAAATCATAATGTTTGCCACCAAAACATCGAGTCCTAATAAGACCAAATAAATCCATGTGCACGAGTTCAAGTGGTTGGTTAGTAGTCACAATATTTTTAGGAGGGAAGTTGCTTCTGATTGTTTTCCTTGTAAACAAGCTTCACAAACTTGATTTCTCTCAAATTTCAAATTCGACAGTCCTCTTACTAACTCATTTTTGGACAATTTTGATAAAATGCTCATGTTAGCATGTCTAAATCTTTTGTGCTAGATAAGTGAATCCTTTTATATTGAGACAAAACACTTGCCACTTTGAGAAGATATATCTTCCAATTGAGCACAGTATATGTTCTGATTTCTAGGATCAACGAATTCAATATTATTATTAAGATTGCCAATTATTTCATTATGTGATGCATAGAATGTAACTCTGTAACCTTTATCACATAATTGACTTACGTTAAGCAAGTTATGTTTCAATCCATCAATAAGAAGAAGATTATCAATAGAAGTAGAGTTAGAATCACCGATTTTACCAATTCTAGTGACCTTTGCCTTATTTTTATCGGCAAAGGCAACATTACCTCCGTCTTTTGTTTCAATAAAGTTGAAATGCGACATTTCACCTGTCATATATCTTGAACAACCGCTATCAACTATTCATTGATTTTTCCTCTGTCTCCATTTTAAAGCATATCTGCAAAGTGTATTATCTCATTTTAGACCAAATCTTTCTAAGGTCCTTTCACATTAGTAGTTTGACCTTTCGGTCTCCAAACATACATTTGAGATGGTTTTTTCATTTTTTGAAAGTAATAAGAGTGACTAATATGACCATGTCTACCACAATAATCGAACAAAATAGATTAATGATAGTTGTTATGATTTTTTCCACTTACTAGGTTCCTGCTGTTTTGGCTATAGCTACTGCTGGATTTAACAAAGAAGTTTTTGTATGACTTGATATTGTTATTTTCATTATATCATATTCCGGCCTTATCAAAAACACATTTAGCACTCCCAAGTAATACATCAAGATTGTTTCTTCTATTAACAAAATTACCAAGATCTTTTTCAAGAGAAACAATTTTCTTAGCACATTTTTCTTTTTGGAGTTTTAAAGCAGTAACTCTCTCTTCTAATTGTTTTATCTTAACAGAGAAATTTTCAAGTAGTGAGTTTTCTAACTGAATTATTTTTTGTCCCAATCATTCTTTTTTAGAAACTGTTTGTTTATTATCATTTTCAAGAGAAGTGACTTTAGACAACAAATCTTTGTTTTCTGATTCTAATAATTTAATCTTATTCGTTAAAGATTCATCATTATTTTTTAAATTCTTAACCTTTTTGAAATGCTGCACTGTTAATTTTTTGTACTGATCATATAAGTCATGATATGCATCTCTCAATTCATCAATTTCAATATCGGATTCAAAATAATATACCTCATCATCTCTTGATTCTGCCATAAAGCAAACGTTGTTGACTTTCGTAGGCTCTTCTTCTTCTTCAAAGTTATCAAAATCCTCATCTGACCAAGTTACAGTCATAGCATGCTTTTTGGGTTTTCTGTTTTCTTTCTTGTCCTTTTGAAGAAGAGGACATTTTGGTCTTGTGTGTCCAGGTTTTTTGCAGTGATAACATATGCTTTGATTATTTTGTGTATTGCTATTGTTGTTGTTACCTTTTGATAGGAATATGTTGTTTCCAATTTTCTTGTTTCCTTCTCTTTTCTTCATGAGCTTCTTTTTGTAGAAGCGGACATATTTTCTGACCATGAAGTTGAATTCGTCATCTCCATCTATTTGCGACTCAGTATCACTTTCATCATCATTTTATGGAATTGATTCGTCAACTACTTTTAGTGTCGTTTCTCTTCTGTATGAGAATCCTTCATCTTGCCTAAGCTCGACTTCATGAATCATTAAGTTTTCTCTTAACCTATCAAGTGAGATTCTATCAAAATCTTTTGTAGTTTCCAGAGCTGTCATTTTAGATCTCCATTCCTTTGGTAATGATATCAGAATTTTGTTACCAACTCGTAATTTGAATATATCTTGCCCAAGTTTTTCAAGGTAGTGATGACGTTGTTGAATCGTCCATAGAATTCGTCTATTGTTTCTCTTTATTTTATGTAAATAGTCTCGTATTAAAGCACTAAAAGAATTATTCTATGTTTCTTTACCTCATTCATTCCTTCAAAAGTAACTTGAAGCTTGTCCCATGTTTCTTTTGCTGTAGAATAGTAGGATATCTTTTCATACTCTTTTAGAGATAGTGCACGGATCAAATGATGTCTTGCTTTAGCATTCACCTATGCATTTCTTCTATTAGCATCAGTCTACACTTCTACGTTGTTAATAGTAGGAGGTGTAGCTCCAACTTTGATAGCTTGCCAGATTTTGATATCCACCGATTAAAGATAGATGGTCACTCTCTCTTTCCAATAGGAGTAGTTGTTTCCATTGAAGTAAGGAGACTTTAAGATGGATTGTCCTTCAAGGCTTCTTAAGTTGTTTGCCATGATTTATCACGTGTTGTAAAACATAATAAATGTAAAACCCAGCTCTAATACCAAATGATAAAGCAAACACATGCAAGAGGGGGTGAATTATGTGTAAAAACTTTGCAACGTATTTTAAACTTCAAAAAGAATCAGTTAATGCTTAAAAAGAAAGGATTGTGTTAGTTATTTAAAATGGGAAAGAACTATATTAATCGAAAGGATCCTATTCGTGCTCAAAAAGAAAGGGTCATTTGATAGCCTTTCGCTAACTACCAAATAATAAACTCCTAACTACCAAACTATGTAGTAAATGGTAAGCTAGGGTCAAACCACAAAAAGATGGGATACAAATGCTATTTCAAATGTTGCAAACAAAAGAAAACAAAATACCCTGAAATGATGAAAACGAAACAGCTAAGATGCAATGAACTTAAATAAAAAGACAAACATAAAGCAAATTTAGAAAAGACTAATAACAATGGTAAAGAAGTGGGTTGGAGATATCTTAAGGATTCCAGGATGTTTATTGATCCTTGAATCTAAATAAAAGGTACTCTTATCATGGTGTTAGCCTAGGGACTCGATTAAGCTCTTGAACCCTTAATTTCTTTAAAATAGGCAAAACTAATAAGCTCTAGAAATGCCCCGATCTCCACCTAGAATAGGCTCTCTAAGTTCAATAGCAAATACGCGTTAGGTATTAAGAAACAACTAACTTAGGCCACCTACTCATAAGCTCAAAAGGTGTAACCTAAAGGTATGAGATCCTAGATTAGTTGATTAAGTATCTTGAAATATTCAACTAATCTATTGCTACTTCCAGGAATCACTATGAACTATTACATATCACACGCTCAACTCTAGACTTCGGATTTGAAAGTTACCTAAAGGGTGATCAAACCTGTAAGCAACTCCTAATTCATGACATTTATCCTAAATCTCAAACCAACCTAGACCTACAAGCACCAATTCAAAACAAGTTCAACTTCATTCTCACAATTTTCATCCCTTCATCATTATAATATCTCCAAACCCCTAAGTAGTCTAGCTACACATGTTCATACTAATAAAAGTAGATATTAAATAAACAAAACTCATAATTAAATAAAACTAAGGCTGGAAATTATAAACGAAGTACTAAAAACCAAAATTCAACACTAACTTAATAGAAATCAAAACCCTTTATGCCAACAAATAACTAATCATAACCCAAATTACAAAATCTAAACTAATTGCATCAAAATAAAAATTCCAGCACACATAACTTGCACAAAAACCCAAATTAATTGATCATGAACCTAAGAAAATGCATAAATCCTAACTATTAAGCACAAATTAATCAAAAGCATCACAAATAAGCAAAAGCCCATAACATAAACCATTAAACATTCAAATATCCAATAAATTCAGACTTTAAAAAGCATATAAATAAGCTCAGACAACTAAGATTAAAGCTGGAAAATTGAAGGAATAAACATCCATTGATATAACATAAAGATTCCTTACAAAATTCATAAATTTCAACTATAAAATCCATCAAACATTCATTCTTTAACATTCTAGAACATGTAAAAATAAGATTAGCATTAAGAAAGCTTTAAACTAATGGAATGAATATGAAATAAAGCATTGAAACTGAAAGAGAATAGCTAAGCTTACGGAAAGTAACAAATGAACAAAAGACTATTGCTAAAAACGAATGAAAAAGCTAAGGAAAATGGAGTAAAAAAAACATTGTAGCTGTCTCTATGGTGGAGAGCCTCTCCTGGAAAGCTAGTTCCAAGCTACTCCTGCGCCTCCTCTTACTCTTGCGCCTCCTCTCTTCTGCGCTATTGTTCTCTCCTTTTTTGAATTAATTTTCGATCCACTTTATTGTTCATCTCTTTTAAAACCCTCCAGCTAAACGTCCCTCTACGTCTCCATTTTATTTATTCCTTCCTAGCTGCTACGTTGCTCCTTGGCGTGGACTGCTGCGCTGCATTTTACCTTCTGCCTTGTCCTCCTATACTGCATTTTTGTCCATACCTCCAATTGTTGTTTTGTCGTTTCTGTTCAAAGAGTGTGACTGCATGAAACACACACACATTGCTTACATGTTGGCCCAACTTTGTTATCTTCTTCTACTGACGTTTTGTTCTCACTGTACTGTCATTTTACTGCTCCTTGCCTCTTAGTTGGTGTGTTGTGGTTTTGGTCTTTGCTTATGCCCTATCCACACAACTGTTCTATGATTTTATGAATTAGTTTCTGGTCCACCTATAATGTTCACACACTTATTCACGCTTGCCTCTGCGCTGTCGTTTTCAGTTGTATGTTTACGTTCTTCATTCCTACTGTTGTGTTTTGGCATGCTTGAAATACACGTTGGTTGTATGAAAATGCACGTTTGCTGCCATTTAGCTTCATGTGATGTTGCTGAAACAATTAATATAAATGCTTCCCATTAAATTTGTATTACTTTGTTTATAATTTCCAAAATTGATGTAACTTGCACTTTTTACTCCCTTTGAGTCTATCCTTTCTAATTTTGCACCAAATTTTGTCAAACTTCTTCCTTTTAACATATATTTGTGTTCGATCCTTTAATCTCTATGTAAACACAAATTGAGTATTTAAACACAAAAATAGGATTGAAAAGACATTGAAATGCATAAGAAAATATAAGATAATTCAATCCTATCAAGGCCTATCAATTGATAGGAGCCTGCTAGAGCTCAAATAAAAATAAACCTGTTAATTGATAGGAGCCTGTTGACACTTAAAGCTAAAAGAACCTCTTGCTTTATAGAAATAGATGGAGACTATTGAAAAACTGAAAGAGCCTCTTGAAAACACAAACTTATAACGTGAAAATTTAAAAAAATAGGAGAGAAAGAATGACACAGTGGATTTATATAGGTTCAGCTAACAACCAAACCTACGTCTAGTGCCCAAGTATCCAACTTGAGTATTTCACTACAAGAATCTTAGTATTAAATTTGAGGAGCCTCTCCAAGCTCACAAATACATATTTTTCAAGGTCCTCCAAACTTCCACAATAGAAGTATATAACAAGCTTCGAAAAGCTCACAAAAAAATAAAATGTAAAATCAAAAGTAAGTTCTCAAATAACAATTTCTCTCTTGATAAAGTCATTTAACTTTCTAAGGCACAATAAGAATAATATGACTCTCAAGAATATAGAGCTGCTCAAATGTTTCAAATTTTTGTGTATGTTTGTTACTTCACAAGTGTTGATGCTCTTCTATAAATAGTCAATTTCTTCAATTAGTCGTTGCTTCACCTTAATTCTAAGTTGACTTTGGATTTTTAATATCATCTATGCTGGAACAAAAATTTCCAGAGCTAATTATTTGAAAAAGTAAGATCCTCCTAGATGTTAATAAGGAAAGTTTACTTAGAAGGTCCTGCAAGAAAGAAAGTAAATTTCCTATGATTTTATTTCCATTAAAAAATACAATTATCTATACAAGGAAATAAATCCAATTTGAATTTTTAAATATTATATAGTTATCATCAAAATCGTTAAATAGAAACCTTGAGCTAACAGATGTTTGTAAGAACATTACAACAAACAGGAAATGAATATCTATAAAGCGGAATGAAATAAGGTATATATACCTTCTAATATAGCGCCTGCAATAACTTTACTCCAAGTCAAGTGATTATAAATTTTTAACATTTAAATTAAGATGATTTGTAAGACAAGAGATCTTCTTTCTAAAGAGATTCGATTCGGAACTAAACTATGTCCAAGGTTAAATATTGGAATAATTTTAGAGGTTTTCCTTGACTTTGCCCGTGTCAACAAAAAATTCGAAAGGCCTCACCAACTAGTCAAGCGGCTTCACTCCTCTCCTTTTTATTTTTTTAGAACAGGTTTGAGTCAAATAGCAATAATTTGAAACATTTCTTTATACATTATTTCGTAAAAACAAGGACTCAATTGTATGGACATCTTATAAATACAAGCAGAATTTAATTATAATATTTAGACTTACTCCTAAAAATATGTTGAATTTATATTATGAAAATTTTATAATTTTATGTATTTTTAAGATTTAAAAGATATACTCAATTATTCATAATTTAAAGTTGAATTATATTGAAATTTTTATGACTTCATGTTATTTTAAAAATGATCATTTATCTCCTAAAATATATTTAGTTGTTATATAATTCCTTTTGTCATGTTTTCTTAATTTTTTGTCAATTCTTAATGTCATATTTTTAGAATTTTAATAAATTGAAAATAGAAACATAAAAAATAAACAAATTATCATGAAATAAATTATATAATAACTAAAACATAAAAATCAAATAAAAAAAGGATCAAACTTATGATATTAAAATTTTAAGTGTTAAATTTATCTTATAAAATTACAATTTTAGATGTTAAACATACTTTTTAAAAACTAAAAATAAATTTCTTTTTTCCAATAAAATCATTTAAAAAATTAAAAAGAAACACATTTCGTCCATACTACTGTACTAGATTAATTGAATCCAAAAATTTTGATGGTTTCACTATAAATTAAAAGAATAAGGTAAGAGTTTGGACAACTTTGCTTTTAAGTCGTGAATATTAAAAAGACTAGTCGAATGTTTATAAATTAGATGTGTACAAATATGGAACTGTTAGACATAACAAAATGGAGAAAATGTGAAAATTTACTTATTTTGCAATCCATTGTTGGATGAACAAGTTGCTAAAACTTTCGATCAACCTTTATGAAAGTCTTATAATTTTATATTGTTATCGTCTTTCTACGGCTTTCTTAATGTGTGGCCTATTAACGAGGCGGAGAAATTGTATGCCTACAAACTTACTTAAGAGGTTGTAAGAGACCTTAACAACTATTTATAATAACATTATTGGACCTTACCATCACAGGCCTATATGGTCTATACTGATAAGGTTTGTTTTCATCACTAGACTTCAACACATTAACCAGATCCTTTATTGCGCTTATTTATTATCATTAATTTGGATTAAATTTAATTTTTTGGCCTTAATTTTTATAAAAATTTGTAATTAATAACTGTCTAAAAGGAATTATTCCAACATTCTCCACCTTAGAAAAATATTAATTAGTTGTAATGAAAATAGGAAATAGTACAAATGGATAAGAAAATCAATGTAATGGTCAATCAATATAAAACATCTACTCTAAAGATAATAAAAGTCCATTATTTGCTTCTGTAAGGCCTTTAATACCAACAAATATCAAATACATGTGTTATATGCAACACTTATCTAATATAATCACAAGTATCTAATATCTTATTGATATGAATAAGAAAATAAAGTGTGACAAACTACAATGATACCAATAAGATGTGAAATGTATCATTGTTTTGTTTGTCAATCTTAATTTCTCTAAACTTTAAATTACAACAGAGAAATTTGTTTTCTCTTACTAAATATTAAACTACATCATATTAAACATGTATGGGACTATTCACTTATATCCCCTATGTCTTATGAATCCATGGATTTATCAAAATATCTCTATGTGTCCAAAAGATATAGGATCAATGTCAGTAATGTTTAAGATTGACATAAATCTTAATACTTTCATCAGTATTATGAAAATGTATAATGAATGGAATGATTGAGAATAAAGTGATGATCGTCAAACATATACTATCATAATACATGAAATCCAAACAACTATATCAGGAGAAAAATACAATGATCCCTAGTTAGCAGTATCCTAAGGACCTTAACAAACTCATACTATAAGCACATCTCTCAAAAATAATTGGGCAAAGTCCTTTAGTTAGCAGATCAACTAGCATATGCTCAATTTTTATGTGCTTCACTGCAATGTCACCTTTATATACTAATTCCTTTATGGTCAAATACTTGACCTCTAAATGTTTAGATCAAGTGATATTTTTATTATTATCATTGAATAATACAGCTGAATGATTATCACAAGACAATTGAATGGGTCTAACAACTAAATCAACCAGTAGACAACTCAAAAATCAAGTTCTTGAGCCAAACCTCCTATAAAGAAGCCTATAGTATACTACAAACTTTGTATACATAGTTAAGGAACTCACCAGTGTCTATTTGACACTCTTCTGTGAAACAACATCATCGACTAACATGAAAATATACACTAATTCAAACTTACCTATCATCCAGACATATAGCAAAATCCAAATTTGTATAACCAATAAGGTCTAATTATTGACTTTTTTTAATGTCGACATATAATTCTTAGTTTCTTTAAGATATATCAAAACTTGTTTAACTATATTATAGTGGTTTATTCTTGGGTTAGCCAGATACTTACTCAACAGTTAAACAATAAATGCAATTTATGATCTAATGCATACCTAGATATACATCAGGTTGCCAGTCGTACTAAAATAAGGAACATTCATTGCAGTCTCTCCCTCTATATCATTTTTGGGACAATGTGGCAAAGGTAGCCTCTCGTCATGAGACATAGGTGCTACAATAGGTTTACAATCATCCATCTTAAACCTTTATAGCACAAACTCAATGTATGTATTTTACGAGAGACCTATAAGTTTTGAGATTTAGCTCATTAGATTTGAATACCTAAGACACAATATGCTTCACCAAGTTACTTCTTGTCAAAATACTTAGCTAAAATCTGCTTTACTTTATACAACACGATCAACTTATTTGACATAAGTAAGATATCGTCTATATATAAAGTAGAAAAATAACCTTGATTCCTCTTACCTTGTAATATAAACATCTTTTAACCTTACTTTCCACGAAGTTAAATGAGGTTGCAACCTCATTAAACTTTAAGTTCCACTATATAGAAGCTTTTGTAAACCATATATATATTTCCTCAATTTATAGACTATATCAATCTTATTTTGATCCTGAATCCCTTTAGGGTATTCCATGTAGAGCTCTTCATAAAGGTCTTCATTTAGGAAAGTGATATTAGCATCCATTTGATGTAGCTCTATGTTATAATAAGCTACTATTGTTATGATCACTCTAAATGCATCTTTATAAGATACAAGAGAAAAGGTGATATTAAAGTCAATCCCTTCTCTTTGAGTGAATCCTCTAGTAACCAACTGGTCCTTAAACTACTCAACTTTACTTCGGGAGTCCTATTAATTCTTGTAAATCCATTTACAACTATTGCAGCTATGAGGTAAATCTACAAGTTCCCCATGCCTTATGGATTACGTTTTTTCCCTCATAGCATCTCACCAAGAATATGTATAAGGTCTAAAAATAGCTTTTGTAAAAGTAATATGATCCACCACATGTTCAATACAATAGTCTTATCCACCCAAATAAACTATGTAGTCAGATGATACCGTAGGTTTCCTCACTCTATTGTATCTCCTTGACTGAATTGGTTTAATCGTACCTTAGGAACCTCGATTTGTTCACATATGGGTTCTTGTCCCTATACTAATATGGTACTAAGACTTAGATCAACTGGTTCTAACTAAATAGGCGATGGATAGAATATAATTATCATATCCATCCTTTTATCATATGAAATATGAGAAGGACTACTATCATTAAAATGAGACAGACCACCCTCATTATATACATTGTGCTGCAAAATCTTAGTTGTTTATGATTCTACTATTTTGGATCCTCCATCTTAAGAGTAAAATTTATATCCCTTAGAGTGGTCAGGATATCTTATAAAGTAATAACAAATGGAACGAGAATGTAGTTGTCCTTGTAAGGATTATATAAGCCTGACTTAGCAGGGAAAACGCATACATGAAAATAAGTGAAGCTGGTTTTAACCCTTTCTAAATTTCAAAAGTTGTTTTTGGTACTAATTTGCTCAGGACCCCTATTAAGTATACATAGAGCAATCTTTATAGCTTCACCTTAAAGATAATTTGATAGGTTAGTCATGCTCTGCATTGCTCTCATCATATTATATAAGGTGTGATTCCACCTTTTGATCGTACCATTTTGCTTAGAACTATCTGGCATAGACCTTTTTCTTATCCGAAAACCCCATATATATCATAATACTCTCCTATACAGTCAAATTTGACAATCTTGAATAACTTTCCCAGTTAGCCTTAGTCTTAAAGATATTAAATATGTTAAGAACTTCAGACTTTTCTTTAAGTAAAAACACATAATCATACCATGAAAAGTCATCAATAAATGTCAAAAGTGTCTCAAATTACATATTGTAGCTATATGTCGATATGTATGAGTTCTAAAAGGCTAAGATCATGAGTTAACCCCTTTTTTCTTTATTTTAGTTAGCTTTTCCCTGCAACAATCAACACATATTTCTAAATTATCAAAATCTAGAGTTGGAAGAATATTATCCTTTATTAATCTCTCAACTCTATCTCTTGAAATGTGGCTCAAACATTTACGCCACAATATTTATGATTGTTCTTTTTATCAGGGGTCTCTTTCTAGTAACATGTTTGACAATATACGAAGAAGTATATATCTCATTAGGAGTTAAATACATTCTATATAAATTGTATGATAAGAAGGTTGTACTAATATGTTTTGCATTGAGATATAATTGTACAACCAAATTTTCAATTACAAAATATTAACCCTCTTTATTCAAAACATATACAAAAATGAAATTCCTTCTAAAATACAGTATACAAAAAGTGTCCTATAATACAAGTTTAAACCTTGTATCTATGTTCACTCTGACATCTACTATTTAGACTACATCTACTTCTTCATTGTTCCTAGTTTTTCCTCCTCCTATTCAACTTTCTCTTTTTTATGAATCCATATATTATGGAAGAAACATTATTAAAAGCTTTATTATCTAACCATTAAGAACTTTATATGGCTATAGCAATATTAGATTCATGTATCTTATAAGTCAAAAAGTTAAGTGATAAATCTTTCCTTTTTTTCAATTTTTTATTTTAGCACTCCAATTTCTGATATCCCTTCTTTTTATAGAAGAAATATTGTATACTCATAGTCTTTACAATGTCCATAAGACCCTTAATTATACTAGATTGATCAACATCCTTATATGGAGGAAATTTAGATTTCTTACCTTTAAACTTTCAAGACTTTACTTTTGCCTTTCTTTTAGTTGCTATTAAAGTCGTTCAAATTGTATTTTTTAGCTTCTCCTTCTTAGCAACATAACAGACAATCAAGGAATTTATGTCCTAAGCTTCATATTAGGTGTTATATATTGTAACTGAAATAACAAACTCTAAAGACTAGAGTATTAAGAGCTTGGTACATAATACAAGAATCAAGTTTGAAAATATTTAATGCTTTTAGCTTACTTTGAAGGTAGACCATCCTAATAATATGTGCCCTAAGTCTCCCCCACTGTTGTGTAACACAATAGATTATAATTCTTTTATTAAGGAACCTATTTCAGTATTAGAAAATACTTTATACTTTTGATATACATTGTTAAGGAAATTCCTTTCAAAATTCGACTCAGAAGATGGTATGGGATCAATTTTCTTTATGATCAAATAACACATCATTTTTATCCTTTCCCATGTTGCATAGGTTGCTTACTCAACCTCTGTACTAATGGATGTAGGTGCTAGCGATATATCTCTAATTATGGTTACGTTGATGTTTGTAATCTCTTATGCAAACTCTATATCTTGTATCCACTTCTTGAAATTGAAGCTGGTAAGGGTTTCAATAGTGACATTGTTATTAATTATTTACAGAGAAGGTGACTACAAAACAAATAATGTAAATAATCAACACAAATATAGGACAAAGTGATGTTCAAATTTAGAAAACATTATTGTAATGAGCATCTTATCATATATATATATATATATATATAATGAAATATGTATGGGTTAAATACATAGTACACATATATATAAGACTTCGACATAAAAGTGATCAAAGTACACATCATCAGCTTTTGTTATTCTACCACATGTGAGAGAATAGATTACTCAAGAAATAGATATTCCTTACCAAATATCTTTATGCACATCTTCAAATCTCATATAAGATCAACACATGTAGGTATAATAAATAAATACAAGACTTGAAACATCCACTAATATGTGAGCAAAACAGTATAATACTAACTTGAAAACCCATTATGGTGACTATATTCTCATTAGTATCCAAACTGATCCATAAGCACAAGGGGGTACACACCTCACATTCACCTTTAAAATAAGTGACAACTTACCACTAATTAATGTAAAATTCTCGTGAACATTCTCATTGTCACATATCACTATTAAAAACATTATCAACACAATTTATCATAAGGGAAACCTCAATGAAGTGATAATCATGCAATACAAAACGAGTATGTAGCTCCTCTATTTCAAGTCAATTGCATTACAATTCACTAAATTATGACTATGTAAATTTTATTTAAACTTTTCTAGAGTTAAACATAATTTACTATCAATATAATAAATTGAAAAAAAAATTAAAAACTCACTTTATAAATTTAGAAGACCTAAAAAATTGACCAAAAATAATTTAAAGAACTAATTTGTGAATTCTAAAAAACTTGAGTTTTTTTTCCTATAATTTGCTTATGTCAAACATCTGACATCAATAATGTGCATGGCAGAACAGTACGTGCAGGACATTGCATACATGAGGCATGTATATGCGTTTCGTTCCTTGAACACAAGCCTGACGCGCCCCAGATGTGCAGAGACCTTCACGTGCTAACGTGCAACAAGCATGCATGTTGCCTTACCGTTTGAGGCGCGTGTGCCAGGACAAGCATCGAACGTTGGCCTTCTACATGCAACAGTTGTCTGGCACGTCCCGTTCTTCCTATCGCCCAAAAAAGGCAAATTTTGGCAAACTCTTTTTTGGTGATTCTTGCCGAACTCCAACAACATTTTACTGAAAAATCTCGTAAAACTTGTTTTCATTTCTATTTCATTAGAGTATTTTATATTGACAAAATATAAAAATATTAAAAACTTTATAAATAAATTGTTGAATAGCATGAATAAGCTGTTAAATCCCTTGAACAAATTAAGCTTTCGATTAACTTTTATAAATATTATTTAATTTTATGTTGTGAACATTTTTCTCAAGCAAAACATCTTTTTAAGTATTTCTTAACGTGTGAACCTTTCAAAGTACTTTTAAAAACCGTAAAATCACAAACTCAAGAAGCGATTAGTTTGTATACAAGAATAGTAATAAGAATGAGAATAAATATAGTGAAAAATGAGAATAGATATTATCATTATAATTATGATGATTAGTTAAGATAAATGAATGATTACCGTTATTATTAGTAGTGATTGGTTTGTTAAAAAATTGAGAAATAAATTAATTATATTTTAATAAATTAATTACATTATTTTAATTAATTATATAATAATTAATTCATTATAATATTTTAATTAATTAATTAATTATATTTTAATTAATTAATTAACATTATTATTGATTAAAGAATACCACCTTACTAAACCAGAAAAAATTAAGCAAAGTATTAAGTTATCTAATCATAACCTCTTACCAAACTTTATTTTTCATTTCATACTCATTCCTCTCTTTTTATACCCACCAAACAAGCACACAATCAAACAAACCATATACAGGAAACATTAATAACTATTTATAATAACCTTATTGGTCATGTAGTGAATATAAGAACCTATTTTTCTCATTCATCTCATTTAATAAAAATTTTTATTAAACTTTTTTATTATTTTGAACCTTAATCAAATTCAATTTTTGTTATTAATTTTTTATAAAAATTCGTGACTAATAATTTTCTTAAAAGATTTTAATTTCCAACATTTCCCTTGTACATTTTGCGACGGCTATAGATCTGATAACTGGCCGATACTAATATCTTTTCGCGATACGGCGATCTGTTTTAGATGTAGAAGGTATTCGACGGCGAGCCGAGGCAGAGGATCATGCTGACCATCACATACTTCAAGATCGAGATTTAATAAGTGGTTTATTTTCTTCTTATTTAACTAGTCATAAAGAATTCTACCCAAGCTGCACGATGATACTGGAATACAAAATATTTGCATCATCATAATGTAACATGAACAAGAACGTAGAAATCTGAGGAAAAGCCAAGGCCCCAATGCATTGATAATGACTGCCAAATTAGTCTCTGCTCGGTCCCCTAGGCCGCTTCGACAAGAATCTGGTCAGTGAAGGTGATGTTTCAGAAAACTCGTCAGATTTATGAGACAGAGATGCTGGCAATGCTAGTGTCTGGGATGGCAAGGAAAATACCCCCCCTCCTTCCACCCTTCTCTTATGAACTCTCCTCTTTCCCTTCTGTTCTCCTTCACCACCGCTCACCACGAAATCCATCACTCGTTTCACATCAGATAATTTTACTGGTTTTACTATGAATTCTTCTGCGCCTTCTTCCAAGCATCTGTTTGATCAAGGACCAAAGATTAGGAGATTATCAAAACACTCTGCCTAGAAGAATAAGAAATAAGCTGTTGCAGCCGAAGAGGGAGTAGAGTACCTATCAACACGAGCCAAGATGTTCTCAGATGACATGATCACTACAGGAACCTCTCTGAAAGTTGACGATCCCTGCTTAAGAACAAATTACCATGTCGATCAAAGTAACCCAATTAGCATTCAATCTGAAATTTAACGATTTTCAGATAAAAACTCAAGGAAGCTGTTATCAACCTTGATCCTTTTCAGTAGCTCGTATCCTGTCATCCCAGGCATGGAATAATCCGTCATAATCAGATTTATCTTCAAGTCCTGAAATCACACCCATACCACGCTCAGAATTCAATCTAATGTTTATCATACTTTCTCTGACAGATTGCAACAAGTTCAGAACTGAAGTTGGTTTCTTACATTTAAACCAGCAGGTCTTTTCCCTCCGTCCAAACCCAGATACTGCAAAGCTCTTGTTCCACTTTCCACAGCCGTCACTGGAAAAAAAAAAAAACCATTTCCAGTAAGTTTCATCAGTCCAATCGAAGTAAATTTCTAGTACTAAAGAGGAAAAGAAAAAAAAAATCAGAAGCTCAAAATGGCACACCTTTACACGAAGAGATCTTGAGCAATCTCTCAATGACTTTACGGTCCACGAGGCTGTCATCAACAGCAAGAACATGCAGCTGCTCCGACCCATTATAGACTCCGACCTCCTCCGACGAACCCCGCCTCAAAATTTCTCCGACCATCTTCTTCAAACCTAAAG
>JANZXV010000007.1:18096817-18113372 GCA_027576455.1 Erythroxylum roigii
GCCCCCCACCCTACCTTCCTCCTTTGTTCTCTAGATCTGTCGTAGTTCTTTGTCGTCTGTGTTCGCCATCGTCTTCTTAGTCCAACTGCCGCGTCTTCTCCGGCCGTGGAGCTGCGCTTTTGGTGAAGGTATGCTGATGTTTTTGCCCTTCATTATTCTGCCGAAATGAAAAAAACTGTGGTTGATGCTTGTGGTTGATTTAGGGTTTGTTTCATGTATAAAACGATTTATGTGTAAATGTTTGTGAATGAGATTGTGTTTTAATATGGGGATGAGAAGTTAATGACTTATTATACACCCATGAGGGGTTTTTTAAGTAATTGTCATTTATATAACTACCAAGGTAGTTATATGTTTGAATAAAGCGTTATGAAGGCAAGATCTAAGAATGAAAATGCATTAGTTGCTACTTATGTTTCGTTTTTCACAAAAAACAAGAAACATATAGAGATTTCTGCTGTGGAAAAAACTTGAGATACACAGTTCTTTAACCGGTGGAATAAAAACGATCAACCAAGTATGTGTTTTTCATTTTCTATGCATATAAAATCAATCCTGTGTTTAACATAATCTTTGTGGCTATGTTTTGATTTGTTTATATCTAACATTGGTATCAGAGCCAGAGTATTTTTTTTTACTGTTAAATGCATCCATACTATGTTTTTTTTAACAAGTTTCCTATACGATTTCTGAGATATTGTTTTGAACTCCCTGGTTGTCTACTGTACTTAAGTCTGCATCTGTAAATTTTATTTTTTTGTTGGATCCATATATTGTTAGTTCCATGTTTGAATCTTTTTTTTTACGATTTGCGTCTACCTGCGTATACTGGACTAGTATTTACCAATGTTTTAAAAACCGTCCGGTCCGAACGGAAAAGGTTTGAACCAGTCAGTGGTTCGGTTTGGTTTCATTTAATAACCTCTCTATATACAAACCGGACAGTTCAACCTTTTTCGGTCGAACCGGACCGGACCAGTCCAGTCCGGTTTTAAACCCTTGGCTTCGACCCATTATAGACTCCGACCTCCTCCGACGAACCCCGCCTCAAAATTTCTCCGACCATCTTCTTCAAACCTAAAGAATATATCTTTCTCTTACGTGTTGAAAATCAGTAGTTCAAGATTAGATATTGAGGTCACAAAAAATGGCAAGAGACTTCTCAAGGAATACTACCACATACAAAAGCTTTGTACTACAAATTCTAAAGGCTTAGTCTTTACTCTTTAGCAAAGAAGAAACGTACGAAAGGCAGAGTCTTTTGGATTATTAATAGAGAAAAGGGTGAGAAAGAATAAAGATTCTGAGGATATAACTCGGTGAGATCTTACCAAATCTAAAAGGCAGCCCCACCCTGTCTCTTGTCCCGTCCAAGTGGTCTCTACAAGACGATATGGGTCGTCTCTTTTCAATTTCCTAATACATTTCATGTGATCAATAGAAAGATAATATCAAGAGAAAGATCAGAAAGAAAATGTGGAGCACTATACTTTTACTTTTCTAGCTAGCAAATTTGAAATTTAAAAAATGGGTTTAATTGGATGCTGAAATCTGAAAATATCAACAATACTTACTCGCATATCAAAAAGAAATCAGACTATTCATTAGTTATTTAGTTGATTTTATTACTTAGTAACATAAAGAAATCAGGTTAATTGTTGCTTATTTGTTTAACTAATTTTGAATTTTGATAAATGCACAATGCCTCAGTCAAAAGATAAAATGTAATATTGGGACTAAGTTAGTATTAAGAATATCCATATATAAGTGTCCTAAGTTGAAGAAAGAGAGAAAGGAAGACTAACACATAAGTCTCGTGAGCTATTCTACTTATCCCCAATTAGTTTTAGGTTGGAATTTCACTTGGACTTGTGTGTGGTCTAACTTTCCTTTTCGTGTGGATCCGTAGGTACATTGCAAATTTAATATGGTATCAAAGCCAAAAAAGATCTTGGCCTACTATTTACCCCAAAGGGGGTCCATTATTTAAGCAATTGGAGAAAGAATTGAAGTCTACATAAAACAAGTGATTCAGCAGTATTGTTTGCCCCACGAGGAAGCCTGCTTGACCTCATTCAGAAATTCAGTTCTGATGAGGATTGTCTACGTACCTCTTTCTAGATTGCTTAAGTAAAAAGAGGCTCACATGTGAGGGAGGGTGTTGAGAATACTCACATGTGAGTATCTCACTTTGAAAAAAGAGGGAAAAAAATACTAACATATAAATTTAGTGGATTATTCCACTTATCACCAATTACTTTTAGGTTGAAATCTCACTTGAACTTGTATGTAGTATAACTTTCCTTCTCGTGTGAAACCGTAGGCCTATTATAAATTTACTGGTTAGAATAGAAGGAATCACTGGTTGTTTATAGATTGATTTTAGATATATCAAATCTTCATTGTCAAGAGCTTTATGCATTTCATGTATACTTTCGAATCTTGAAGTTGGATTTTCAATCCTAAAATCATAAAGACCATTGGAGAGGTTGCTAAAACCTAAAACAGAGAAGCGTCAAAAACATGAGAAAGCCAAAGCCGACGGTCACGTAGGTTGAGAGTAGTTGTGTGGCACTGACACCTCCAAAATTGGGTAAAATTAGGACTTTTTTTTAAATGATCATTATTGTTTTAGATATATAATTTCGGAAGTTTAATTGAATTCAAATTATTTTTAATTTTTATAGATAAAAAATTAATAAGATAAATTAAATTAAATTTAAGTTCTAGTTTTAAGATAGATTTTTAGGATTTTAAATTTAATATATTAATTAATTATTTTAATAATAAATTAATAAAATTCAGTTAACGTTGGTCAATAGTCAAAAACCTGGAACTCTCTGTTCAAATCCTTGAAACGGCGCCACCGCCAGTTTAACCAACCCCTAGGATTACGACTATCACCTCCCGCGGATCACAACCTCCTCGTCGTCCATTGGAGTGTAGAAAGGAAAGGTCAGAATTTGTACAGACCACAACCCCCTCGTCGTCCATTGGCGTGTAGAAAGGAAAGGTCAGAATTTGTACAGGATTTGCACTTCCACTATCAGAAAACACTCATTTTGCCAGCTAACTGAATAATATTAGTCAATATACTATGTTGGATTTGTTTCAAAATCTCCCGTGATTGGATTTGCTTTTCTACTCCGGTGCTCAGAAAAGATCAGCTGCTGAATTTGGGGAGAGATTTTGACTTCCAGAATAGAACCATGATCCGGAGGTGACAACTCACGACATCATCTTCGAGACACACGTGTGCTCTGCACTGGTTTCTTGGATCCTACATTCATCCGATTACTTTGGACTGGACTTGGTTGATTGAGATGTTAATTTAAATGTTTGCAATTCGAGCTGTTTTTTACCCAATTGACTGGAAATAAGATTAGGACACATTTGATCTGTAAATAAGCGACCGGGACTACATGAGCAATGTATGTGAATCGAAAATGAAAGAAAGAGCACATACTAAACTGAGTGTTAATCCAACAAGAAATTGGAAAAACAAAAACTAAAGTTTCTTGATTTCATCATACTTATCTCTATTCTCAACAACGAGAAGTGAGCAAATAACATCCTGCCACATTGAAGACCGTGATCTGTATGCTGGCTGTTGCAGACTATTACAGGAGAATCCTAGGAAGAGGAGCTTCAAGGCAAAATCAGGGAGGAAAGTGCTCAACATCCATAGAAGGAAAAGTTGATTCACCCATTCTCATTCCTCTAAGCATATTCTTTGCTGTCTCTTTCTCCTGCAACCATGGACAGAGAGGGCAAAAGTACAATAAGATAATTGGGAAAGATTGCTAATCTCCCTATTGACCCAGTGAAAGTTAGTAGTCGTAGATAAAGAGAACTCACAGGGCCAGTGTAGTCTAGAAGACGAGTACAGTACACCTCTGCTTCTTCATATCTCTTTTGGGCTCTACAATGTTGGGCAAGGAAAAGCAGAGCTTCAACCACATTTGGACCTTCCCTCTCTTCCACTTCCATCTTCTCCAAGTCCTTTTTGTAGTAAAATGCAGCCTCCTCAGATTGCCCCAGTTCACGATGTAACTTGGCTAATTGATGCAATGCTATTGCTTCTCTGTCATTGCAATTTGCAGCTCTTCTATAACACTTAATTGCCTCCTCAAGCATGTGAATTTCTTCCGTTTCATAACATTGAGCCATAGCAATCCATAACCTATAATCATTTGGCTGTAAAAATATAGACTTCTTAAAATAATGAAGGGCATAGACCGGCATGCACATCATTTCATAAGCTTGTCCTAGTCCATACCAAGCCCGATAGTCATTAGGATTAATCGCCACAGCCCGTCGGTAGGCATCGATAGCAGCTGCAGTGTTCTTCATCTCAACATATTCGTGACCCATTAGCGTCCAAGCAGACAAATAATTCCTGTTCAGCTTTAGTGCCCTCCTGAAGTACACAACTGACTTCTCATGCTGCCCCTTCAAACTGTAATAATTCCCAATAATGCAACAAGATTCAGGTCTGTATTTATCTGTCATAAAAACCCTGTGGGCAAGAGAACTAAGAGCAGAGAAACACTCCTTTGAATAGAGCACGTTGGAATACATATCCATGTCTTCCACTCGATAGGGGTCATTCCTCAAAAGTTCTTCAAATATAACTTCAACTTGTTCAAATTCCCTTAGACTGTACTTGGCTTTTGCAATTTGAGCTTGTATATAGTTACTATACGCGAAAGTTCCAAGTAAGGATTCATATTTTACCAGGGATTCATTGTGCATCCGGAGCTCTTGATAAGCACTGGCAATAAAGAAGTCTTTCATCCAATGATTACTGAGACTAAGACTATTCAAGGTCTCAATTGTTGTGCATATTGACAACAACTCTGCCCAACCATTCCAATTCCAGGGATAGCTATTCACGGATTCCACAAGAACTGTACGAGCAAGGGTTTGATTGCCTTTCTCTTTAAGCACAATACCAAACAAGTATAGTCCGAAAGGGTCAATTGTACCACTTTTGCGGAGAATTGACAACTCTCTTTCCAGAGAATCCAGTTCACGATTCACTGCATCACTCTTACCTAAGGGCCCCTCAAGTTCGATCATCTCTTCTTCTTTCCGCTTCTCTCCTGCCTTCTCTCCAACCAAAGGTAACATAAGAAAACAGACTGATTTTCACATTATCAGCTAAACTTCATAACACATATCAATTATTCTGAACGCAGAACTACACAATGACAATCAATCTAGAAGTTAACATGCTGAGACTTTAAGAACAACTGAAGACAGGCATCTGTTCATGCAAGAAACTAGGTATTCCTTTACTCCTTTTGTCACGTTTCCTTCCTTTGGGGGTGATTTGGATGTGACATTCATAAATACAGAAGCTTGTCAGGTTCTTAATAATTGCTAGCCTTTTTTTCTAAACTGTACATTTGAAAGTATACAGGGAAAAGACACGATCTGTAATGATGCAAAGTTAAAGCAGAGCACTTTCTCAACTGTACAACTTTTAAGAGTAGAACCAGATATTTTCTCAATCAAAATATGTGTCCTAGAAGAGCATGTCATCAACATCATCTTACTTAAGTGATCTCGGTTTCTCTCCTTCCTTGGTAAAGAAAGAGGGAAATTTTGAGAATCAAAGTAAAGATACTACTAGGGGTCTCCGACTAAATTAACAAACAGCAAAATGTGAGAAAAGTATATTCAAGGAAAAGATACTAAGTTTCAGCACCTACTTCACAAATATCCAGACATAGGATGATCAATCAATCAACAATATGCAATGAAAAACATTAATTAACTTTTGCAATCAAAGGAATTGTTCAGTAGCAACCATAAACATTGAGATGAAATTATTCAATAAGCTTGTAGATCATATTTGCTTAATTTACAGAAGGAGCCAGTTGACTCTAATTTGGATTACCAACCATCATTAGATGTTTACTCACAGTATGCAATTTGCAAGCAGATAACAACTCTGCCATCTGAACATTAGACCATAGAAAACATGTCACGCAACAATCAGCCTTAAACATTGATCTCAACACATCAAGGCTCTACAACTACAGCAACAAAAGCAATGCAAGAGAAACCAGGGTGCAGGACATACGCACCAGATAAAGAGCATAACAACGCAAGAAGACTGATTTCTTCCCCGTTTGATCCCGAAGCACATGAGCAGCCCTTCTATAGTCTCGGCAATCAAAGTAAGATTTAGCCAGTAGGTAAAAGTCACTGTCCACTGCCTCATCTTCCTCCATCAATGGAGTGGAAACATAGGACACACCGGTAGTAGGTGTGGAAGTGATCTCATTTGTGCGAAACCTCCGGCGAATACTTGAGCTTCCACGTTGGAACCTAGTATTTGAAGGAGTATACTTTGCAGGGTCCTGCTCAATTCCTACCAGTTGCTCTGCCGCCCTGCAAGCATACATGGAGACAGTGAAACTCCTATTTACTGATCTATAAATTCCATCTAAAAATGACGTTAAAAAGTCAGAAGAGATTATAAAAGGAATCCACTACTCGTTGTGCTATTAAAAGCTGAAATTCAGTGTCTAAATGCATATCAAACACGATGGATAACGAGAAATACAGTTTAGGAGAATCCGTGAGATCGAAGCTGACAAAAACCAACAATCTATTTCAGATATAGTCTACGGTACAACCTCTGAATTCATGTACTTAAAACTAAGCACAAATTTTGGATGCTCAAATCAAGAAGATAGATTTCAAAATCAAACAAATCAAAGAAAGAAAATTGTCAAGAGAGGTGGGTAATGAGCAGATACGCAAGTGGGTTTAGGGTTTTAGACTGGAAACTGTTACCATTTGGCGGCAGAGTAAAGACAGCGATCGCTCAGTTGGCGAATCGCAGTTCTAATCTCACTTCTGCAACTGTCTTTCGTACTCATTCCCAACTCTACCGCGGCTTACACTCTGCTCTGAACATGAACAGCTCTGCCTTTTGTACAGAAAATATACTTTCCGACTCCAAAATCAAAATTTGAAACCTCCGAGGACTTACTCGCTGAGCGCCGAGGCTTTCGAAGTAGACGAGACCTCTTGACATGGATTTCTTATAACAAGAAGGCCCATATTGTACCTAAGCCCAAAGACAGGCAACCTTAATTATTTGAAAGTTGAAGCATCAAAAACAAAACCACTTGTGTGTCGCGTTTTTTAGCGGCAAATGAAACATTATCTTCGTCAACTCCTAACACATATCATATGAATTCCACTGATTAAATCGTTTGAGATACGCATGGTTCAATTGCGGCGGAGCAGCCGCTCTCATCTCCGTTGTCTTCTATCACTTAAAGGCCGCAACTTTACCGCCGTTCCTTCGCCGGAAGCGTCACAAACCGCCAGTCTATATAAACTCATCCTTAACTCGTCCGACCCACGAGCTTTATCCCAAACTCTTCACTCCACCGCCATCGAATGGACACCTGACCTCGTTAACACAATTCTCAAACGCCTGTGGAACCACGGCCCAAAAGCTCTCCAATTCTTCCGCATACTTTCTCACCATCCTTTATATGCCCACCACCCCTCTTCCTTTGACCTCGCTATCGACATATCGGCGCGTCTTCGAGATTATCGTACGCTCTGGGCACTCGTTTCTCGCATGCGCTCAAGACGCATTGGACCTTCCCCCAAAACGTTTGCAATCATCGCTGAGAGGTACGCTGCCGCGGGAAAACCCCATAGAGCATTTAAGGTATTCTTACATATGCGTGAATATGGATGTTTTCAAGATCTTCATTCATTTAATACAATTCTTGATGTGTTGTGCAAATCGGGCCGGGTAGAGATGGCTTATAACTTGTTTAAGACTCTTAGGGGTAGGTTTAAAGTTGATTGCGTTAGTTATAATATAATTGCTAACGGTTGGTGTTTGATCAAGAGGACACCTAAAGCATTAGAGGTGTTGAAAGAGATGGTAGAAAGAGGATTGAGTCCCAATATAACAACTTACAATACAATGCTTAAAGGATACATTAGAGCTGGTCAGATTAATGAAGCTTGGGATTTCTTTTTGGAAATGAAAAAGAGGAAGTGTGAGATTGATGTTGTTACTTATACTACGGTGATACATGGATTTGGAGTTGTTGGTGAGATCAAAAGGGCTCAAAAGGTTTTCTATCGAATGGTGGAGGATGGTGTGCTTCCTTCGGTGGCTACTTATAATGCTTTCATCCAGGTTTTGTGCAAGAAAGATAATGTGGAGAATGCAATGTCGGTTTTTGAGGAGATGGTGAAAAAGGGTTATGTGCCAAATTCAGTAACTTATAATTTGTTGATTAGAGGATTGCTTCATGCAGGTCAAATGGAAAGGGCAATGGAATTCATGGAAAGAATGAAGGATGATGAGTGTGATCCGAATGTACAAACATATAATATTGCGATTCGGTACTTTTGTGATGCTGGAGAAATAGAAAGGGGACTTGATCTGTTTCAGAAGATGGGCAGTGGGGATTGTTTGCCTAATTTAGATACTTACAATATTCTGATAAGTGGAATGTTTGTGAGGAAAAAGTCAGATGATATGGTGGTGGCTGGGAAATTGCTACTAGAGATGGTTGATAGAGGATTTATGCCTCGAAGGTTGACTTTCAATCGGATTCTAGACGGACTTCTTTTGACTGGTAATCAAGGATTTGCAAAGGAAATTCTGAGCTTACAGAGTAGATGTGGCCGTCTTCCAAGACGTCTTAAATTATGAAGCACGTATAAATTGAAGTTGTCATGGATATCCGAATTGTGTTGGATTCTTCTTTATTCAAAAGGCAATGCAACTTTAGTGATCAGTTTGCTCTCATGAGTGATTATGGGAGCTTGCGCAGAACTTGATGACATTTGTGGTCTTAGCAAGTTGTTCATTTTGCAGCGTCAATCTTCAATATTGATTTTCTGCCGAAGGACAGCAGAGAGATGAGTCTGATAAAAAAGGGTCATATGCCTACTTTGAACTTTTTATTGAGAGGATGATGAGATTACAAGGGCAGTTCCATCAATTGGTCTTGCTAACAAGTTTCCGTTTTGTGAATGTCAAGAAGGTCTTTTCAACTTCTGGTTTTATTCTGAATAATCTTGCTTCACCGACTTGAATGGGGCAGTAATTTTTTTGGCGGTGTGTTGGTTAATTGGTCTCGCTTACAAGATTTCATTCCTGGAGAGCTCAGAAAATCTTATTACCTTCTACTAGTTTTATTCTCTTTTGCCAACTTGAATGTGGGATGAATTACACGCTTACGGGAAGCTGTGGCAAGCATGCGCTGTAGATGGTGTGCTAATTAGGGGTATGGAAGCTCCATGTGCCGTGAGTGCCTGATTAGTCCCAGTTATTCATGAGAAAGAAATCATGTTCTTATCCCAGTTGAAGTAAAGCGTACAAAAGACTCTGTGAAGAATAAGAATACTAATCCTTCAATTTATTCACAGAACCTTTGGGAATATACACTTGTAAATAGAATCCTGGATTCAACAAGTTGCTTTTTCCAGGAAGATATGATGCACAACAGGAACCTTTCCCATGGCTAATTATATTCATTACTATGAAGAACCATTGAGATTACATGGCATTGGTTGTAAATTGTTGAGCATCAAGAACAACGGAATCGGACATAAGAGGTGTGTATTACTTGGAAACACACACAATGTCCAGATGAGACTTCACAATGTTCGGAACTGTCCGATTTGGCGTCGGATACTTGAATTTCAGCAGAGCTTGGGGGTTGGTTCATTTGGTCTGGTCACATGAATGATTAACAAACCAAAAATTGTTCGTATTGTGGAGCGCGCGGAGTTCGCTCTTCTTAGTCTTCGCCTGTTAATTATTGCACGTGCGCTTCATCAGTTAGACACCAACGTTTTATGAAGAGCGATCAATTTTGAACGAGGATGTCTGTATCCTCGTATATTACCAACGATTGACAAAGTATTTTTTCTTCTAATTTCTTGATATTGAAAATTTATATTTGTATACTTGTATGTCAGAAGTGACGTCATAAAAATTAGGAAAATTTAGGGTAAATTGTAATTTAAATTCATAATTTTATTTAATTTTATAATAATAATAAAATTATAAGCAAATATGATGACACTTTCATTATCACATTTGATATGTACAACATATTCAAATTTGCAGAGCATATCTCTCGTCAAATTTTTCAACCACATACATTCTTGTGCAACTATGATAGTTGCTACGTATTCAACTTCGGTGCTAAATAAAGTAACTATACTATGCTTCTTGCCATACCAAGATATCATTGTTGAACTAGTACTGAACAATAACTTGAAGCTGAATTTCCTATCATTAGCATCTCTTGCCAATCTACATCAGTAAATCCACTTAACACAAACCTTTCACATCTTTTGTACATAAGATTATAATCAAGAGCCTTTTTACGTAACATGGATTATCTTTGTTGCATCTACTATGTTTGATTGGAGGTTTATTAATGGAATCGAATGGAATAGGATAGAAGAGAAGGGTTTCATATTACATCTCATTCTATCTTAAATAGTAAAAATGAGAAACTTAAATGTAAAATAATAAATAACTTTTCACTATATTACATTGTAAACTCTTCTTTCAAACAATGTTTTCCTATATTACATTATGAACCCTTCCATCCCTCCCAAATAACAATTTTCTAATATTACATCTATTTACATTTCATTCCATTATAAATCATTCTATTACATTTCATCTTAAAAATCTTCTATCTAACCAAATATAGCCTAAGTAAGAACTCCTTGGATATTGTATGAATTGTGAGACTAAACAAACAAAATAAGTAATTTAAGGTATTATGACATTTAAATAAATTATATTACCAACAAGTTGTTTGAAACCTTCTAGAATAACTTCCTTTTATATGTCATCAGCTTGAGATGTGGCTGTCAATACGATTTAGCTATTCTCTAGTCTTTCATAAAAGCCTTATTCTTCCCTTTCTCATGTATTTCCAACCGTAATAGAAACCAAAAATTGCCTTTTCTTTTGACTCCCTCATGCTAAAATGCTACAAAAGCTTCTTTACATAACCTTGTTAAGAGACAAAATATACCTCATTTCATTTTTCAACTTTCAGATCAAGAAAACAACTAGCTTCTCCCAAACTTTTCATCTCAGATCAAACAGATAAGCATTTTTCAACTTAGAAATTTCAGCTTCATTATCTTCATTAATTATCATGTTATCAACATACAACAAGACCAGCAAGTGCAGATTTGATTAGTGTTTAATGAATAAACTAGAATTTACATTTGAAACTTTAATCCTATAAAAGATAAAGTATTGAGGAACTTTATCATACCAAGCACTTGGTGCTTATTTAAGGCCATACAATGTCTTTCTTAAGTTTGTAGACATGGTGAGGATGTTCCTTAGAAACATAGCCTTTAGGTTGCTCCATAAATATTTCATGACCTAGTTATCCGTAAAGAAATGCATTATTTACATCAAGTTGTCATAATTTCCAATTTTTAAAAGTTGCAAGAGAAAATATTGTTCTTAGTGTTACAATTTTCGTAATTAGACTAAATATTTCCTCATAATCTAATCCGTAACTTTGAAAAAATCCATATGCAACAAGCCAAGCTTTGCATTAATCTACAACCCATCTGATTTTCTTTTTAAATGGTAAACCTATTTGCAAGAACTAGGCTCACATTTCTTTGGTTCTGACAATAACTCCCATGTTTGATTTTTGTTTAAAGCTTTGATTTCTTTTTGCATAGAAAATTCCCCATTCTAGTCAATCTTTACCCTCTTTATAAATTGTTGATTCTTCTTCATCTATTTATCCCATAAAGAAACATGAAGCAATAGAGCAATGATTTATCTGTACCTCATAATTTTTGAGGTGTTATGGCTATTTTTTCTCCCTTATAGACCTCCTTTGAACTTATTTTTCCCCACCTTCTAAAATTAAGGTGTTTGATGCTATAAATTCATCTTCGTTTGAAGCTTTCATGTTTTCATGTCAAAATTGAAAATTCCCTTAATCACTTTAAGATTCTTGATGATAAGATGACACTTCATCAAACACTCCTCTTGGAATGACAAACCTCTTTGTTTATGGATCTATATAGCTCCACTTATTCCTACAAGGATCATAGCCAATAAAAGCATACTTCTTTGCCTTTGGATCAAGTTTTGTCCTATTTTAGAATATGAACCTAACAAAGTAAACCAAAAACTCAAAAGTAGTCTACTTTTGACTTGACATTATATAGTATTTTGAAAGGGGATTGATCTTTACTTGGCCATGAAGGTAAATGATTTATGACATGACATGCACATTAAACACTTCTACCCAAATCTCTCGAGGAAGGCTTTTATCATGCATCCATTAAAGTCCTGTTAAAGTAAGATGTGTCAACTTTTATTCTACAACTCCATTTTGAATGTCACATTTCTCACAATATTGAAAGAACTCAACTGACATGAATTCACCACCATTGTCGCTTCTTAAGCATTTTACTTTCAGCTAAAAGTCCTTCTCAATAAAATTGTTGAATTCAATGAACTTAAAAAATGTTTCATTTTTCTCCTTTAAAAAATACACCCAACAGTATCATGAATAGTCATCCACCAATATCATAAAATATTGGCACCTATTATAACTTGTTGTTTATGATGATCCCATCAAATATGTTTTAACTAATTCCAAAGGGGTTGCTTTGTAGTTGGATGAGCTTTTGAAGGGATGAGGATGTGATTTGTCAAATTTCACTTTCATATACACTCTTTAGAGATAGTAAGTCACCTAACAATTCTCCTGGAAGAAATTTATTGGAGCATTTGATAACCTAAATGTCCCAGTCGAGCGTGCCAAATTTCTACACTATCAATCTAGCTTATTTTCTTCATGTACACCTTTGCTACAAACATTACAAATAGATAGTCTTTCTTTTTATTAGAAAGAACAACATTAGTTATAACATTCCTCAGATTTTCAAGAACCTGCAAATAATTTGGGCCAAACAAAGCATATTGTCTAAAATTGATAATTTGATAAATGAAACCAAATTCCTTTCCAAACCTGGATCATAATAAGCATAATTTAGCTTCACATTTATATTATCAACACCAATCTTCATAGAACCTTTGTTCATTATAGGATAAGTTAATTTGTCAGCTATAATGATGACTCGATTTCTATCATACTATCACATCTCTAAAAAATAATGAATCATTGCCACTTATATGATATAAGCAACTATAATTAATGATCCATTCCTCTTTGTAATCATTATAATTAGCATAAGGATGTTAATTTAAAAGCTATTTTGTATCTTGTAATAACTTTTACAGTGAAGCACTACTCCCATTTTAGTTAATCCCTATCTTATTTTTCACTTGCCACGTTTGCTTTAGAAAGTTTCACTTTACAATTTTTCCTGGTATGCCCTATTTTACCACATTTGGCGCACTTAATGTAACATCCCATGTTTGAGGCTAAACCCCAGAATAGTGAATTAACATTCCATGTATGGGGCTAGACCCCAGAATAGTGAATTGAGTGTACTGTGAGGAAATAGAAGTACATTGTATGCTCATGTATCATTGCATATGCACACACATGTGAATATTTATTTCTGATGTCTTAAAATAATTGTACATTAATTCATTGACATTTTCCGAGTATGATTGATTGATTAAAATGTAAATTGTGTCTTATTTGCGTTAAAATTTTATTTAGAGATTATTAGTATTATTTCGAAATTTTTTGGTGAATTTTAGGAAATTTTTGAAATTTTGGGATATTTTGGAGTAGAAAAATATTGAAATAATGGACCAATTATATTATGACAAATGGGTCACATGCATGGTGACATGTGGAGAGGTGTTATACATGCATGTGGTTATGTTTAAGCTAAAACAGAAATTACTGTAGCTTGTTCTTCACTGTAAGCATTCAACACTAAACTTTTTCCTTGTTCTTTGTTCATCCACTGAAAATCTCAACTGCTGGAAACCTTGTTGAACCAAGTAAGTGATTTTGATGATGTTTTAATGGTTGGGATTAAATGCATACATAAGTTGTGTTGGAAGAAGCAATTCGGTGATGAGTTATATGAACAGTATGTGAAATTGCTATTGTGCAGAAAGGTATGAATTAGGTTCTATTTGGGGATGATATTTGATTATGAAAATGATGCTGAAATTTATGAAAAATCGATGAATATATATATACTCTGTTCTGGTTTAGAAAAATACGTATATGGGTTCTTATTACTGTGGCTATGCGTGAATGTGTTTGAGTATTTAGAAATGAATCAAATGAGTCTGATGATGTTTGAATGATTGATAATGAAATTTATGCAGGAGGTGTGTAAGAAGGGTAGCTTTGGTGGTGTTCAGAATGAGTTAACTGAGAAATTAGTGAAGTGAATAGTGCAAGAAATGGAACAAATGCAAAAACTGGAAATTGTGTGAATGAATGTACGAATTTTTTATGTTTATATTGAATATTGGATTTTTTTATTTGTTTGAGTTGTGATGAGCTGAAATGGAAGTAGAAGAGTTGGTTTAAATGTCATATGTGTTAATTGAATAAGATAGAAATGAGAAAATCGGGAAAAATGGAAGAAGATGAAGATCTGCGTTTTAGAGAGAGAAGTGAAGAGGAGTTGCACCAAAGGTCTACTATAGAAAGATTGTTTTGAACATCTTTCATTCATTTTGTTATAACTTTGTTTCCTGACCTCCAAATGACTTGAAAATTGAACCAATACACTCCTAAGACATTGATTTTCCTCTCCATGAAAATTTAGAGCCATCTGAACTTATTTGAAAAGGGATTGATTAAATCAAAGTGAGGGTATGTACTGGAATATTATAAACTGGAGATATTATATTGAACATGCTTTGGTATTTTGATTATAACTTGATCCGTAGAGCTCCAAATGAGATTATTTTTATTCAAAATAAACTAGAACCATTTGGATACAAATGTTAAGAAGAAATTGAATTTTAATTCTGTCTTTAAGGGTCTTGAAATTTAGCTTGAAAGTGAGCCTTGGCTTAAGCTATAACACTACCGGGGACAGAAATCATATCCTGTTGTTACTGAATTAACTGTATTGATGTAGGCTGAATCAGACAAAGGTGTCTTCACAAAAGTTATAGCTTATTCTATTATCTTTTGATTGATATAAAGTTTGTATTTTTTGGTTACTGGAATTGATAAATATGATTTGTACAACTTGAATACATGATCATACTCTAGCCAAAATTTCAAATGTACTTAGTATGTGGTATTTTGAGCATAACTCATAGAATAATGAACCAAATTGAATGATTTTGGTGTCATTAGAAACTTAAGACACAGAGGAACAATTGTCTAGAAGAAAGTGCTATAGAAATATATCATTTTCTTGATCTTATTGATTATGCAAAGTTGACCCGAATGAAGTGCTTTCAGCAAAACTAGAATAGTGAATGAGTGTGTGAATTTTGGCATGATTGGAGTACATCAATTTGTTATAGAAATATACCTAAGAATTTGTCATTGCACATGCATGGTACATGATACAATTATACATGTGTTTACTTAATTACATAAGCAGTACAATAATGTGAAATTGTTTTAATGTATATAGGAGAGCAAGTAGTGCGATCACTTCCTGATATTGCCGGAACATCAAGGCAATAAGCTTAAAGGAGCAATAGTGAGTAACCTAAGATGGTCTCACTTTAATTTGATCTAATATTACTAAATTGAATTTGATATAAGATGAATATGTACTGATTGTGTACTGAATTCCGGACAATACTTGTCCGAGGCATTTGATGCATGTGAATATCATAAGAAGTGCTACTTGTATGTGAATGAGACTGCCTAAATGATTCTCAACTAAAACTGGCTGAATGTTATGACTAACTGTATTGACTGAGATAATGTGAATGAAAGTGATTGATTGTATTGAATGTGTTGGGACCCGATCTCGGAGTCGGACCCTAACCGAAAAGCGAAACAAAAAACGGAAAACCAAAGAACGGAAATCGAACCCGAAAGTGGGCCGAAGCAAAAACGGAACCAAAATCGAAATTAACGTTTCGAAACGAACGGAAACACATGCCGACATTCGAAAGCTCAAATCTTAGAAAACGAAACGTCGCGTTGGAAACCCTAAGACTAATCCGAAAATCCTGATATGATTTTTTTTTCTTTATACAAACCATTCCATATTTTTCTTTTTCATTTCTTTCACCTTTAATCAACCTTAATTCAAAATTTTCTTCTTAATCAAATCATACACATCCCAATATTTCATCCATAAGCCAAATTCTTATTTCATTTAACAAACCTATTCAAATTCTTACTTTGTCATAACCCGATTTTATCGAAAATCGGGCAGCATAACTCTGCAAAAGATTTAAACACACTTCTATAGTCTCATCCAACCCAAACAACCATCATTGGACCTCCCGTCCGGAATCCAAACACAACCAAACGCAATCCTATATCTAGCACTTCAAAAGTCTCAGTCCATAATTTCATACGCAAATCCACAATTCAGGTCACAATCATATTTCAAAATAATATAC
>JANZXV010000007.1:18133545-18144867 GCA_027576455.1 Erythroxylum roigii
CAACAAAAGTTTGATCTCTCTATTAGTCAATCAACAATATCAAATACTCTTAAAAGGTCAGCAGAGTATTTGTCAAATGTAGTTTAAGCCCTCAAAAAAGTTAAAGATGAAATTGAATTCAGTTCGGATAAAAAGAAGAATCAATTGACTATAGATACATATTTTTGGAAAGTATAAAATTTGAAATAAAAATTGTTTAAAAAGTGCTTTATTTTATAAATTATATATGTAATTTACATACTTATTTAATGAATTATTATTTTATATTTTCGATAAGCCTCAAGAAATTTTTTTAAAAACCATTATCTTACGCATTTAGCGAGATTATTATTTTATCTCATCGGCCCAAGTTAGGACTGAAAAAAATTATTACTTAATCGAAATTATTAATTTATCGAAGTTTTACTGTAACTTGTTTCCTAAGAACCCTCGGATCTTGGATCAATTAAAATTTTGTATTTGGAACATTAAAAAAAAACACTATATAAAAGGAAAAAATTTGAAAAAAAAATCAAATAAATGTAATAAATGAATATAAAGAATCGTCTTCTCGGTCTTCCCAACTGTAAAAGTAAACTTCTTGTTCATAGCAGGATAATAGCTAGCTACTGCTGCTGCTGCGCATCAGCAACCTAGCTGGCCAACTATCCTGCTTGGCAAATGTTTACCACTGGCATTCCGTTGTGGAACTTTCTGAAACACCCCACGCAAATCATGCCCCAGCTTGTCAACGTTGAAGTTGTTTTACATTTCGTTTCTACCATTTCGTTGGAAACGAGCATATTGTGGGAGTAAAATGATCTATGAACTTGGAAAGATCGCTTCCCGACATGCTGTTTCGGGTTGGATGGATGTTCGACTGTCGAATGAATAATAACCATTGTGATTTAACTGATGTCGTGTGAGGAAACCCTGTAAGAAACGGGTAAGGTTTTGCCCTTTTCTTGGGCGAGAAATGTGACAAAGTTGTGAGCTTACTCAGGAGCTTGGTGCTATTGTTTTAACGGTTTCCCTCGGCCAGGCATTAAACTGGTAAGTCGCACGTTTTACTCCATGCAAAGCACCTTCAGCTCTATTTCAAGCTAGAGAAATCCCATGCAAAAAAATACGAACATGATCCCACCTTTTAAGAACATAAGCCAGACTGGAAAGGAAACAACCCAAGTGTTTGTTCCTATAATACTCCAATTTCAACTGTGTTTAAACACTTTATTTCCATTGCTCTGGGTACACACCATAGCTCAAAAAAGGCTCTTACAGCTTTGCAGGAGACTGATACCAATTCCATCGATCATCCGATGTATACTGAGTGACCTGCTTCACGTTGAAGTAACTTTCAAGTCCCCTATTTCAAGGAAAAAGAGAAGAGAAAGGAGAGAAGGATTTAGAATTAGAATTGCTTTTCAAGCTCACAGAGATAGAGAAGTCGGCCATTTTTAGAAGAAAGCTCCAAATGAAAATGTATCCTCAGTCTTATATTCACACTCAAAGCAGAATTTACCTTGGATTTTATAATGGATGCTCACCAGGACCTGAATATTAATTTAAGAAAATAGAACCTGAGCAAGTGATTAGGTCCATACCATTCTCCTAACTCGCGCCCAAAACCGCTGCGTTTGATGCCTCCCCATGGAGCATGACAGAAGCATGGCTGCGAGCAATTGACCCACACAATACCTGACCTAAAAGCCTGTATAAAGGGAAAAAGGGACAAATATCAACTAAAAAATGTAACCTCTATCAACCATAATGACATAATTACAACCATGTGACAATTACTACATAAAGCCTCACCTTGGTCACACGCTCACACCTTTCGACATCATTTGATATCACAGCAGCACCTAAGCCATATCTGTGGAACATGAATAGACTGTAAGAATGAATCTCCAAAGGAAATAAAAGCAACATGGATTAAAGCATGTAAAGAAAATGCTGAAACAAAGAAGTTCGAAGACAACAAATCTATCATTCAATATGTAATGGTTAGGTTCTAAACTAATTGTTCTAGGTACTTATCGATATTAGTTAAATGGCTGCGATCCAATTTAGCAAAAAATAACTAGCCAAGCATTAAGGAGTAAAATCAAAAGAAAACAATCAAGACAAACAAGGAAAATATCTGGCAGAGAAGCAATAGATGGCATGCATCCATATTAAATATTCTAATTACAAGCATCACCAGTTGTCAAGATAAAGAGTGATAACTCACTGACTGTCATTTGCCAAATCAATGGCTTCATCTTCTGTACTAAACGTTTTGATACATAGAACAGGTCCAAAAACTTCCTCCCTCCAAATCTCCATGGATGTAGTTACGTCAGTAATGATGGTTGGTTCAAGATAGTATCCCTTACCCAAATGCTGCCAATTGTTTTTGTCATTTCAATGTCTCCCGTCAAACTTCATACAAGGGAAATACATCAATGAGATGCAAGAACTATACATACCTTTGGATGAGATCCACCATATAATATGGTTGCACCTTCACTCTTTGCCGTTGAAATAAATTTCAGTACTTTCTCATACTGCATCAATGTAGTAAATTACTAACATTACATATTTAAGTCTTCTGGACAAGTTAAGTTTGGTAAATAGATTATGAATTCCAAATTATTACATTAACAACCAAATCAAGGACTATATTTGAAATAACAAGCATTTCCCAACCATTCACAACTCAGCTTTTCAAAAAAATAAAAGGACATCAAGAGATAAACCATCGACATAGAAGGAAGATGCAAAATTATCACAAACTTTTACCTGAGATCTAGAAACAAGTGGGCCGAGCTTGCAATCCTCTTCCAAGGGATCTGAAATTTTGATGTTTTTGGTCCACTGCACCAGCCTATCTATAAATTCTGATGCGATGCTTTCCTGACAATGAAAGTTGATCATAATTCTAAGTTTTCAAACCAAATACTACTTTCATAGTAGTTAGATGTGTTGCAGTATAGAGCTCATAGCAGTTCCTAACTTTTACTTGGGTTTCTTTTCTTTCATCTAAATCCTATAATATGCATCCAGCAATCATCTGCTACTATTGCTATTTGAAACATTTCCGAAATAATATTGTGTTTCCAGAAGGAAAAACATTAACTTTATGTGAAAGCGTTTTAAAAAGAACCAAATTCAAAATCCAGCATTTGAAGTTTCAAGTTTCAACAGAAAAAAGGATGCATGTTTAACTGCATAATCACTTGCTGCCTCATCATGTAGCGATCACAGCATATGTGCTGAAAAATAAACATCCTCGACATGTCACCTTATTGTTCATTTTCCAATAGAAATTATCCATCTTCCAACCAATTTACTAATGTAAAAGCAAAATAAAGCTCCACAGAGATAAAAAATTTGTAATAATAGCTGTGAAGTTGAATGTTCTTCAGTCAGTTTAAAGTTACTGAAGTGTATGTCAGCTACCAAGGCAATGCTGTAACTAAAGAAACAGAGAAGTATAAGCTGCCTGCCACAAACAGAGAGGAAAATAGGGTGGGTCAACAGATAGGCGATCAAGATGAAGAAAGGAGAAGCAGTATTTAGGGATCGCAATTACATGCAGAAGAAGACGAGAGGTTGCACTGCATATCTGGCCATTTGTCCAAAAGCATCCAAACATGGCCCACTCAACAGCTGTTTGAGTCATTCAATTAGATATATTAGCACAAGCAACAATGGTAAACAAATAATATGCTTGCATCCCTCAAGCAACACAATTTCAAATGCTAGAAGGTTCTCATGTATAACTGATGATGAAAAGGAAAATCAGGCAACCATGGTCAATTGCACTTCAAAAGTGAAACATATACTTCAGAACGAACTAACCTTTAGCAATATCAACATCCTCAAACACAATAAGTGGGCTTTTCCCCCCAAGCTCCATAGAAACAGGCTGCCAAACAATAATGATGAGACTAAATTTAAAAAGAAAATAATTATAAGCAAAGATATCTGACACACCTTGATCAATTGAGCTGCACTCGCCATTATCTTGCTACCTGTAGCTGCACTTCCAGTAAATGCAATCTGTCGAGAATGAACATATTAGAATTGCAACATGGATCTGTATTGAAAAACAGATGACAACAAGCCACTAAAAAACCAATAAAAGAACAAGATAGAGAAGAATGGACCTTATCAACATTTGGATGAGATACCAATGGAGCACCTGCTTCAGCGCCCAATCCAGTTAGAATATTAAGGACGCCAGGGGGGAGACCGACCTCCCTACAGACTTCAGCCAGCTCTAAACAAGTCCTATAATGAAAAATAGTTTAGCCAATACAGAATATAATTCATTGAAGTTGAAGGGAGGCGAGTGTCACATGATTGAAGACGTACACAGATGCTAGTTCAGATGGTTTCAGTATTGCAGTGCACCCTGCAGCCAGGGCTGGAGCAACTTTCCATGTGGCCATCAAAAGAGGGTAATTCCTTGAATCAAATAAAGGGAGTAAATTTTTGTGTTACAAATGGTAAACTTCTTGTCAGTAACAAATAGTCAAAATCGTTAGAGGAAAAATCATTAGCAATACACCACAGTTGTAAGCAAAATAACAGATCAACATTATCACTCCAAAATTAACTCCTAAACAATATTTTTACCAACTTGAAATAATAACAAAATAAATCAACCAACAAATTGAATTTTCCACATACTCAAGAAATAGCATAAAGAAAGTAGGACGTTGAGGATTATTTATGGCAAAAAAGAGGAAATAAACACAACGGAGCAAGGAAAATCCAAAAGCAAGGCAACAAGATCCACACTTAACAAAGACTATCAGCAATTACCATGGAGTAATCAGCCCAACAACACCAAGAGGTTCTTTAAGAACATAGCTTTTAAATCCTGGATAGGGAAGAGAAACTGGAGTCTTTTCCTTTGCATCTAACTTTTCGGCAAGGTCCGCATAGAACTCGAAACATACAGAAACATCTTCCTGAAAATAAAAATATATGTAAGACTATGCACAAGTTGAAAAATGCAATGATTATCCAATGTCAAAGGCTTACTATGTCTGCAACTGCTTCAATATATGGCTTTCCACAGTCAATAATTTCAAGTTTTGCCAATTCAATTTTCTTCTCTGCTATCTGCAAGCAAGCGGAAATGCACAAAAGTTTAATGAGTACAAAAAGAACAGAGAAGTAATAAGCTTCTACGAGCTCACACGAGAGACAGGAAGGAAAAAGAAAAACGGAGCTTCAAAAGCCAATAGCGAAAATGATGGATGGATTTCCATAATTGTATTTCTTTGTTAAGACTTAATATCAGCATTTAGATTGTGCAAAAAGTGATTGGAACAAGGATGCAGTGCTTAAAGATCTATACCCTTTCTAATAGTACCATCCCAAAACTTCAATCACATTACATAAAGCCCTCGATTATCTCACGAACAACTAAACAAGTAAAAGATCTAGACTCTAGACTGCTATCAACAATGTAAATTAACAGTTTGAAGAAAGACATAAACAAGCTGAACGAAGCAGAAAATCATCAGTCCGAGAAAAAGAGATGGAAATTTTTGGGTAAAACAGTTTGGGAAGCGAAACAAGACAAACCCCTGACGATCAAATCCAGCATTACCTTAGCAGCAATAGCACGCAAGTACTTGGCACGATAAGCACCAGAAGTAAAGGCCCAATCTTTGCCTTTGTTCCGGTAAAATGCTCTACGAGCCGCTTCCACTGCAATCTCCACATCTTCTTTCGTAGCTGCGGGAATATCACCTGAACCCAGTTCCACCAGCTCAACACACTCAAATTTCTCTACTCTTGGACTCCAACAACAAGACAAATTCATATAACACAGCAAAAATTGAACCTAACCCACGACCCAAAAAAAAGGAAAACTGCAGGAACAAGCCCTCACAAATGAAGTTAAACGAGCAAACAGAAGCTAGTTCAGATGGAAAAGCATTGAACAGACAAACCGATAATATCTTCGGTAGTGGGGTTGATGATCGGAATCCGCTTCTTGAGCACGGGTTCTCTCCACTCTCCGTCGATAAAAAGACGTCGACTTGGAATAGGTATAGCCATTTCCAGAGCTTGCAAGGCTGATCTGGTTTAGAGTTCTAAATTGTGGAAGGGTAAACACTGGGAAAATGAGTTGTTATTAAATAGCCAACGAGTCTTTTTTGACTAGTGAATAGGCTTATCTTATATGCAGTTTGAATAGTAACATTAACATATCTTTTGTGGTGAAGCAATAAGAATGAATTGATAGTTACAGCCGACCTCTCCGCGTGGCAGGTCCTGCAGGCTGCAGTTCAGACATAATTCTTCTGTCCTATTTTGTGTGTACTAACTCTGTTCTATTTACTCTCAAGTATTTATTTTTGTAGACATGAACTTTTGTTTTTTTTTTTTTGTGTATCAACTCTGTTCTATTTGATCTTAACTATTTATTTTTATAGGTCTTATAAAAATGAAAATGAATGGTTGAAATTAAATGAGACAAAGTTGGTACACAAAAAATAGGACAAAAGATCTGAGGGCACATAACACACCCCTTTTCCCCCCCGGCTTTGTGTGAGGGTTGTGAGACTTCTTGTCATTTTATGCTTCCTCGTTTTTTTTACAGGCTGTTTGAAACACAGCGAATTGAATTCATTAACGAATTAAATTCAATTACATTAATGAGATTAAATTGAATTCAATTTACAATGTTTGAAACAAATCCAGAAATATTAGAATTGAATTCAATTACACTGTTTGGAACAAATCCAATAAGATTAAAATTGAATTCAATTATTTCATATGACACATTTACTCCTGACTAAAAAATGATATTAACTAATAAACATTCACACTTACTTAATATTATTATTATTTGTTATTGTTATTATTATTATTATTATTTTTATTTTTGTTATTATTATTATTATTATTATTTGTTATAATATTATAATTATAATTAATTAATTAATTATTTATTTATTTATTAAACGAAATTTATTTATTTATGATTATTATTATTTGTTGTTCACGGGTGTTGGTGCGTTGTGTGTTGCTGGTGCGTCGGAGAAGAGGCGATGGCGATGGCGATGGCGATGGCGATGGCGATGGGGATGGCTGTAGGCGATGGCGATGGCGGTCGGCGTCGGCGATGGCGATGGCGATGGCTAGTGCGTCGGAGAAGAGGCGATGGCGATGGCGGTGGCGGTGGCGGTGGCGATGGCTGGTGCGTCGACGGTGGCGATGGCGATGGCTGGTGCGTCGGAGATGGTGATGGCGGTCGGCTGTTGCTGGAAGAAGACGACGGCTGTTGTGGGAAGAAGACGAGGTTTCAACGTTAAAAACGAAACCCATGACAAATTAATTTCAATTCACGTGAAATTTGGCAAGAATTCAATTTCCATAGGCTGATGGATTTCAACTCACACATGAGTTGAATTCATGCTAAATATTGTGTTCCAAACAAGTCAATTCCATAATTGAATTCAATTCCTTGCTTTCCAAACGGGCGCTATAGCTTTGATATTTGTGCTTTTAAGTTTCAGTTTCTGCTATATTTTAAGAAAATTTATAATTTATTGTGATCAAACAGGATGAAAGAAGAATAGAACAGTGTCATGTCTGCCATTTTCATGCTAAGTTAGGTCCAAGTTTCTGTTCTTTGTCAAGACTCCTACACTCTTGCTTTCTCGTATGCAACAACAGAACTACTCGAAGTCACTTTGATTGACTGAAAGGTGTTTCTCAACTGAAGTTGAAAGCTTGACCTCTTTTCTCATATATCTTCTCGTTGCAACTGAAGTTGAAAGGTGTTACGTATATGATGACCCTTTTCGGAAAACGGGAGTCTTATACACAAATTACGTTGACTTTTAATTAAATATTTAATAAACTAATTAAAATTTGAGGACTTCTAGATAAATAATATTTAATTAAGGTTATAGGCTGATGTAGCTTCGAATTGTTACTCTCTCGGTCTCGCTCCGCTTTTTCTCTGTTTCCATTGGTGCTCTTCTCATCGGCGTCGCTGTGCTGGGCAGCGATCAAGTGGTCTTCCCGTATCTGGTACTCTCTTCCGTGTCCCATTTTCTATTTTCCTTAGTTACTGCCTGTGCTGGGTTTTGGTTAATTTCTTTTGCTGATTTAAGTTTGGTGAGCTAAATTTGATTGCTTTAACCCTTGATCCGTCTTCCCTTGCTATAAATTTCATTTTGGAAACAATGTTCTGCTTTTAGTATGATGGGTTTTATGATTCAGTAATATCAGGAGACACCCCCTCTCATGACTAACATTTGCCGCGGGCTGTTATGTTCTAGGGCTCGTTTTGATTGAGGTCGTTTTTTGTCCGTTCAAAAAATCCCAGAAGACTGAAAGAGCCACAAATTCACCTGAGTGGCCGTCCCTACTTTGTCTCTGCTTCGTGCCCTAGCTCCCCAATTTTGCACTTCAGGTGATTATTATTTGAATTTCGGGTTTGATTTGTCCATTTTTAAAACCCTGGCATTTGGGGGCGGTTGAGAGGCATGGGGTGCAATGTTGAAAAAATTGAAATTGTGTGGGTTATGAGTGGAGATTAGGTTCTTTTTGTTCCCTGCTTTTTGTGGTTTCACTTCGTGCTTCTTGGTTGAATGCTTGTTTTTGTGCGGTCCTCATTTTCTTCCGGAGCATGCAAATTGAACATACTATAAGTATGCTTCGTTCTTCTTTGTAGAGAATCCTTCTTAGTTTATATGTGCTTCTTTTCAATATTGTACAATCATCAATTACTATCTGCAGACATTGCTTTGGTTGCTGACATGTGTTATCGATGATGCATTCGCCTAGTTGGAAACTTGAGCTGTTTGCGCTCCACTGTTATTTGGAGTGCTATTATGAGCTTTTGCAATGCTTCACTGCATTGCTATTCATGTGATTTTCTTATGTGTTTTTAGTCTCCCACAAAGAATATAAAGATAGTATCTGAGCTGCTTAAATCTTCATAAAGTGATCATGCTTGCGTTGATTACGGAAAGCTGTTCAATCGTTTGTCGATTGAGTGAACACTACGTTAAACTGTTCAGGATTTTGTGAGAAAAGTTGAGAAATCTAGGAAACAGTTGGAAGATAATTCTGGCGTTTGGCCCTATTGTCCAACAGTTAGTAAACTAACGGTTGTTTTCATAAGCAAATATCTTCGTGTAATTGATATAACTACTTTGTTGAAGTTCTTAAGATGTATGTCAAGTTCTTGTATATCTGTTTGGTGTACGAGGAGTAGGTCCAAGGTTGTAAGTTTGAATCTTCGCTTGGATACTCTACAATAGAGACTCATCCTGGGTTGAAATTCTTGTTTTGTTCTTTTTCTTTGCCAGAATTATTACTTAAATCCTGCATCATATGATTTTAGTCTGACATGGTTAATTGAGAAAATCGTTAACGAGAAAAAGTTTGTTTATCAGGTTGTATATTCTTTGACATGGATCCGGAGGCAGCAAAAACTGCTCGAGAATCTCTGGATTTGGCATTTCACATGTCAAACATCCTTGACACAGGGCTTGACCGACATACACTCTCAGTACTTATTGCCCTGTGTGATATGGGATTGAACCCTGAGGCATTGGCAGCTGTTGTGAAAGAACTAAGAAGAGAAGCCTCATCGTCTCCACTAACCAACAATGCTCCATCATCTGCTTCATGAATCAGTTTGTTTTTTCCTCTTCATAAAAGTTATTGAACCTTTCTCGTTCTCTCTGTGCGATTCTGTTATCATATGATACTGCACATCATCCTTTCCATCGTGCTAACCTCTTGGGTATTTTGATCCTTTCCTTGAGAGCGACAATGACTGAATTGTCGAGATATATACCTACGTGCAAGCTCGCATACTTGAGTGGTAGCACTGGATAATTTCTGTATTACTTTAATCATAAAATGAAGTTACTGAACAAATGTCGCATTACCTTCTACAAAAGTGAAAAAACCTTTTATAAATCAAGAAACACAAAGGCCAGGAGGCCGTTAATGACCTAACCTGAATAACTGTGCCTGAGAACTTCTTAAACCTATTTGCTTGAGAACTTGGCGGCTTGAATCTCACCAGATCTCCAACCTGCTGCCAAATCTTCAGTTCTTGTATTTCTGTTTAGTAATGAAAGAGGTCAAGAACGAAGAGAAGATGCCGATAGTAGCAGGGTAGATACGTTCTTGGATGCCGACGTGGCTGTAAGTTGGGACCCACTAGACAAAGATAGTGTAAGAAATGATATTTTGTAGATATTGCCACATTAGCATGCCGAACCATAATCAAATCTTGGAAATGAGAAAAGCTAAAGATTACGAATTTATAATGCCACTTGGAGACTGGTAATTCTTTTTTAAATGTAATTATAATTTAAGGAAGTATCATAGTCAATTATACATATTTATAATTTTACCAAAGGATTAATTTGTGACATGAACAAGACTATAAAGTTATACAAGTTTTCTATAAATGTATTACCTTATTAATTTATGCTGATTATTAATTTAACTTCTCAAGTTGATACCATAGAATTTATTATACAAAAAAGTTACTAATTTGTTGAATATTTGTCTAATCACATTAACAGAAAAGATGACAATAAGTTAATATTTCATGCTCTAAGCTAGCTAGACAGAGTATTAAATTGGGAGGTCATGGCAGAAATTAACTTAGAAAAGAGTCTTTAAGTACTTGTTAATATCTTTAACCACTTAAACAAAAGTATATATGTATACAATATACATGCGTAACTATTACAATTTATGTCTGATTTCTGTTGCGCACATACATTTTTTCATCTGAGTCTTGTAATTGGCCAAGCGACAATGCGTGAATAAACCTCTTTTATCTTTAAACCAAAGAGTCGGTAATTAAGTATACAGTCAACAGTTGTGACGCATGAGTACAATCACTTTTAAGAGTAATCTAATTTATCTTCCTACGCTTATAACTAATTATTTCATTTTAACAACTACCAATTATTCCAGTCAATTCTCTGTTGACCTTAAACCTTAATTCTGTTATAGTATTCCTTGCCAACCAAGTATAATAAAGGTTTGAAGAATTTAGGTTTATCAACAAAACTTATGCTCACAAGTTTTGTTTTCATTTGTTTATGCAAGCAAGAGCTCCTTAGTATATGACATATATGGTAATGAACATAGAAAAGAAAAACAAAAGCAATACTGTAATAGACTATGTAGCACGGACACGGCAAAATGGAGCCGTGTCCGTGTGTCAGATACGTATCCGTGTCGGACATCCACTGATACACTGTGGACACAGCTCGGACACGTCTGGAGATCGCTCGGAGATTGCTTAATGGAATATATGCTCCATAGAATACATGCTCTATATTT
>JANZXV010000007.1:18151321-18167200 GCA_027576455.1 Erythroxylum roigii
TATTCTTTAATTATTTGTATATAATTGTATATAAATAAATTATTTTTAAATATAAATCACATAAAATGAAGTAAAATATATTAAAGTAATTAATACTAATATGTTTATATAATTAATAATAAAATAATAAATCTCCTGTAATTACCATTTTAATATAAGGAGTATAAAAGTCATTTATTATACATTACATTCCATTCTATTTATCTTCCAAACAATATTTCACTGCATTATATTATGAACTCTTCCATTATTCCCAAATAACTTTTCACTATTTTACATTTTATTCTATTATAAACCGTTCCGTTCTATTTTATCCCGTTTCGTACATCTACCCGAACAGTGGCATTAGTGTTTCGTTTTGTTGGATTTTGTTGTGTATATATATATATAAAATAATTAGAATACCGAGTCAAACTTTCTAGAACTGAACTGCGTTAGGTTTTGACAATAACAGCCCGTTTCGGACCTTCCTGCTAGCTAACATTAAAGAAAGCGGTAACACCACCGTACCCACAGCGCATTCAAGCAGCATGCATAAGAGAAAACCAAACTTCGTCTTCAAGAAAGAGTCTTTATCAACTTTGAATTAAATTCTTTATTTGTAAACAAAGTATATATAAACCACGTAATGATCTGTTCAAAAAAGAAAAGGATCGGATTTGCGTCACTGATATACAAAAACTAAAGGTCACTGCATTTATGTATACAATATAAGTCTCAGAATTACAGAAAATTGTGAAAGAAACTCACAATCATATTGATATAATCACATTAAAAAAACCACATGGTGATGTGTGCTATAAACAAACGAATAGAAATCATGAAGAGAGGAGGGAAACTAAGAACACCAGAAAAGAAAAGCTACAGAATAAACAGGGATATAGTTTTGACAATTCTAATGTAGATCAATGTTTCTGAGTAGTCTTGTGATACTTGGCTTTGATCCACTGGAGCCCAACGGTAGTACCTTCTTTAACCTTCTTTACGCCAGTGGAAGCGACAGCTTTTGTCTTCCCGAGACCTTCTCCGACCTTCTGCTTGTACTTTGCGGTGGACGAAGATGAGTTCTTGGTGGTGGTGGTTGTCGACCGATAAGAAACAGAGTCGTCTGGGTCCCACTGATCGGCCCACGACGTACCGTATGAGCTGTTTGCGGCCATATGATGTTGTGACGATTGGTTTTGATTATGATCTGAAGGACGAGAAAGAGAGAACGCGATCGAAGAAGAAGAAGAAGAAATGATAGGTTACGACTTACGAGGGGTTTTGGATTAGGTTCGCCCCTATTTATACAGCGTAGCAAAGTCCGCGTCGTCCTGTGTCAATGTGAAGCATAAGGAAGCAATAAGATTGCAACTATCTTGTTAGACAGTATTACCCTTTGACGACTGTAGCATTTTGAATTTCCTTTTTTAAAGAAGGGCAATTAGGTGAATTGGAACATTCGATCGCGTTAAGCTTCATGTAAGTTGGGTTTTTACAACTGTCACGAGGTCGGCAAACGAGTCATTTCCGGCGGCGAAACAACTGGAGCCCACCACCACCCATGGAAGCTTCGCGGGCCATACCGAATCTTGAGAAAATGTGGAAAGAAATTGTCGATTTTGATTGGCTACGAAGAAAGATTTATATTTTAATTTAAAAATTTAAAATATCATATCTCTTATGATGTTTTATTTTAACAAAAATAAAAAATTTCAAAAAAGATTTTAATTTAGATTTATTTTTTTGGTTAAATTTATTTTCATATTTTTTAAATTAATAAGCTTTTATAAACTAAAATAAATCAATTAATATTTATTTAATAATTTTTTATTAAAATTCAAAGTATTTGATAAATAAGAACGAACTCTTCCAATCATATTTCAAATTCGTTAATTGTATTTAATCTTTAGTCGATTTTATAACGATTTGTTGAATTTTTTAAAACTTAGATTAACTTCCGATCCGATTTTTAGAAAAGAGTGGACACTCTTGAAAAGGTTAAAACAAGGAATTAGATTAGTTTTCATATTATATTAAACTTTTATAATCTCTACTTTGGTGGTAGAAGATTATCATCATATGTTTATCATATAAAGCTTGTAATTGGTATTTTTAATTTTATTAAATAAATATCTAATAATTAAATATATTATTTGACTAATTAATAATTTATAATTTAGTAATAAACTGATAATTTAAATCAAATTATAAATTCGATATTTGTAAACTCAATACATTTTAATTTTTTTTATTTTAATTCTAATGAATGTGATAACAACATTTAATAAGAAAAGTATACTGACGTGTGAGTGACGTTGTTAGTCTTCTTTATATGAAGGTTAAAATTTTAATTTTCTTGGATTTAATCGAATGACGTGTATTTTTGCTGAATGAGAAAGTCAATATTGTAAAACTTGGAGCGTTGAACTTGAACGCCAAGTAACCAAACGATTACGTAAAACGTGACGATACCAAACCAAAGAAAAGAAGAAAAGACCGTCAGGTTCTAGAAAATAATATCCTTTTTTTTTTAAGATATTCTGAATTAGCCAGACTAATCCTAAACTCCTACGATCCCACCCTAAGAACCTAGAGGATGTAAATCTGGAATCCCAAGATCCCTCAAGTTCCTACGTAGCAGCCTATATACTTCTGCTCACAAGAAGTGGCTTAGCTAGACTAATCCTAAGCCCCTACGACCTTATCCCAAGAGTTTAGAGAATGTAAATCTGGAACCCCAAGATCCCTCAAGTTTCTACGTAGCCTATATACTTCTGCGCACAAAGAATCTTCACATACTTGATTGGTCAACTGATGATTGATCACTAGCTCCCCCTGCTCAGAATCAGGTTCTCATCAGTCCTCAGGTTCCCTAGTAGCTCCAACTCTCACACTGTCACTGGAAACGAGACGTCTGTAATTGATCTGATCAAAGAGCTGTACCCAAGAGGCTAAAGAATCATTAATAAAAATATGCCTATTTCTCCTTCTTTAAAGTGACTCAAATTCAAGACCTCCTATAAAAGAGAGTCTTAAGTAAAAAATTTAGACCAATTAATCCACCACTCGTCGTCAACTAATATCCTCTTTTGCGGGCTAGAAGTTTCTCGTTCTCCTTGAATATTTTACAAGTATTTTCCTGTTTGGGGGCTGGAAGTTTCTCGTTCTCCTTGAAATATTTTTCTGAGTGTCCATTTGGATAGGTGTTTATCAATAAAACTTTTATTATTAGGACTTTTTAAAGAAAAGCTTTTCTAAAAAATGAGTTAACCGTTTAACAGTCATTAAATCTTTTTTTTAAGAATTTTATACATGTCAACATAAAAATAAAAATAATTTTTAATTTTAACTATATTTTATTTTATAATAAAAATTATTTGCACATATAAATAAGTGAAATTTCCGGCCAATTATTAATACCATTCAAGATCTGTCATACGACACCGTTATCAGACGGCACATTTGCTAAAAACTCCCCTACTGACAGGTTTTGGTCTAGGTAGGGATTATGCAGGCAAACCTGCAAAGGTACATATTACTTACCGTATATACACATTACTGTCTTCCAGGACAACTTCTGCAAGAGAGAACTCGTCCTGTGGTGGCTTAAGTTTGCCGTTATATGCATCAGGATTGCGCAAGTACTTGTTGTAAAGACACCTAGATGTATTCAGGGCATTTCCAGTGCTCTTTAACGGGAATGTGTTTCGACTTTTTTGCCAGTTATTAGTGAGCTTTATCCATTCTCTCCTCCAATTCTTCAGCTGGAAGCCATGACCATTCTCCAAGCTCTCAATCAAGTATTTGAAGTATATGGCTGCTCGCGGACCATAATATTCACGTAGAAGGCCGCTCCAGTATTTGTTTGCTACAGTATGTGGATTATAAGGGATCACAGAAAATATTATGCAGTTAATTCCTCAAGGACAAATTCTCAGGCTTATGTTGCAAAAGTCCCTAATCATCCAACAATGAGACTGACAGACCAGAAGAAAAACAGACAGAACTAACACCACTCACTCAATCAAAAATGGCAAATCAAATTAATTAGGCTAGTTTCTTACCGTAATCACGAAGAAGACTTGCTTCCTCCTTGGTGTTGTCATACCACATAGTTAGCTGAGTTCTTGCGTTCCATTCGTACTGCAACATAGGATAGATTAGGAGCATTTCACTAGAAAGGGAAAAACAACATGCTTAATGTTGGCAAGTTTTAAATAATAGTTCATGAAGCCTCTAACTTGTTTTTCCTCCTCTGTATCTTTGGCAAGATTCTTTGCACTTTCTAACCAAGGGCCCAGAAGAAATCCCTCATGGCATTGCAATAGAGTGTCCATGTCATCCACAAGGTCCAGAAACATTTGGCTCTGCCAGGCAACTCCGTTGACATCATTTAACATGTAAGCTTCAATTATCTTTAAGAACAGCTCATTCGCATATTTTGCCAAAGCTTGTCTTGTTAGATCAACCAAGTCATAGCTGAAGATAAAATGGAAAAACCAAGTGAATATGAAGTACAACAACAAAGAAATCAATGGCATCCATGTGAATTCGAGACCTAAAAGATATGCATTACAAAAGCTTTGAAACCCAAAAATGCCAACCTGTAAGTATGACTGTCTGATAGTTCATCCCCACTGGCAATGAAAAGTTCTAATGCACGCAAAACTTCAGAAGTTGAGTACCATAAGTGCGGTTGGTCATATGAATCAGCATTTCGATTAGATATAACCATCCTTGATAATGGGTTGCCATTGCGGTTATAACTTGGGTGAGAAACCGAAATGAAGAAAGGATCAACATCAGGAAATGCTACGATGACATCTCTATTTTTGTCCTGGTCCAATATAAGAGAGACTATATGACTTCATGCAAACAAAGGAAAAACAGAAAATCTAGATAGAAGTTTAAATACACAACTAGACGGAATTGCCTCACTCCTAGGGATGACATTTGTGCCCAAAACTGACCCGATTTGAATTTAACAGATATGGTCTGATATGGCCGGACTTCGGGCCACCCAACCCAAGCCTGATCTAGTTTAGGCTTGGATCTAAGCTCGAATCACCAGCCTCAGGTTTGTTGGTCCTCAGATCTGGTCCGATGCCTTAAAAAATTTTTGGGTCGGGCCCAGACCAAGGTTACCCAAACCCAACCTAATGCCATCACTACGAGTAGTAGTCATTCTTGACCATGAAATTGGACAACCCCAGAACAACTTGGACTAGCGCAACATCCTACTTGAGATAGTGTACAAAATATGCAATTGAGTTGGCATAATTCCATCCCACACTTATTATGAGATCCCACTAAAATATGAACATGATCAAGCAGCAAGTTTGAAACTTACATAGGCACCATCTGTGCAATTATAAATCGTGTAATATAGAATAATCCAGGCATCCTTCACTAAAGGTACTGAACGGCCATAACGTCTTGTTGAGTATAAATCAAGCCAAGCCTATAAGAAAGTTAAGATAATGAATTTATGGCCAGACAACCCAACTGGTCAAGTGATAAGTTAGTGAATGCATGGCTTGACAAACCAACTGGTCAAGTTTCCTCATGCAAAACTGAAAACTTTCAAATGAAAAAAAAAGAACGGAAATTTTATTCGAAAAATGTGCTACTATAAAAATTCGTTACATGCCAGAACATACAGCTCAAGATATAGTCAAAATTGGGAACGGGGGTGAGTTTTCAAGCCAGGAAGCTAGCGAAACAAATTCAAAGAGAATACAGAACAGTTTTTGTTTATTTATGGAAACATATGGGTTACCAATAAGCATTAAGAATTATAGAGGGTCAATCAATTACAATAACTTTGCAGGGCCCGTTGCCTTCTGCAACTACTAACAGGGATTGAGGTGCTAAGTGATTCCTATATGTTAGGAAAAATAAACTTGTACAAGGAAAATGAATTTTCATTATACTTGGTAAAATGTTTTTATTTGCATAAGGGCATACCAGGTGTTTGAAGTTCTAAACTAACTCGAATAAGAATACTAAGTTAAAAAAAACAAATTAAAGACGTAACATTATGCAAGAAAATGCTTCTGCTATAGGTAACGATTATCTAAGCTTGGAACATAATGTTTCTTATATTGTGAGATGGAAATTTTTGGAAAAATAAAGGATGAAAATTATGGGGATTAAGGAATAACTTTAACATTACCTTGACATCAATATTGTTATGTTGAAATGCCATTTCAGACATGAGATCATATACTACAGGATTCTGTTCTATTCCTTCCATCGACATTCCAACACCAACCTTCATAAAGTAAAATACGAAAAATATAGTCATTTGGTACTGAGTGAATGGATAATTTGGAAAATAATTTCCGAGTCGAAAGATGCAAAATCATGGAATTCATTGTACAATTGGCAAACAAGGTACTGATTATTCATTTGCAGAGTAAGGTCAGATCAGGCGATGATTCAAAAGAATAAACTTGCCATTGTTGAGTTCTGACTCGTTCTTGCCTTGACCGGACCAGAAGCTATTGAATCTAAAACTCCATACATTTCTATATTTCCTGCAAAGTTATGCAGCATACACCTGTATATCATGGAACAAATAAATCAAAACACAATTGCAATCTTTGCATAAAGAAATGAAAAATATGTAGATGATATAATTGATTAAGTTTCATTAACTAGCAAGTTGTCCATTAGGTTGTTTTTCAGATCTTCAACTTGAATCAGTTTAGTTTGGAGCGCTACCAACCCATTTCACAATTTAAAATTGCCTTCTATGCAAGAGGCAAAACCACTGTAATATTTATTTTCCAAATTAGCAGCTTAATCAAAAGTAAAACAAAATTTGAAAGTCAGTCAAGAGCATTAACTATCGGGCAAAAAAAAAGAACTTTCCAGATGTAAGGGACGCCATAAAACTGCTCTGAGGTAATCCATATGGGTTTGACTTCAGCAAAAAGATCAAGGACTACAAGCCTCCCCAAAGGAACAGAATGTAGAAGTGCCTGGAGAAAGTTGGATGTTGGCAGAAACTAACATCACAATCAATTGAAATGACAAATTTGAACAATGCGAAGCCATAATCTCATGATGGGATGAGACAGACATGTAGACTAAACATGGACCAAATGTAGTTATCAATTTGCACTAAAATGAATCTAAAATTTCAAACTACACTACGTATATTTAATATTTTATGCAGGAATATGCACATAGAGAATTGCAAATGGCCACCGGAAATGTTCCAATGGAGGCAATTTGTGTAATGGACGGTGCATAGATTCTGACAAGTTAAATCTGTTGTAGACATACATAGTAAAGATTGTGAATCCTGTTACATACGAAAAAAATATGACAACTTTGTGTGTTCTTAAAAGTTTATTTCCAAACAGCTAGACTCTTGCATGAAACAAAAAGATATGGGCTTCAATTTTTGGATGATAAAGAAGAAGCAAAGGTTGAAAAATTATAGCATACAGCACTTTCCTCAGTGGCAAGGAGTAATACATGTTCGATATGGTAAGGCTAGGGAAAAATCCCATATTGTCAACCATTGACTTTTACTTCTGTTCGAACAACTTTTATCATTTTGGGATTTCCCATATGAATTTTTTCTTCTATTAATCATGTCCTAACCCTTGAGAAATTATATTATGAAGATAGAAAAGATATAATCAAATTTTCCATAGTGTCAAATGCATATTCTTCACAGAAACTTAAATCCGTATGCTTCTAACTACACTTGACGTTCTACCGTTATGTTAGACATTCCCAACAGACAGAAGTAAAGAGAAAAATTTGGTGACCATCTTTGAGATGTTTCACCAAGACCTACAATCAGAAAACAAAGCTAATCAGAAATTAAAACCTTCATTTGTGGAGGCCTCCAAAAGGGATCATAGGAGAACAACCAACCCTGCAGAAAAAAAAAGAAAAAAAAATCAGGACATTAGGACCAAATGCAAAGTCCTTGCAATTACTAAATGATTTTTAAGGAAAAATTACTGATGCAGAAATCAATATTGACTTAGTAAGATAGCAAGGGTGATTTTGAATATTCATCAAGACAAAGCATCAAAATCAGTACACTGAATGTGAACAAAGTCAATCACAGCCCAATATGAGAACTAGTAAGGCTGAATAATATAACTGCACAACCAAAATTGATCCACCTGCATAAGCCAGACTGAATGGTCATCACCACTCTGCATTCCCTCAAAGATTGCTGCACCTAGTGAAGAAATGTACTCTGGATCATCAACTGGTGGAGTATTCTCATCAAAGGTGTCACTGCCATGAGTCAGAATATACACATTTTAAAGACTTCAACAAACTTAGCCTATAATTTTGCGGAAACTATAAACAATAGTGAGCTAATGAGTGACTTTAAGGAATCAGCCAATAAAAGGCAATAACTTCACAGTCCAGCTGGCATATGTATCCAAAATTAGCTGTAGGGGAGATAACCTTACCAGTTGTATATATGCCCTGTACTTCCATACTCTGACCAAAAGATGATACCAAAAATCAGAACGTTTGCAACATTGACACAGTTATTAACATGAGAAACATAATATTCAACTAATTTGGAACTAAGACAATTGCACCTCTTAACTGTTGTTGAATAAATGCTCTCCCAATCTCAATGAACAAGGGGTCAGTTGCATCAAGAAGATAAGTACAGCACCATTGGGTGTCACTCTCAACTGAAAACCTGAAGCAGGATTTTTCACGAGCATTTATTGGGTGTTATGTCTCCCGTTGATGCAACCATAGAATGCATCAAAATTAGCAAGTTTTCACAAATTGAAGATTTGGTGTCTTATTTACACCAATTAGCACTTACCAGTTCCCCAAGCGAGTTATCCTTGTTGATGGATATATATTTCTTAATGCAGTAGGAACATTTCCAGAGAAGGCTGGAAGGACTGGAAAAGTTGATTCAAAAGTATTGTGAACATCACCTTTAGCAGAAGTTGGAGAAGCAAAAGATCTAAAAATTTAAATGTGTCTTACTGCTTTCTCCTATGTAATAGCTTTACTTCTTCTAAATGGCTTCTTAAAAACCTCTAAGAATAGCTTTAATTATGTTATGCTTCATAGAAGATACAGGACAGAAAGGATGGTTGGGGAGGAAGGTGAATTTCATCTTTACTAATGAATTGAAATTGGTACCTGGTGTCATCCCTAGGTCATTCATCCTGGCAAGTATTTTCTTCTGCAAAGCTAGTTGTTGATCAAGCCAACTTTGTGGTAGTGGTCCACCCCATCTTAGATTGAAAAGAAAGGTGTTTATACAGGAATCCTTATGTTTTGGTTCAAGTATATATTCTCATCATGAAAAAACTTCACCTACTGATTTACATGATCTCAAATTCTGTGCTCCATAACATCAAAAGATTGAAAGAGCAGCATAACCTTTCATTGTGGCAGATATTTACTAAACTTTGCGAAGGAACTGACAAAAGAAAAAAAAACTTTCTACCTAGAATTTAAAGTGAACCAAAAGAATAAATCTAGCTTATAAGTGCACCTGTGTAAATTTGCCATTCTAGACCAAGCAAGAAATGCAGGCCCTCCAAAAAAATCATCTAAATCTGCTTTGCTTAAATTGAATTTCTGCAGAAGTGAAGAATAAATCACTTCAGGAATAGATATCAAGAGGCAATATCAAAACTGATTTTTGAGCAGCCAGAAGCTGCTATAGTGCTATTTAGTCATGGTACTTACCCACAATGAGTAAAAACTATCAAGTAAATTTTAGAAAATCCTAAATTCTGAACTAATGTAAGACTAAGAACCAACAACGTGAAGAAGATAATAAGAAGAAATCACTTTCAGTAACATGTTCCTAAAGAAAATGTAGCACTATTGTTGCATTCTACCGTTCAAAGGAAAACAGATAAGTTATAAAGCTAACAAACAAGTAAACATGACAAGGAGAGGAAAGGCACCTGGAAAACTTTTTGCCATATAGCCTCTTGACCGGTAAAAGCCAAGGGCAAGTTGATTCCTTGGAGAGCCATCCAATCAATCTCTTTTTCCCATCTTTTCCAGTCCCACCAAGCAAATGAATCTTTGCAAAGGGATAAGTTAAATGTAGGTCATATTTTTCAGAGTCTGAAGCTATAGCCATTGTCAGCAGGTCTTTGTTAGCATTGGGACTTACAGCTAGATGTAACAGCATTCTGGTAATAATTCCAAGGAACCGGTCTCCTTACAATGATAGGACTTTGAACACGAGGAAGAAAACCTAATTTAGGTACTGAATTTAGCTGCGCACCACCAGTTTTGTCCCATGATACATGCGCAGCACAGAAATACTTCAAATACCAATGCAGACCAGCCAATACTTCCACTGCGGTGACCCCAGAAATTCTAATACGAGACAGCCCAAAACACCATATACAATCATACTCATAAGCTATTCAATGCACAGAAAATGGGTGCCAAGCCTTGACACCACTTAGAAGACAAAAAGGATATACTGTTAAGCAATTCAACTAACAGAATCTCTGGAGATCCTACTCCCATAAAATAAGGATGATTCTCGATGATAAAGCAAGATTTCCCGCCACATTGCTCCTGTACACAAACAACACAAAAACGACAGCTACATACACTATACTCTTGAGTTCTCAAATAAAGCAGATTTCAAAAGCATACACTCTACAGTGATACAAAAACAAAATATCTCTCCACGAAGCACGCACCTTAGAGACAATTCGAAAGTCGAATGCTGTAGAATGAGAGGGAAGCAAGCGACGGAGGACGCTGCGAGCGGCAGCGAGTTGAACAGAGAGAGGAGCGCGCTCGCGTTCTTGGATGTCGAGGAGGCGAGAGATGTGGTCGATGCCGATCGTGGAAGAATGAGCGGTAGAGAAGACGAAGGAGAAGATGAAGAGGAGCAAGAGAGAGGGAGGCGTGGCCATAGGAGAGAGCGCGACAAACCCTTGGAGAGGGTAGTGTGAAGAAGATGGACATTTCAATATTAAAACGACGTAAACAGAAGATTCGATGGAGAAGGAGACAAAGGGATGGTGGTGGGCGGTGATTGATGGCCGGCCGGCGGGACATTCACGGAGATTTTAAAATTTTTGCGGATGGTAGACTTTTTGTTATTATTACCAATATTTTAAAAACCAGATTGTGAGATTTAAGATTTAAAATATTTAAAAGGGTAATTATCTTATTTTATAAAAATTTAAAATTTGATTTTAAAATAAAAGTATTAAATAAAAATTATTTGATTTATAAAAATTATAAACTAATTAACTTTTAATAATAAAAATTATTAAACAAAATCAAATCAAAAATTTACAAATTAAACAAAAAAAGTTTAGGGATAATAATGGGTTAGGTCGGGCTCGAGCTGCGCTTGGCCCGGCCCGACCCGACCATGGGGCATTGGACAAACTAGGCCGAGCTGGCTCGTTTACTCTTTTTTTAAAAAAATTTAACAAAATGACGTTGTTTTGTACATTCCTTTCGAGTCACAGATTGAGACGAGCCAAGATTACCATTTTAAAAAAAGTTGACTGATTTGAAGTTTTCACTATTAAATTAGGTATATCGATTTAGTTTTTAAAACAGGGATTATTACTTTTATACATGATTTTATTGCATTCATGGAGATTTTCAAATTTATGATGAGAATCGTTTCTTTTGGGTTTTTAAATTTAATCTATAGATTATTACTATAAGATTGTAATTAAGTAATTACTATAAGTTCCGTTAACTACAAATGGTCAAATTCATACTTTAACTAATAATAGTAGAAATAGCAAGGAGATCATCACCAATTCCACCCTTTTGGTTGTAGCATGAATTTTGCTCGAACTTTAATCAAGTTTGATCCCCATGGTTTGAATTCAAGATTATCTCACTTAAAGTAATATCACTTTAGGGAAATATTTACAATAACATCATTTTCTAGTGGTAGCGCGAGTAGTTTAAATCATCTATCGAATCTCTTATTGATGCTCCAAATCTAAACTTAATTCGAACTTTAGATTAATTAAATCAATTCAAGTTAAACCAAATTATCAATCGTAAAAATTTTCGAAAAATTACCAATTGTAAATACTAGCATCTTATCCTCTACGAGAATATAAATAATGCGAGTAACTGCTCAAATAATCTTTAATTATATGAGATTTATTCATTATAAGAATTAAACTTTCACATCTATTTAAATTGAATTTGTGACTCATTTGTAATAAGTTGTATAAAAATGTAATTTATAAGTTATTTATGATATCAAAAGTTTATATAATATATGTCTAAAGGCTAAATACCCAATTTCGGTTCAAATGTTTTCAGATTTGATCAATTTAGGGTCAAATATTTTAACCTACTCAATTAAGATCCAAATGTTATCGATTATGCTCAATGTTAGGCTATTTTGGACCGAAATTTGGCAGTGTCATACACGCGTGTATTCTATATATAAAAAGTTCATTTGGAGAGACCAGGTAGATTTTAGATGTCACGTCAAACACACAAAAATGACATGGTTTTTCATAAAAGAAAAAAAGAAAATCATTTCAATTTTTACTCAAAACCTTAAATTTACTTGTCATCCGTAAATGTTCACCCTCTCTTTCTCGAAAACTTATCTTATTGAGCAGTAAGGTTTTTGAAAAGGAAAATTTTTAGGAATGGGGTTTCAAATGATGTGGTTTTATTCAGTTTAGGGTTTATTTATAGTATCAATTTGATTTAGGGATTTAGAATTGGGGATTATTAGCTACGAATTTGAGAATTTTTGGTGTTTTAAGGGTTAATATGAGATCATTTAGGGTTTTTTTCTGGCAAGCTAAACAAATTAGGCTTTTAAATTTCGCTCGAAGTCAAAGGATATTGAACATCAAGAATTCATATTTTAACTCACGCTAGAACTCCACATTCTATATCTTATGATTTTTTTATGCTCTCAAATGTTATTATCTTAATTTAATGAAATCCATAGACTTATTTGCAGTAGTATTTAGCTTTATTGATTTTTAATATGATATTAGCATAATGTAATAGGATAAAACCAAATTTTAAGTTAATGGTCACTTGTTTTATAATATCTCTGTTTTGTGTGTTTGTCTTTTTAAAATTTGATAATGAGGTACAGGAAGAATAATTAACTAATATTAGTTTGTCTATTAAGGTGTGCTGCATTATGGTTTGGCAGAGTTGCATTTGATGAGGTCATTCTAAGGTTTCACCATGCGGGATCGTTGGTTAATGTGGGCAATAATCTTAGGTGTGAGGGTGGTTTTGTGGATAAAATAGAATTTAATCCTGACTTACTCAGCTACTTTGAACTGGTTGATGTATGTAAGATTAATGGCAAAAATAATGTGAACAATATTTTTTTATCTTAGGTATGGTTTTCAACTATCTAATGGTTTGAGGGTTGTAGAAGATGATGCTAGTGTGTTAGATATAGTTAGTGAGATGATGCTTGCTGGTGCTATTGATATTTATATTAAACATGGTGTAGATATTCCTGAATTACCTCATGAGTTGATTGAGGATGAACCTAATGAGCTTAATTAGGATAATGTAGTTGAAGATAATGGTTAAGATGTTAATAATTTAAGGTTTAAAGATAATGTAGATAATGGAGTTGTTGATGAAAATGTAGAAGACGTTAATCGAGATAACGTAGTTAAAGATGAGGGTCAGAAAGTTAATAATGTAGGGTTTGGAGGTAATGTAGATAATACTGATGAAAATGTAGAGAATGTAGAAAATTTATATGACGTCTCAAATGTTAATGATGGATATGTTGGAGATGATGCTAATATGAAGGATAATGGAGATGAATGAGTTGATGATGTAGATGATGGACATAAGGAATATAATAGAGATGGGGAAGATGATTTCAAAGTTAAGTTTAGGAATTCAAAAGGTGAATGGGAAGGAGCTGAGTTTGTGAATGTTAATAGGGAATGTTTAGCTGCAGAGGATTTAGAGGAAGGAGATGAAGATGATGAAAATGATGGAGATGATGGAGACTATGAGGAAGATGCAGGTGATGAAAATGATGAAGATGAGGTGGTTTTTTTTTTAATATTATGACAGTAATGACTATGGGGAACTTATTAGTGATATAGATGATATGGTAGATGATGCAAGTAAGAGAAAAAGAAAATACCCTATTTATGGTGAAAATATTGTTGAGCCTAATATTGAATTAGGGATGATTTTTCTTAATCATTTGCAATTGAAGCGTGCAGTTAGTTTATTGTCTATCAAAACAAAAAGGGTTGTCATGTTTACCAAAAATAAGCCCAATTTTGTGTAAAGTAAATGTAGGACAGAGAACTACCCTTGGTATAATATGAAGCATTTAATAAGAAGCTACAGTCTTTTCAAGTTAGGAAATTTAGGGACACTCATGACTATAATAGGGTTTATACAAATCCTAGGATATAATAGCGTTTCTACATCTTCAAAGGCCACCACCAAAAGAAAAAATTTAAATGCCATTACAGGGTCGAGAGGGCATGGCTATAATGTTGCAGATGATGAAAGCATAATAAGGATGTTTGGTGCTGGCAGATCTAACCCATATTCTCAACCTAAAATTTTAGGAAAAAGGCTTGTCACATACTCTTCTTTTCAACATAAAGCAAATAGGAAGCTTAAGAAATGGATGGAAGGAATAAGGATATACACAAATCCAACGATAAGGTTGTAAATGCTAAATGTAAGTGTTAAATTTTTTCATTCTTATTAAACATTAATTAACTGTTTAATTTTTGCATTTTTATTAAACATTAGTTAAGTGATACAACTGAAGTTAATAATGCTTGCATTTTATCTACAGCCTAGAAGGCCAAGTCAGAGACAAATATACCCTGGGCAGAAATCAAAAAAGAGCAAGCAAGTTGTTACTGGGCATGTAAATCTAAGTCAAGAAAGTTAAACTGCATCTTCAAATGGAAAGGAAAAATGTAAACAAAACTGTGTTTGTTAGTGTTTTGTCTAATGAATAATGGATGATACTTATATCCATCAATTTTGTGATATTTGTTTAACTTAGTGATTGATGGAAATTTGGTTAATAGGTTGGATATCTATTGAATGTCGTTTGACAGTTGTTATTAATGTAAGGATCTTATTGGCATTTATATGTTATTATATGAAAGAATGCAATGACAGGCATTTTCAATTAGAATTGTTTTTTCTTTTCTTTTAGGGTTTTTCTTTTTCTTTTTGAAGTTTATGAATGATAGATGATGAAAATACATTTGTATATGTATGCCATAAAACCACTTTGTAAGCTCGATTGCATTTAGACATTGTTCTAGTATATAAAGCTATTTCCAGGTAGGGCTTTTAACATACAACTATTGTAACACCCCACTCCCGCATGACCCGAACCCGACATCAATGGTGATATCCGAGTCCGTGCCCCGCGAGGGTGGTGTGCTACATCGCTTAGTTCGTCAAAAACTCAGTATAAAACTTTTTTCCCAAGCGTACGTGAAAAATCAATAATCGCAACTTTGAGCCCACTCTTATTCAGAAACATTTCCATTTATAGCAGTTGCCAATTTTGTTTTTCACATACTAGAATTTCGATTTGCACATTCCAAAAAAAACAAATCACATTATACTCTGATAAATCTCTTTTACAAACCTTTTTCCAATTGGTAGGTTATACACATCAAAATATATTCCAATACACTAATTACAATACTTTGCAGCAAATACAATCCAGTGCGAAAAGAAAAAGACACAAGGCAGACGCGAACTGATCCCAACTTCTAGCTTTCCCTTGTATGCAATAATTATACTCCCGTTTACCGAACGGGGTATTCTTCAAATCCTGAAAATAATTGCAAATTTTGGGTGAGTTTTGCGAACTCAGTGAGTGACCATCATCGATGGCTCACCCAGTCACATAAC
>JANZXV010000007.1:18343680-18354253 GCA_027576455.1 Erythroxylum roigii
GGAGGGGAGGTTAAATTGCTTCTTTGGATCAGCGATGGCTTTTTCCGGGATTTGCAGTGTTGGATTGGTTTTTTGGGAATGGAATACTCTGGGTACTGTGCGATTTTTGTGATTGACTGGAAATGCATCAAATTTGGGAATTTTAGTGAATCTAATGACTAGTTTTATGTTTTACTGGTTGCTTTAATTGATGAAAAATTTGAGAGATTGGGGGTGGCTTGGTGTTTTTCTTTTAAGGCTTGTTTATTTTGAACTCTGAAGCTTATGAGAAACTAGGCTTAGTTTGCGTCTTTACGATGGCGACATAGTATTGAAGCTATTTGGGGTGACAGATGGGCTTGATGTAAAATTGGTGGAATGAGTTGGAGGTAGCTCTGAAATTGTGTCGTGGGAGTGCAGATGGTTTTGGTGCTAATACTGTTGTTTGAATACCAATTTCCATCTGTTCATAACCTTCTCTGTTTCCTTTCTTTTCAACAGTTTTGACTATTGCTTTTCTTCTTCGCATCAATTGTTGTTTTGTGCATTTGTTGTTCTTTACGTTGCTTAGATACCTAGAGAATACTTGGGGTATCTGAAATTTTGAGTACCTTCAGTAGAGATATTACAAGTATGGGTAGATCAGTTCTGATACCCTTTATAAAAAAAAAAGTATTTAGAGCCTTATTTTCCTCTTCTTTTGGTAGAACAATTAAAAATTTGAGGTTGTCACTTTTGATGATGAGCGTTTGATGACCCTGTCCTACTAATTCTCATGATTATGTTTCCAAAGGAAAAAAAGAGAAAAACATAACATCTCCTTTTTCTGGGTAAGCTTGATTCTTTGTTTTAGTTTTGTTGGCCTTGTGATCTGTCTTTGATGAGATTGTTGGGCCACCAACGTTTTGAAATTAAGGTCAGAAGAGAAGATTTCTTCAGAAGGTTATATAGTTTGAAAGCTGTGCATATTCTCCTTCTTTTGTATCTGTTTTGGAACGAATGCAACCTTACATTTTGCAGAGGTGCTCTAATTTTCAAACACATCGGGGAGGTTGAACAATTATTGGGTTTTCCCTGCAAAGTACTTGGTTTCTTCTGAACTTTTTTTTTTTTTGAAAAATACCTTGAGTTGTTTTAAGTATTTACTCTTTGTGGTCAATTTTTATGCTGTCATAGAAGCTGCAATGGTGATCAATTATTAATTACTATTCAGGATATCCTTTTCCTGTTTTAATAATGCTAGGTCAGCTGATTGATGGTAAGTCTTATCTATACGTTCGATATTGATAATTGCTTCATCTTTCTTTCACCCTTTCAACTCTATTTATAAATTTGTTAATTGACTGGCTAAAGCCCTTTTATGCTATCTCCTCCTACAGGATGGACGCAAGATTACTGTTGGTGAATGTGCTCTATTTAAACCACCTCAGGATTCCCCACCTTTCATTGGTATAATTCGTTCTCTGAATACTGGTAAGGAGAACAAGTTGAAGGTAGGTGTTAATTGGCTTTACCGACCTACTGAAGTAAAGCTTGGCAAAGGCATCCTGTTGGAAGCTGCGCCAAACGAGATATTTTATTCCTTTCACAAGGATGAGATTCCTGCTGCATCATTACTCCATCCGTGTAAAGTTGCCTTCCTTCCCAAAGGTGTTGAACTTCCATCAGGAATTTGCTCATTTGTCTGCAGGCGAGTTTATGACATTACAAACAAGTGCTTATGGTGGCTAACTGATCAAGATTATATTGATGTGAGTGTTAAATTCTATTACTTTTCTTTTATTGGTAATTGCATTCTTGTGGTTGACTCTTTTTCCTCATCATAGGAACGGCAAGAAGAAGTAGATCAACTATTGTGTAAGACACGCTTAGAAATGCATGGAACTGTACAACCAGGTGGGCGCTCTCCAAAGCCAATGAATGGTCCGACAACAATATCACAGCTAAAATCAGCTCCTGATGGTGTACAGAATAGTACTTCCTCTTTCCATTCTCAAACTAAGGGAAAGAAAAGGGATCGAGTTGACCAGAGCTCTGAACCAGTTAAACGAGAACGTCCCACTAAAGTGGATGATGGTGATGCAGATAACAACAAACCAGAATGCTTTTGGAAATCTGAGATTGCCAAATTCACTGACAAAGGGGGTCTTGTAGATTCTGAAGCTGTTGAGAAATTAGTGCAACTTATGCAACCTGAGAAATGTGAGAAAAAGATAAACTTGATTGGCAGGTCAATACTGGCTGGTGTTGTAGCAGCAACAGATAAGATTGATTGCCTTAACTGGTTTGTGCAGATGAGGGGCTTACCTGTTTTTGATGAATGGCTGCAGGAGGTCCACAAAGGAAAGATTGGTAGTGGTAGTGGTCTTAAGGATAGCGATAAATCTATTGAAGACTTTTTGTTAGTTTTGCTCCGTGCACTTGATAAGCTGCCTGTAAATCTTCAGGCATTACAGATGTGTAACATTGGCAAGTCTGTGAATCACCTGCGGTCCCATAAAAACTTGGAAATTCAGAAGAAAGCAAGAAGCTTAGTTGACACATGGAAGAAAAGGGTTGAAGCTGAAATGGATGCACGATCTGGTTCCAACCAGACTGTCACTTGGACTGCCAGATCACGTCTGCCTGAAGGCAACAGGCATTCAGGTCTATCTTCTGAAGTTGTGATGAAAAGCTCTGGTGCACAACTTTCATTGTCAAAATCTGCTTCCGCAAAGCCTGTCCAGGGAGAGACGGTGGTCAAATCTGTATCCACACCTCAGGGTTCTACAAAATCATCAGCACTGCCGGCATCAGTGAGTAATAATCTTAAAGAAGGATCATCTAAAAACCTTGGTGTCAGTGGTGTACCTGATCTTCCTCTAGCTTCAACGGATGAAAAAAGCAGCAGTTCCAGTCAGTCCCACAATAACAGTCAATCATGTTCTAGTGACCATGTAAAAACTGCAGGGTTTTCTGGGAAGGAAGATGCAAAGAGTTGTAGTGCTGTTTCAGTTAATGCCAATAAGATCATCAGTGGCTCTACATGTCATCGGAAATCAATCAACGGCATCCCAGGATCAACTATACATGGGGTCCAAAAGGAAACAGGATTAAGCAAAAATTCTTCGTTGCACAGAAATCCAGGCTCAGAAAAATTATCTGAGTCCACATTAACATCGGAGAAAGCAGTTGACACTCCCATAGCTGAGGGGAATAGTGCTAAATTAATTTTTAAAATCTCCAGCAGAGGTCGCAGTCCTGCTCAAAGTGCCAGTGGAGGTTCTTTTGAAGACCATATGGTCATGAACAGCAGAGCTTCTTCCCCTGTGCTTCCTGACAAGCATGATCAGTCTGATGGCAAGGAGAAAATGGATGCTTATAGAGCTACTATTACTTCAGATGTCAATACAGAGTCATGGCAAAGCAATGATTTCAAGGAGGTGCTTACCGGGTCTGATGAGGGGGATGGTTCTCCTGTTGCTGCTGTTGATGAAGAGCACTCTAGGAATGGTGATGATACTAGAAAACTAGCTGAAGTTGCTAAAGCTGCTTCCTCGTCCTCTGGAAATGAGCATAAGTTGGGTAAATCACGTGATGCTTCTTTTAGTTCTATGAATGCATTGATCGAAAGCTGTGCTAAGTATGCTGAAGCAAATTCAACCATGTCAGCTGGTGATGATGTTGGAATGAATTTGCTTGCTAGTGTTGCTGCTGGGGAGGTGTCTAAGTCTGATATGGTTTCACCGACTGATTCTCCACGGAGAAATATTCATCTTGTTGACAACTCTTTCACAGGTGGTGATTCAAGAGTTAAGTCATCTTCAGCTGATGACCATGGCCAGGACCAAAGCCGGGCTACTGAGGGTGTTGATGATGAACATGAGAAGCTTGCTATTGTGGTCAGTACTTCAATGGCTAGGAATTCACAGGGTAAATGTTCTGTTTCTCAAGGAAAACCTATAGGGGACCTTGCTGGACATCCAAATGTTCACAGCAGTAATGTAGAAGAAACTGCAGAGGCTTGCCTAGAGAGTAATGTAAAATCAGAAGAAATGGTAATGACTACCTCGGTTGTACCTCCAGCATGCAATGTGGATAGTACATCAGGTACTAGTGGCAAAGAGACATTTGAGGATGCAATAGGTGGTGAAGTAAATGCAGATGGCACATCTGATGTTAAAGAACAGTCATCTGGTACTATTCGCTTTGAGTGCAAGGCCAGTGTTTCAGAAGTAGAAATGAAAAAAGATGCTGAAGGATCATTACCATCTGCATCTCTAGCTAATGATGGTGAAAAGAATGAAGAGTTAAACTCGGTTGTGAAGATTGAACAGAAACCAGCTGATGTGATGCATACTCAGTCCGCAAAAAGAACTGATGGGGATCCCAAGCCTCCTTGTTCTACCAAGGATGTGATTTCTGAAAGCATCGATGAACTGAAGGATGAAAAAGCTAACGAGACAGATTGCAGGAGTCAGTCTGCCTTGAAGCAAAAAATCAAACAAGAAAGCTATGTAGGTTCGGCTGTTTCTGATCACAAGGTTGAGCTCTTGGAGAAGAATGCTGTAGGTAATCACTTTGAAGAGCGAGATAATGGAGGGCCAGCTTTTCAAATGGTACAGAGGGTGTTATCTGTACATGTGCAAGAACCAGAGCAGAAAAGAAGATCTAGGGGATCAAAGATGACTGGCATGGAAGCCGATGAATCTGAAGAGTGTACATCGACTGCTGCAGGGGGTTCAGATATGGAAGCCAAAGTGGAGTTTGACCTGAATCAAGGGTTCAACTCCGATGATGGAAGATATGGAGACCCAAACAAATCAAGATCTGCGGGATGTTCTCCTGTTCTACAGTTAATTAGTCCTATGCCACTGACAGTTTCTTCTGTGCCTACCAGTGTTCCTGCTTCAATTACAGTGGCAGCAGCTGCAAAACGACCTTTTGTTCCACCAGTGGATTTACTGAAGAATAAGGGAGAGCTTGGTTGGAAGGGATCCGCAGCCACAAGTGCTTTTCGACCTGCTGGACCAAGAAAAGCTTTGGAGATGTCAGTAGGTCCACCCGTTGTTTCTGTACCTGATGCTGCTGCTCCTAAACTATGTCGTCCTCTGTTGGACATTGACTTGAATGTTCCAGATGAAAGAATCTTGGAAGATTTGGCCTGTCGAAGCTCTGCTGAGGGTACAGGGGGTATCTCTGGAAGCGAAAAGAAATGTGATCTGGCACATGATGATTTAAAGGGTTCTGTGCCTAGTCGTAACTCTGGGGGATTTGATCTTGATCTGAACAAAGTGGATGAACCTACTGATGTTGGCATTCACTTGAGTAGCAATGGTTTTCAGCTGGAGGGCCAACTTCAACCCTCAAAAACTTCTTCAGGTGGACTTCGTATTTGTGATGGAAGTAACCGCATGGACTTTGATTTGAATGATGGGCCTCTTGTTGATGAAGTACTTGCAGAACCAACAACACTTGGACAGCACACTAGGAACACCCCGACATCCCAGTCATCAGTTTCTGGGATTCGGCTAAATAATAGAGACATGGGTAACTTCTCTTCATGGTTTCCTCTAGGCAATCATTATCCAACTATGACAATCCAGTCTATCTTACCTGATAGAGGGGAGCAGCCTTTTCAAATGGTGGCATCTGGTGGGCCTCAAAGAATGTTAGCTCCACCACCAGATGCTACTCCATTTCGAAGTGATCTCTATAGAGGACCAGTGTTGTCATCTTCTCCAGCGCTACCTTTTCCATCTACACCATTCCAGTATCCTGTCTTACCTTTTGGTACCAGCTTTCCTCTGCCCTCAACTACATTTCAAGGTGGTTCGGCAACATATGTAGATTCATCAACTGGTGGGCAGCTTTGCTTTCCTGCTGTGCATTCTCAAATATTAGCACCTGCTGGTGTGGTCCCAACCCAATATTCAAGGCCTTGTGTTGTAAACCTCCCAGATAGCAACAGCAATGGTAGTTCTGACAGTAATAAGAAATGGGGGAGACAAGGCCTGGACCTCAATGCGGGGCCTCTTGGTCCAGATGTAGAAGGGAGAGATGACATTGGGTCTCTTTCATCAAGGCAACTCTCTGTTGCCAATCCTCAGGCCTTTTTGGAGGAGCCATCAAGAATATACTCAGTGGCTGGTGTTGGGGTGTTGAAGAGGAAGGAGCCTGAGGGAGGATGGGAAGGGTATAAGCAGTCCTCATGGCAGTAGCCCAGGTAGTTGGTGAAACCTGTAAGCTCCGCATGTGTTCCATCTCTCTGTTGTTTTACTCATTTTCTTCAGTTTGAGCATTGCTAAATGCTTGGAGTTTTACATAAGTACTTTCTTGTGAAAAATAGTCCCCACAATTGATGTCATATTTTGTTTTCCTTTCCAGCTTTCTTTGGTGGCTGTTGTCAACTTCCAGAGATAGTCTAACTTGCTCTCAGAGGATGGGTGGTAAGCGAGTTATTTGATGTTGTCCAGTCTCCGACCCCCTCCTTTTGCTGTATCAATTGTATTTTAGATCATGGGCCCTTGGGTTGTTGTTCCCTTGAATTTGTACTGGGTGGCTGCAGTTTACTTTCCCCTTTGTAGATATTTTAACCGCTGGGAAGCAATCTGTGTTGCTCAGGCATTGAGAAACTGGTGCCATACTGTTCTTCACTGCATCCAAAATTTTTACAGTTGGACTTAAAACCTTCTCTAGCCTATTCGAACTGTTCTGAGAATGCAAGTTGGATTGGTGAATTTTTTTAGCTGAGGCATATGTGCTTCGTTATTGCTTTTATCTTCCGTTTTTTTCCTGTTTCATGTTTTCTTCATTTTGATCAGATACATATAAGCTGAGGGGACGGTGGATTCTGCCTTTTTGTTTGTTTGAGCTTTCCTTGTGCTGGCAAATGGTTTGGTTGGTATGATTTGTTGCTGTACTGTAGGCTTCCTTAAGTTGTATGTATAAGCGCAGAGGGGATAGCTGATCTTTTTTCTTTTGTTTTGCTTTGTTTGTTCTGGCATGTGGGTTGGTTGTTAGGTTTATTACTGCTGTAGGTCACTTCAATTTATACATGATTTTGGACTTATCCATCTTGGCTTAATGGCAGTTCTCTGTATTTGAAATATGTTGTCTGCCAGCATTGGAACATGTGAACATTCATTCCACAACGGTGCTTGCTGAATACTTGTCAGCAGTTAGTTTGGTATTGTAATTTTACTTCAATGACAATACCCCTCTGATGCTAATAACGCCTTCATATTGATGCGGTTAATTCATTTTTAGTACCGTTTGCGTGGAAATGTTGTGCTAAGTCTGCAAAAAGAAATTGAGTTCATACTTTATTGGCCAATGTTGACATGTATGGTAATAACTTGATCTGAATATCACAGCATTTCTGCTGACATTTCTTGGTGGTATGTATGAGAGTTCGTTTTTATTTTTCCCCTGTTGTGCCAAAATTATTATTTGTTGTACTGTTCTTATGTACTTAAAAACACTTTTGAAGCAGCATCTTCGTTATTTGATGGTCAAAATTTAACAGATGTTGTCATTATGTTTAATTAAATTGATTGGTTGGTGCACTGTGTCAATTCAACGCTCCCTAACTGCAGTTTGTTATCCTGTAGCTGAATAATGTATTATGTTGAGAGTTGGAATCTCGAATCTGAACTGTTACATGAATGCTTCTACCAATTGTCTTCACCAACTGACAGCGTAAATAATAACTAATGGGATGAGCTTCTACCAACCGAAAAACAAAAGAAAGATGTTCAGAATGTCAACTGAGCCCATGTTGTTTAGTGTTTACAACAAATGTATGGTCTATCTTGTCCGAAGAAGATTGGCATTCCAATAAAAGCTGTGCTGAAGTTCATCTCGCTGATTGTATGAAAGATGTTGCCCTTAGAACGACCACGTGACTGATGATCAAAAGAAAACCATTGCTTATATCTGACATAAACCAAACCAAACCAGTGATGTGGAAACAAATCTTGAACTCCACATTAATCCATATAGAGAGAGCTCCACAGAATCTACAGAAAGAGTGCGGCTGTGGATATTGTAACTGGCCGGCATGTAAATGGTCGGCGAGAACGTGATCATCTGTGAAAGAAGGAGTCCTGGGACTGATGTAGATGAGTTTTAAGTCACAATCTAGTAGTTCATATATGACATGACATGGAGTAACGTTTTACCTCTAGTATTTAGTACACTCAAACAAGAAAAGTTGTCATCCAAAAGTTCTCTGATAGATGGAGCCATAACAAGATAAAATTGTTTTGCCAGTAAAATTAATCCCCAAAGATGATTATAATGTATCATCGGTTGCAAGCGGATTAGAAAACAAAATTTATACTCATTTAAGTACTTGAAGATAACAATTAAACTTTTATGGACTTAAATTCAATCAAAATATGGTCCGGTTTTGCATGCTGTCGAGGAAGTCCAGAAACCAAGTCTAGATCATACCCATATCTGTATTAAAAATGAAGGCTAAATATTGCACTGACATGAGTTGATGTATGCCTCATATTTTGTTTATATTATCAATTCCATTGTTGAAGAGAATAATCTTAGGTACAAAGCATATGAAAATTTGAGCTACTTGTGGTTTTGGATTGTTATAGGACTTACGGGAGACTCTAACCTCAAAAGTTAGCTTAAAAGATAGAAGAGCCCGCAAACTTATAAACCTTACATTAGTCCCTTACTTTATCGATATGGGACAATTAGACCATAACATAGATGCAAGTGAAATGTTTAATAATCCATACGTTAAATCTTTTGAGTGTAAGATATCTTCTCAAAATTTTCACTCACTTCAACATGTCTACTAAATAAATATAATAATAATTAAAATAAATTATAATACTAAATATATAATCTAAATAATGTAAAATAACATAATTATTTATGGAGAAACATTTACAGATAATATAAAAGCCTTTTGAATGCATTTGTTGATAAGTAGAAATGACAATTTTGAAACGTCATTTTAAGTAGTAAACAATTGAACAGAGTAAGCAAAACAAAACAATGTCCTTTTGTTCTTCTGTTTCTCTATAAGTAAAATGACAGCATTTTGCATCTGAAGCAAAACGACATCCTTTGGCTTTAATTTTATTTCTTTTTCACCCTCAACGATGTCGTTTTAAGTAGTAAACAATTGAACAAAGTAATTAGTCAGTCACCATCTCTCACCACTGCGCTACCAGTCGCCAGTCGCCAGTCGCAGCAGCCACCCTTGCCCCCTTCACCGCGCAGCAGCCAGTGTTTGCGTATTAAGGTTGGACTATTTGGATAACGTTGTTTTCCCAGTAACTAAATAACTATTACAATGTTTATTACAACAAAACTTTGATTATGAGAATATACTCTTCTCCATAGCCTGTAATTCATTGGGGGAAAATATCAAAAAATTGACACTTAAAGATGATAAATTAGGTTTTCAATGTTAATTATTTCTAATCTCAAGCATTTATATGTTAATTGTTTCTAACTTTGAAGCATTTATATATTTGATTGATTCTAACCTCAAGCATTTATATATTTGATTATTTAAGATGGATGGGCATATTCTTTTATTAGAGAGTTCTAATTCAGTATCGGAGATATAGGTGGAAACTTCTTCCGGTACCAAGTGGAAATAGAACTTCAACTTAAACTCAATTAAAAAATGAAGTTTGGAATCACTTTAATAAGATTAGATCAACAGACGGGATGAAAAAAGCAGAATGTAAATATTGTCAGAAGATGTTAGTCAGGAGTTCGAAAGATGGAACGTATCATTTAAAGAGATATGTAGATATGCGTAATAGAAGGAAGATGGTATTAGAAGGTCAAATATTTTTTACCCCTAACTTTACGAGAGGGGAGAATAAAATGACTTCAATATCTTATGACAATGATTTCTATGGTAATTGGTGATGAACATCCATTATCTATGGTCGATACCAAAAGATTTATGATATTTTGTAACTCATTACAACTGAATTTCAAGGTTCCAAGTCGGAATATATTGAAGAAGGATATTATGAAAATTTTCGAGGATAAGAAGAAACAGGTTTTAAGAGAATTGTTGAGTAATGAAGGACGAATTGCTATTACAACAGATATGTGGACAATTGATAACCAAAAGAAAGGCTGTATGGCGGTGACAACAAATTACGTTGATAATGATTGGAAGAGTTGTGGAAATAATTTTTCGATCATGCAAGTAATTGCACGAGATTGATTAGTAATTTCATCATCTACCGTTGCATCAGATTCTGCTTTTAGCCCTAGTGTTCGAGTTATTATTCCTCTTTATGTTTGATTTCATCCTCGTACTGTGGAAGCCCTTATTTGTACCTGAAGTTGGTTAGATGATTAAGATATTGATGGTACTTTTTGATTAGGATTATGAATTTTGTTCCGTGGAGAACGGTACGAAATAGGGGTGTTAATGTACCGGGTGTAAATGTAAATACTGGTCTGTTTCGTCTGGAACTAGTTATCGAAAATTTTGAAAAATATAGGGATTTATTAGCAAAATTTTTAATTTTTTTTAAAAATTACTCCCCTCCCTCTCTATCTCCCTTCTCCATTCGTTTTTTCAAAGTTTTTATAATTAATTATTTAGTTAAAC
>JANZXV010000007.1:18415708-18428227 GCA_027576455.1 Erythroxylum roigii
AATCCAATTTCCAGAATTTCCTCATCTATCTCTTAGTTTGAATCTTGTATTTCTCTTTTAATCAATACAAATATCTCTAATTTCTATCAATTTCCAGTTAGCTCTCCTTGTTGTTATTTACAGTTCACAACAATGGTGCTTTCATTGAACTCTCCACAGATGGGAGAGCACTAGATCCGGTTTCAGGTTATGGCTAATCGCCTCACCTCTCTCACGGATACACAATCGATGCTCCGATCTGACGCCGACACTCTGTCCTCCCATTTCGATGATCAAACGAGTCTGGCACCAATGAAGATGGCTCGGTTTTCAGGCTTCGATCCAGATCGGTGGACAATCCAGGCGCAACGCTACTTCGATTTCTACCAGATTCGTGACGATGATCGAGTTACCATTAGCTCGTTTTATTTTGATGGGGAGGCAACCTATTGGTTTGACTGGATGTTGCAAAATCATCAGCTCTCTAGTTGGCAGGCGTTTCAGAAGGCACTCTTGCAGCAGTTTCGAGTTCAACATCAACACCAAATTGATCTTGACACCATCGAGGATAATGTTAAGGCCATGGCGGCGTCGACATCCGAGATGCATCATACGGTTGCAGAGATTACACTTCTTCTCCACCAACTCTTGGATCTCCTCCCTGCTCTTGGAGACAAGAATGGACCTGAGCTCATCGCTGATGACGATAAAGCTATGGAATCACAAGTCCTTGATGAAGCCGTGGTGTTCGATCAAATGCCGGAGCGAATGAGAACCGTCACTCCAGCAAGTTTGGAGGGTGTTTCTGGTCTGGTTGTTGTAACCGAGGTATTTGAGGAGATGTCGGCGTTGGAAATCACTACAACTAATGATACCATTGATAGCGCACTGGTGATTTCTTCATCAGTGGACACCGAACTTGTTCAAGAAACCAATGATCTAATTCCCGACCTTGGACTTGCTCTTGACGATGCACTTGATTTCCAGTGTGGCAAAACTATTGTGTGGGGTTCCTCTAATGTTTCCGACTCCATAAACGTCTCTATTGAATCGATGGTTCAGCCAAAGGAGAGTTATGCCGAAGATGAGGCCGTTGACTCCCACGAGACGCTGCCAAACAAGCTTCGACGCTGTTATCCTTTCATTGACTGTATGTACCCAGCCCTTACACGTAGGTTTGATACTCCTGGTGTTCTTTCTACAGCCATGAACTGCTTCGTCTCTATGCTGCCTTATGATTAATTTGATCTTGGGTCTATATCTCTGGTTGTTAACGTTGACGACCCTTACAGATTTCGGCTCTTGGTGATGGGAAGGAGCTCTCACGATGTTTATGTCGTGAGTGCAACAGTTGGGATGTTGTTGGATATGTATGAACAACTTGTGGATTTTCCTTTCATGTTGCAAGTGTTGATAAAAATCTTGAGTGTTGGCAGATTAATGATTTTTTCCAGTCGAAACTTTTTGATTCGGGAATTTCCAAACATTTATTGGATGCCAATAGGTTGATTGACAGTGGATTAAGTGTTTATTTTGTTCACAATGATGCTGATATTGTCATGAAAAATGCCTTTGAATTTCATTTGTATAAGGCTGAAAAGGACAAGATTTATGGCATTATAGCTAATCCAGTGGACGTTTATGGCATTATGGGATATATGCAGCAACAAGTTTGCTCTTTCACCAAGTTTTTGAAGTTTTTTAGTGAACCCCTTGTTGATTTCCTAGCCTTTAAGGTCAACGTTATAGCAATTCTGGTTGTTGAGAACTCTCCCTTCCTTGAGATATTTTATATGGTTGAATCTGTCGATGAGTATGCTATTGGGCAGCTCCACGAATTTGCTGGAAAGAAACTTATTTCTGCTACTAAAGAAGGTTCAAAACTTGGGGTTGCCGAGGATGAGAACAAGAAGTTGGATACATTGAACGAGAAGTTTGAGGGTGTTTGCAAGGTTTCTGCAATGTTAACGAAGCTGTTTGTCGGGATTGTTGATGAATTCCTTCGTACACCTCAATTTTCTTGCTTGGTTAGGATATGACATATCCCTTGGGATAGTTTTGATGTCAAATACTCTAGTAGCTACGCTTTGGTTGAAACATTAATGATGGGAGGGGACAAGGTCAAAACAACTCAAATGGGATTGGCGCTACTCTCTTGCCTTCAACCTTGAGGATAAGGTTGTCTTAAAGAGGGGAGTAATGTTATGAATAGGGCCAGTATACATCAGCCCATTCGCGAGGAACTAACCAATGACCCAGCCTTGAGGAGAAGCACACGTGAGAGGAAGTTGTCAAAGAAATTGGTTGGCTACGCACTAGATTCTACGCATGCTGTTGGCAGGGAATAACCAAATTGCTCACGCGAATTGTACTGCATATATTCCTAGCTGTGCCTAAGAACGCGGGGGATACCTGTTTTGTACTGAATTGTGATGTCTCACTCTCTCATCCTTTTCTCTGATGTTTTCTCATCCTTCTTGTTTTCTTCGTTGATTTGAGCAAAATACGCTGTAACTTTCCCGACTATCAATATCAATCACCACTGTTTCTCTGGTTTGGGTTTCATTCTCATTACTGTTCATTAAGCACTCATAACAAAAGGTGTTGAATTGAAAAGTAAGTTATCAAAACTTATGTAGTATGAAGACCGAGACAAATGCACCTACAAAAGGGAGAAAACTTCATCGTGTCCAGGGAGTAAGGAATTCAATCGAGCCCTGCCAAAAGAGCACACATTGAATTATAAGTTTTTATAACACAAAATTTATAAATTAACAATATTAAAATTAATAATTAATTCAATTTATTAAGTTTAGATTATAAAATTCAATGATTGAAAAATCCAACTATTTTGGCTTGTTTAATCGTAAAAACTTTGAACAATCTAATTTTCGGGTTTGATTTACTTTAATAATTTTTGTTGTTAAAAATCTATTAATTTATTAATGAATCGGTCAATTTTTGTAAATTAATAAGTTCTAATAAATCAATTAATTTTTATTTGATAATATCTTTTTAATTAAATTTCAAATTCTTCGATAATAATAACAATATCTTTTAATCATACTTTAAAATTTTAAAATTTATTTAATCCTTATCCAATTTTATAACTGTCTAATATTGGTTGAATTTTTTAAACCTTAAACTTCTTATCTTACTGATTTAACTTCTGGTTCGGTTTTTAAAATAATGATAAAATTTTATTATATATTAAAACTTACTCATTTAAAAAGTTTTTTATATAATATAATTATATACATTTTGGAATTACTTATATGTATCAAATTAAAATATTTCGTTCTACTACTTTGGAAAGTACGTCAAAACTGCAAGTTTCTAACCTATGGAGTATCTTGCTTCTTTCTTTCGAGGTATTGTTATAGAATAGAGATGAACGTTGGATTATCAAATTAACTGCGAGGAGGGGGGAAAGCCCTTAAAATTGGGTCGAAAAGCTTAAAGAAGATTCTGAGTTGAATGAGAAGCGAGGAGTATACGAAACTGAGTCCATTATGCCGTCGGGTTAAAGGAGACATTGAGGGGACCATAGTAAAGATACAAAGGCCCAAAGTGAAGGTAGGGAGATAAGTATAATTGATTACTTTTATTAAATGAATGGACGCATACCCGCACACACAAGCGCGGGTACACACACATACACACACCATATTTTTGTATTTTATGAGTGGTACAACTTTTTTTTTATTCGAGAAAATCCCGTAGACGGGTCAAACGAGCACACATTTCTGAGGGTTTAATTAGCACACTACTCCACAGGTAAACCAAACGAGCACACCTCATTATCGAGGGCTCAACTAGTTCTCCATCTATAGGTAAAATCTCGGCTGCCCCAGACTCTTACAAGAGGGGCTAGCATAGAATCGAACTTGGGACCTAACCAAAACCAAGCCCCGTTCTCAACCTTCAAGCCACACCTCTCGAGGGAGTGATCCAACTCATTCATACATCTTTTTTTTCTAATTTTTAAGTGTTAGATATTTTAATATCCTATTTTTATAATATTTGAAAGTATGAGTCACACTAAAGGTTTACAATTATTTGCGTCAAGCTTAAATTATTGATTGACTAAATATTTTAGTCGAATATGTAGAGTCAAAATTATTCAGTTAGACATGGTTGAGAAAGGTAAGCTTCTTCTTCAATTTGATCGATTTATGTCTCCATGTTATTTTCGCCATAAATTGTTAGCAAAAAAGTTGTTAACAAATACTTACATATTTACATTAACAATAAAACAATACTTTTCTTACAAATAAAACTTTTTTTCCTTGTCTTATATAGAATGAAAAATAAAATGACTATTGGTTGGGTCGGTCGTGCTAGGCCCAAGCCCAAACTTAGAACGACACATGGGTCGATCAGCCCATTCCTCAACGTTGACCTAATTCCTACAGGTATTTACTATATAAACTCATTATCTCACCATGAAAAAAGGTACGACTTCAGAACCCTCATACTCTCTTAATTCCTAGCCGCTAAAACCCCCACAAAAAGACTGACTTGAGCGTCAGAGGGGCCTTCCGAAAGTCAACCCCCGGTGTACCTTTATTTGTTTTGCAGGTATTCTCTAGCTAAAGTTATTCAGATTCATGAATCTAAATAATGACGTCCAGCCCCAGCAAAATCAGACTGAACCATATACTTACTAATTTTATAGTTTTAGATGATTTGTGTTTTTAAATATTCATTTTTCTGAGTTTTTATATTTTGTATGATTCAGAGTCGAATTAGCCCTCTTATCATTTAGATATAGGCGTTTTTTTTAAGATAAAGAAATAATATACGTCATCTTATTTGTGCCAGAATTTGTGTAAAGTTTATTGCCGTGTGCGTGAATTTTTTGTTAGTTTTTTGTGAGCTTAATGCTGTTTAAAACAGGGTATATCTTGCGACTTGGGAGTTCAGATCTTTTATTTAATATTACGGTGTCTTATTGTGTCTAATAAATCTCATCTATTTATTTACGTGAGTTTCACATGAGTCCCGCATAAGTCCAGCGTAAATCCCGCAAAATAAACGATTAAGATTCTATAATACCGAACATAGTAATTGGTGAGAAGATTTGGACTCGTATCTCACACACCAAATGCTAGACGAAATCGCTTCGTACCGTTTTTCGGCTATGGCCGGTTTGGTACGAAATCCAAAACCTTGAATCGGAGCATACCAAAAGTTTGCCCCCCGTCCCTCTCTCTCGCTCTGGTAAAAGTTATGGAGAGAGCGACGGTGGCTGTCTCAAACATCCCAAAAACAGTCATAGCCGAAGACCTCCTACGTTATCTAGAATCCCAGCTCGGCCCTGACTCTGTCTTTGCCTTGGAAATCTTGACAGAGCACAAGAACTGGAAGTCTCGTGGCTTTGGTCGCGTTCAATTTACTTCTCTCGACTTCAAGCACGAAGCTCTGTCCTTTTATATCCAAGACAAGCTCATCTTCAAATCCCACAAGCTCAACATTTCAGAGACCTATGATGACATCATTCCATGGCCTGTCCAGCCGTATAACAGAGTAGAGAAGGGGGATTTGCATGTGGGTTTCATGAGAGAAGAACGTTGCATGTGTGTGTTGGAGAGCTGGGAGGGTGTGAGAGGTTTGGTGATGCCTGAGAGAAGGAGAGTGGATTTTTGGGTCTGGGTTAATGGGGAGTGTTATAGGCTGGAGGTGACATTTGAGGATATTTTGGAGGCTTTTGGTTGCTGTTTAGGAGGTGATAAAATCAATGCACTTCTCTTAAAGGTATAGTGTGGTGGGAATTTATTCTTTTATTTTGTGGTTATGATTCAAGGAATACTGATTTAAGATGAGAAGAAAGAGAAGGACCAACTTTTTGGCCTAATGTTTTGGGTTGTTTGGTTTTGCTTGGTAAATCATTGCTGAAATTATTTGTTTGCAGTGGTACATTGTTTTTGCATTTGCATTTTGATTACCTTCCCACTCTTTGCCTTGGGACAGCCAATGGACCATTCTGATTCTGGGGTATTTTGTGTTACCGATCTATATTGGTGCAGGATGATTTACAAACTGTTCTTTTTTCATATGGTAAAAAAAGGCTGATGCCTTTATCAAATTTATGTCCCTATTTGGAACCTAATGGGATCACTGTTATTGCTTGATTTTACCATCAGTTCCTCATGAAATGTTTGAGTTGAATACCAGAGAAGATTGTCACTAGAAACGCTTGATTAATTCTAAAGGAAAGTTCTTGTTAGATTAGAATTTGTCACTTAAATGAAACAAAATGCTCAGAACGAAAAATATTTCTCAAATTGCTGAAAATTATCTGTTATACTTACTGGTCAAGTTAAGTTTGCAGAATAGCATTTTCACTGCAACAACAACAGCTTGGGTTAAAGAGGGATAAACTTCAGCTAATTGGCTTTCTATTTATTTACTTTTTAAAATTACCACATTAATGTTCTAATGAATTCCTGTTTTTTGTGTTATGCTAGTTTCCTAATTTGATGGCCTAGATTCTTGTTTCTCAAACTCAAGCTTCTGAGTTTCCTGAAAAACAACTTCCTCCCTTTTGTATTTTCAGCTCAGGTATGGGCCAAAAATCTATAAAAAGGTTTGTGGACCGGATATAGATTTGAAGTTTAGGAATGATCGATACCATATCAGCAAGGAGGATTTTGACTATCTTTGGGTTCGCACAACAGACTTTTCAGCTGTGAAGTCTATTGGACAATCCACTTCATTTTGTTGGGAAATTGAAGAAGAATTTTTAAATGGAGATATTTTTACAAGCTTTCCCTATTATAAAGCAGATGTGAAAGACTTGATTTTAGAAGATGGAGAAGAATTTCATTCTCCATCTGAGATAGTTCCACTGATAAAATGTGCATTTAATGCTATTCTATCACATGACATTGTTTTCCTGCTAAACTCTCTTGTTCATACTCAAAAGATTAGTCTTGCTTCTATTGATTCTGATGTGATTAAGATCCTTAGTACTGTGGATGAAGACACTGCTATTATGATTCTACAGAAGTTGCAGAAGTCAAACTCAACTTGTTATGATGTTCTGTCCTTTGTGAAAATTCAGTTGCATGTTCCAGGGAGAAACCTTAAGCAACCTTGCTTGTCGGTGAATAAAAGCTTAACTGATCATAATATAATGAGTTGTTATAGGGCTTTAATTACACCATCAAAGATATATTGTATGGGTCCAGAGCTTGAAACTTCTAATTATGTTGTAAAAAACTTCGCATCCTATGCTTCGGACTTTATGAGAGTCACCTTTGTTGAAGAAGATTGGAGTAAGCTTCCTGCAAATGCCATTTCTGCAAGTATTCGGCAAGGCATGTTTTCAAAACCATACAAAACTGGAATATATCATAGAATATTGTCTATTCTTTGGGATGGGATTGTGATTGGAGCAAAAAGGTACGAGTTTCTGGCTTTCTCAGCTAGTCAGCTGAGATCCAATTCTGTTTGGATGTTTGCTTCTAATGAAAACCTGAGAGCAGAAGATATCAGAGAATGGATGGGTTGCTTTAACAAGATTCGTATTGTGTCCAAATGTGCAGCAAGGATGGGCCAACTATTCAGTTCTTCTATCCAAACTTTTGTTGTTCCTGAGCAAGATGTTGAGATTATCCCTGATATTGAAGTAACTACTGATGACATTGATTATTGCTTCTCTGATGGTATAGGTAAAATTTCTCTTTCTTTTGCTAGGCAAGTTGCTGAAAAATGCAGATTGAGTGCCACCCCCTCAGCATTTCAAATTCGTTATGGTGGCTACAAAGGTGTTATTACAGTTGATTGTGAATCCTCTCACAAGCTATCTTTGCGTGGTAGTATGCTTAAATTTGAATCAGAAAACAGGATGCTTAATGTCACTAGCTGGAGTGAGCCATTGCCTTGCTATTTAAATCGAGAGATCATCTCCCTCTTGTCAACCTTAGGAGTGAAGGATGAAATATTTGAGGGTTTGCAAGATGATCAATTGCGCCTGTTGGCCAAAATGCTGACTGATAGAGAGGTAGCCTTAGACGTCCTGGAGAGTTTGTCCTATGCTGATTCTAAGAACATTCTTGTGATGATGTTGCATCAGGGTTATGAGCCTAATGTGGAACCTTATCTCTCAATGATGCTGCAAGCTTATCATGAAAATTCCTTGCTGGACTTACGGAGTAGATGCCGGATATTTGTTCCAAAGGGCCGCGTCCTGATTGGTTGCTTGGATGAAACTGGTATATTGGATTATGGCCAAGTTTATATCTGTGTGACCTTGACAAAAGCAGAGCTACAAAGCAGGGATCAGAGCTTTTTTCAGAAGGTAGATGAAACAACATCTGTAGTGGTGGGAAAAGTAGTTGTCACAAAGAATCCATGTCTTCACCCTGGAGACATCAGAGTGCTGGAGGCTGTCTATCAGGTGGAACTAGAGAAAAAGGGTTTGGTAGATTGCCTTATTTTCCCACAGAAAGGCAAAAGGTATTATTGCTTCCAGTGAATTGATCTCGATTAATTCTTTTGGAATTTATCAAAACCTTCAGCTGTTTCCCTAAGGGTAAACTACTGGAATTGTTACCCTCTTATGCTGGTAACAATTTTGTATCTCCCTGTGATCTTTTTATGTTTATGTACAAGCATTTGATGATGATAATAGTTAATGTGATTGACTAGCTATTAATTTGGCCCATTATCTTGGGTTATCATATATAAATGCATCTATGATCTTTGAAATAATGCCTTTTTGACATCCTTTGTTGTATAAAATATTGAACATCTTGGCGTCGTATCATTAAAAATGTTGCTTTTCATGTTCCAAAAATTGACATTAGCTTTTGTTGTGTTGCATGGGTAGAAATAAATTGATGGAGAATAAGATTAACGTTAGTGCTAGTGTGTCAAAGTATTTATTTTCCATAGTAGGTAGTCTTCCTCAATTTTATGCATTTGTCAGTTTTCTTAATAGGGGCTGAGTTAACATTGGATTGTTTTATTTTAAAGTTTCCTCATTTAGGTTAAGATAAATACTATTGGAAAGAAAATATAGCTTGATTAATTTACCTTGCAAGATTAAGAGGTGAGGATCTTTATTGATGTAGATGTCATTTTAAAAAGGATTGTAAAAAAGATATTTTTCACAGGCCCCATCCAAATGAATGCTCTGGTGGTGATCTTGATGGAGATCTTTATTTCATATGCTGGGACAAGGATCTTATCCCATGCCAAATTGAAACCCCAATGGATTACTTTGGCAGAAGACCTCGCATAATGGATCACAATGTAACACTAGAGGTAAACTAGAACTGACAGAGCATATCTGAATATAAAATATCAGTATCTCTTCTTAGCTATGAGTATCAGCTGCTTCTTTAATGAATTTGGCAGGAAATTCAGAAGTTTTTTGTTGATTATATGATAAATGATACTTTGGGTGCCATCTCTACTGCCCATTTAGTTCACGCGGACCGTGAACCTGAGAAAGCTCGAAGTAAAGAATGTTTGATGCTAGCAGATCTTCACTCCATGGCAGTTGATTTTGCAAAGACTGGAGCGCCAGCCGAGATGCCAAAGTATCTAAGACCAAAGGAATTTCCAGACTTCATGGAGCGACTAGACAAAAGGATGTATATATCTGATAGGGTACTAGGAAAACTTTATCGGGCAACTCTTGATTCCGCTTCACAACAAAGCTCTAACTTTGTTTCTTCAGAGAAGCTTGCTGACTCAGCTTATGACCATGATCTTGAAGTGGAGGGTTTTGAGGACTTCATTAAAATTGCATCAAATCACAGAGACATGTATGTGGAGAAACTGAGTGCACTGATGAATTATTACGAAGCAAAGAGTGAGGATGAAATTCTTACTGGTAATCTTCGAAATCGGCCTATGTACTTGAAACGTGATAACCGGAGATATGGTGATGTGAAGGACCGAATTCTGGTTTCAGTGAAGGCCCTGCAGAAAGAGGCCAGACGGTGGTTTGAAAGCGACTGTGAACCAAAGGACCATCAGCGCATGGCTTCAGCATGGTATCATGTCACCTATCATCCAACTTATAGCGAGAAAAGCATGAATTACTTGAGCTTTCCGTGGATTCTAGGCGACATCCTAATGAACATAAAGTCTCTTAACAGCAGAAAAAGTTAGCAAATGAAAAAAGGCTCCGTTTATGTTCTGCATTCCCTTCCCCTTTTTTTGTCCCCGATGACTTCCCTTACGCGGACTATTGATGGATGTGAATCATCAAGTAATGGTCAGTATTAGTATATGCAATTGATTGACATGGGCAGATTGTTCGCAATTCAAAACTGACCTCATTCTGTTTATCTTCATGATCAAACCAGTAGTATTAACATCTGTTATTTGCAGTTTTAATAGAACAAATAGTAGCATCAGCTCTAAGTGATTTAGGGTTTGTCATCTTTACATTGGAAGATGTAAATATCCTCTGCAGGAGACGCATGAAGTTTTGAACAGTGCGAGGAGGAGAGCATTATGTTTGATTTTGTGGCTTACCCGTCCCTCTGGATAACTTTAATAAAAACCTCCAATATCTCCCCAAATCATTGCTTCATTACCCTTTAGCACCTGATGTAAGTACTTTTTTTAGTGGGTTTGTAATGGTGGAGCTAGCTCATCAGGAAGTGGAAGATGATCAAACCTGCCATGGACCAGAAAGATGTGGAAAACGCTGACGTTAGGCTTATGTTGAGGGTGTCAAGTGTTCTGGTCAATAAGGTTCTCACTCTCACTCAAGAGAAGAGCTGAAAGAAGATGATAGAAAATGAACTAAAGACTTGGAATTCAACAAATAGAACAAGCCAACTATCTAACTGCTTGATAGGAAGAATTTGACAACGGTGGCGTTGAATTAGATAAAGGCTAGCACTTACAAACAAGAAAAGAGATCAATTTGTTATTTATACATAAACAAAATGGAAAAAGCCATACTATACAGAATGCAACTCTATCACTAACTTTACACATTAACCTCAATTGTCCAAATATAAATAAACCGATTTAAAAAAACCTTTTATAAGCAAATATAGAAAGGGATACTGATGTAGTTGATGCGATTAATTTGCGCCGTCGAGTCAGCATTCCACTATCAACCTTATCAAGCGCATTTTAGCGTCCACAACGCCTCGATTTCCTTTATCTTTCAGTTGTTTCACGCGCTTAGAGTTATTTGCTTGTTATCACGCGCGCCCATGGCCACAGGCCGACCCGAACCGGAAATAGAAGCGTAACGAGTAGAAAAGTCGCGAAACCCCCCGTATTCGTCGTCGTCGCCGAAAACGCTGTTCTGACCGTGGCCTTCATCGAAATTGAGTGCGTAACTGAGAGGATCGTACTGGAACTTACCGTGCCTAGTGTAACCAGCTCCTCTGGTCCGATTAAACCGCCGGATAAAGGTTTTCCACTTGGGCCCGGCGACGATCTCGGACCACTCTCGAATCCTCTTCAAAGCCGTAATACCCCTTGCCCACCACGGACGCTTTTCGAGGCGGAGTCTGGACGACGGTGACGAAGAGGAGGAAGACAACGATCGGATCCTCTCCCACCAGGCTAATCCGACAGTGGAGGAAGATCGGCGGGAACCGAAGCAAGGGAAGCAGAAGCAACAGCGAGTGTTGGTAAGTAGAGAATTGGACGTGGTTTGTTGGGGAATCGAATCTTGCTCTCTTCGAGCCGTCTCTAGGTCTTCTACGCCCATACCAAACAAACACACACGCACACTCCACACTCCCTCCGTGAAACTCTCTCGAGAGTTTAGCTGTTAGAGAGAAGCTCTGTGTGCTTTCGTGTATATATGCTGCAAGTTGTAACCGAAAGCAACCGGAGACCGGGAAGTACCGGTGACCGAGAGCGGGAGGAAGCGTAACTGTAAAGTGTTAATATGATGCGAGTTATACGTCAATTGCTCACGAGAAAAGTAGGTCAGTCTGCAGTCTACAGTCTACACTAATCGAGGGGAGTGGGTCCCGCAGAAGGATCAGTCGGCGGTGTGAAACCGTTAATTGTATAATCAAAACCATTAAATGTATCATCAACGGACAATAATTCGTCGAGAAACTGATAATACGATCATAACTGTATTGATCAGATAGGCATTACGTATCATAGAAAAAAGTTACCTCAACTTTTCTTGCTTACGTTCTCTGTTAGTGGAGCTTCTGTCTTTTGTCTCACACGCGAAAAACCTAATCTAATCCATATTTGTCTCCTTTGTGTTCATATCTACCCCTTGGGAATTACGAAATAATTTTTAAGCTTAAAAGTTAAGAGATAGATTCTCGAGGTTAGGTTGTGATAGAATCCCGAGGTTACCTTAGGTTAGTTGACGTTGACACTTGACACACTATGTACTAAAGTTCATTATCGTTAAACCAAATTCATACTTAATTTTGATTTGTTAGCAGAAAAATCATACGAATTATGTAAGTAACAAGCAACGTTTTAAGAACTGGACCACGAACTGGTTAAAGAAAAATTTTAAGGTTTAATAAGCATTGAATTTTTATAAAATTGATATATAATAAATAAAAAGTAAAAATT
>JANZXV010000007.1:18437459-18451308 GCA_027576455.1 Erythroxylum roigii
TAGTAGGCTCAACCACTCATTCTATGAAAAACTGAGAATATGCCTGATTATATTAAATTTATTATATAACTTAACATGTCCCATCATTTCAAGTAAGGAAGATGTGTGAATTCAAACTCAGGGGTTAATGTCCTATCATGAAAATTATTTAAGCTATAAGTACTCCCCCACACTTAAATTTCTCATTGACCTCAATGAGCAATAAAGCAAAACATAAATATAGGTCAACAAAATAAGAGGAGAAAAAGTGGAAGGAGATTGCCCTGAGTGGTGGAGTCGGGAAGTGGACTAGGACGGTGGAGTGGGTGGTGGAACATGAACATGTTGGTGGAGAGCGAGCAGGGTAGCGTGAATTCGGGCAACCTGTTGGTGAGGGTTTCCAAGGTTTATTCCATGCGGTGTAGGCGTTCCTCAAATGAAGGAGTGGGTGGCGGAGGCATTAAACTTCGAAATTGACTTGCTTAGAAATCAGAGAATAGAGCATTAGTGTAACTTCAGGGAAGAAGATGGCAAGAAATTAGATTAAAAAAAACAAAAGTAAAACAACAAGGATATGTAAGGCGTGGGCACGCCTTAAACTTGGGTTGCCTCCTAGAAGCGCCCTTGTTTAACGTCCTAGGCTAGACGTCTTGCATTGCTAATTCCCTTGATGGTCCTTAGCTAAGGTTAATTTCTTAACCCCTTTAGCTTGGAAGTCCTCATAGAAAGGTTTATGGTGATGTCCATTCACCTTAAAAACCTTATGAGTGTCCAGATTTTGAATTTCAACTACACGATGAGGAAATATATTAGAAATAACAAAGGGACCAATCCATTTAGATCTTAATTTCACAGGAAACAATTTCAAACGAGAATGATAAAGTAAGAATTTTTGTCTAATTAAAAAGTTCTTCCTGGAAATCATGTGATCATGGAAGGCTTTCGTTTTCTCCTTGTAAATTCTGGAATCCTCATATGCGTCATTCTTGATTTCATCCAACTCTTGCAATTGCAATTTCCTATGTTCTCCAGCTTCACCCAATTGCATATTACATTGCTTAATAGCCCAATAAGCACGGTGTTCCAATTCGACAGGAAGATGACAAGGCTTGCCAAAGATAAGGCGGTATGGGGACATGCCTATAGGAGTCTTATATTCCCACAATGAATACTTCAAGTGTCTGGGCAGCGGCTTTAAATCCAATTTCGGTGGCTGTAAAATAGAAGGCAAGAGATTGGTGTTAGATATGTGTAATTCCTTGCAAAGAGTAGAATTTACCATTGGCTTAGATGCCTCCAACTCGTGCACCACTTCGTGGAGCTCATCATGTGAGGGTTCTTTGTCGATGTCACCAATGTTGCCTGGATTTAGACTCTTGCAAAGTGCAATCATTAACTTGTCTTCTGTATCTAATTCAAAAGCGGTTTGGATTGATGGCTCGATAGTATCAATGCTGGATACACATTCAACATCATTAGGATATTTCATTGCATCATAAACATTAAATGTAATCACTTCACCATCAAATTCCATAGTCAATGTTCCATTATGAACGTCAATCTTTGTCCTAGCAGTACTAAGGAAGGGTCTCCCTAGAAGAATATAAGATGAGTTAGAGGACTTATCATCCTCCATGTCTAAAACAAAGAAATCAACAGGGAAAATCAGACCATTAATCTGGACTAACACATCCTCTAGTACGCCCTTGGGGTAAACTATTGATCTATCAGCCAGTTGAAGTATTACCCCAGTTTCTTTCAATGGGCCAGCATTTAAAGAAGAATAAATTGACAATGGCATAACATTGATTGAGGCACCTAGGTCACACATTGCCCTTTTTATTCCCAAATTCCCAATAGTGCAAGATATAGCAAACATACCTTGATCTTCGCATTTGAGGGGCAACTTCCTTTGAAGGATAGCAGACACATTTTCCCCCACACTTACCTTTTCACACTCAGCTATTTTTTCCTTGTTGGTGCATAATTCTTTCAGAAATTTCGCATACCTGGGTATTTTCCTGATGGCATCGAGTAAAGGTATGTGAATCTCCACTTTTCGGAATGTGTCGAGAATTTCCTTATCCTCCTTGTCTTTCTTGGATTTAGCCAATCTCTCTAGAAAAGGAGGTCTAATTTCCAAAACTGTAGGTTCTGTTGGTGTAAAATTTGTTGGATGCTCCTTCAATTTCTGAGTTTCCACCTTTGTATCGGCAACAAGCGTTAAGCCGTGCCCACGGCTTATTTCGGCAGCAACAGGTGTTAAGCCGTGCCCAGGGCTAGTTTCGGCAGCAACAGGTGTTAAGCCATGCCCACGTCCCTTTCCAGCAACAGGTTCTAACTCTTTTCGACTTCTCAAGGTAATTGCACTTACGTTTTCCTTTAGGTTTACTATTTTCTGAGAAGGTAATTTACCTTGAGACTCTATCTTGCTTAGGGACGTTGCCAATTGACCAACTTGAGTTTCCAAATTTCGTATACTTGCTCTTGTCTCCTGCTGGAATTGTTGTACTTCCTGCTGGAATTGTTGTATGTTAGTTGCAAGCGAATTGACTATATTTTCAAGAGACATACCTGATCTTGGAGGATTTGGTTGGGGTGGCCTCTGTTGAAACTGTTGAAAATTTGGCGATCTAGACCCATAACTGAGATTTGGGTGATCTCTCCACCCCAAGATTATAAGTGTTTGAGTACGGGTCATAATTCCTTTGTGGCGGGTCAGGAAAATTTCCAATGGCGGCTACTTGTTCAAGGGTATCGGCTTGCAAAGTGGGCCACATATCTGTAGGATGACTCGTATTGGCGCAGATTCCACATGCCTTCACTCGTTGTGTATTCCCTATAACCAGATTCTGAACCAAAGAGGTTAGTTGATTTAGTTGATCTGCTAAGGAAGAGACACTTACCTCATTAACCCTTCTTGAGGGTTCTTAGCGGAACCTAAATTGTTGAGAATTTACGGCCATCGTAGAAATTAAATCTCGAGCTCCTTGTGGTGTCTTGTTGACAATGGCTTCTCCACTTGCTGCATCCATTATTATCCTCTCCATAGGTAATAGCCCTTCATAAAAATACTGAATAAGGGCTTGCTCCGATATCCCATGCTGGGGGCAGCTGGCACATAAACTTTTGAAACGCTCCCAATACTCATAAAGATTTTCTGAATCCCTTTGCTTAATCCCACAAATATCTCTTCGAATCCCAGCGGCACGGGAGGCAGGAAAAAATTTATCTAGGAACATATGCACCATATCTGTCCATGAATTAATAACCCCAGGGGGTAAGTAGAACAACCAATCCTTGGCTGCATCAGCTAGGAAAAATGGAAAGGCCCTCAATTTAACTTGCTCCTCTGTCACTCCTTGTGGTCTCATGGTTGAACAAACAACATGAAATTCTTTGAGATGTTTATGAGGATCTTCGTTCTCTAATCCACGAAAAGTAGGCAACAGATGAATCAAGCCCGATTTCAATTCGAAAGGAGCCTCTAAATTGGGGTAAGTAATGCACAATGGCGACTGATTGACAGGAAGGATTGCTAACTCTCCAATAAGATCAGGAAAATGATGTATTTCTATAACAGTTTTTTAAAGACAGTTGTTCCTCTATATCTTAAGTTTCTAATGACACTAAAATCATTCAATTTGGTTCATTATTCTATGAGTTATGTTCATAATACCATAGACTAAGTACATTTGAAATTTTGGCTAGAGCATGATCATGCATTCAAGTTGTACAACCCATATCTCTCAATTCCAATATCCAAAAATTACAAACTTTATATCAATTGAAAGCTAAGAGAATAAGAATAACTTTTGTGAAGACACCTTTGTCTAATTCGGTCTACATCAATATAGGTTATTCAATAACTACAGGATATGATTTTTGTCACTGGTAGTACTACAGCTTAAGCCAAGACTCAGTTTCAAGCTAAATTTTAAGACCCTTAAGGATAAAATTCAAATTTAATTTCTTCTTATCATTTGTAGCCAAATGTTTCTAGTTTACTTTGAATAAAAAATAATCTCTTTTGGAGCTCTACCGATCAAGTTATAATCACAAAACAGAAGCATGTTTAGTGAAAATTCTTCAGTTCATAACATTCCAGCACATTTCCTCACTTTCATCCTAAATCCATTAATCAAATCTTTCCCGAACGAATTCAGATGCCTCTAAATTTTTATGGAGAGGAAGAAAAATGTATTACCAATCTAGTAGTTCAAGTTTCAAGTTATTTGGAGGTTGGATGATAAAGTTATAGCCAAAAGACTTAAAGTTGTTCAGTAAAAATACTCTAGTTCATAAAATTAACAAAACACAGGTTTTCTTCTTCTTCACCGTAAACTACAGATTTCTTCACTTTTCTTCCTCTCTTCCACTGACCCTATCATCTCTAATTTATACTCTCACATTTCTACTCCCATTCCAAGTCAACTTACTCTAAAAACAACTCAAGATTCAAGATTAAATTCAAACATCAAAAATCCGAAAGTTGACATACACTTTCTCTCTCTACTGTTTTTAACTTCTGCACTTTCATTTTTTTGCACTATACAGATTTACATTCCCTCTCATTTCACCTTACACTTTCCATTTTATTGCTTTTCCTACATCACGGTATCACCAGAAACTTTTCCCTTAGCTCTAAACTCATTTAACATCATTTCTAAACATGCATGTAGTACACGGAAAAACAACAGAGCAACGTAAATAGTCAATATTTTCTGCAATTATAACTACATCAATAATCTCTATTCAACTCAAAGTATCACAAGCTATTAATACACTTTGTGCTATTTTCCCACATTCACAAATTCAATTTCTCATCTAAGTCATTTAGCGCATGCATTCACCGAAACTCTACTGCTTAACCTTCTCATGCTTGTATTCATTTACACCGTAAGACAACATAAAAAATCCACTTACTTGATGCAACAAAGCTTTCGGCAGTGTGAGTAGATCGAGTGTACAGAGTAAACAACTGGTGTTTCGGTGTTAATAAACAAGAAGAAAATTTTTCAACAATGCTTTCAGTGAAGAGACAAACAACATAAGAATGAGCTACACCGAATCCATACACTATGTGGATATAGTGCATGTACTACATGTGTCACTGTTCAATACTGCCACATGTCACAATTTTACTGGCTATATTTCCTAGTCCAAAATACCCCAATTTTTAGAAATTTCCTAAAGTTCACCAAAAATTTTGAAGTAATACTAATAGTCTCCAACTAAATTTTCAACATAAATAATTCACAATTCATATTTTAATCGCATTTAACAATCAATTATATCCAAAAAAATGTCAATAAATGCATGTACAATTATTTTAATGTATCAAAAATAAATATTCACATTTGTGTAAATATACAATGATACATGAGCATGAAATGCACTTCTAAGTTCTCACAGTATACCCAATTCACTATTCTGGGGTCTAGCCCCGAATATGGGATGTTACATATTTGATGAAGTTGTGAATAAAATAGGGTCAGAAAATACTGTTCAGTTCATTACTAACAATGATGCCGCTTATAAAGCGACAGGAAGAAGGTTACAGAATAAGTATAATTCTTTATTTTGACTCTTTATGCTGCACATTGCATTGACCTAATGTTGGAGAATATAGGGGATCCTAGGTATTTTCCTATTATTGATGAGACTATGCAGAAAGCTAAAAAGGTGACCAAGTTTATCTATAATCGTGCATGGGTATTGAATTTAATGAGAAAGGAATTTACCAATTGTAGGAATTTATGTCGTCCTACTGTGTTGAGATTTGTAACAAATTTCTTATCATTTTAGTCTTTTGTTGCGATGAAGAAAAGGTTAAGAAAAATGTTTATAAGTGATAACTGGGTTACATCTCAGTATACTAGGTCTAATGCTGGAGTAGAAGTTTCCAGAATTATAATGGAAGATGGAGAATTTTGGTCTCAATTCCAATTTGTTATCCGTTTTTGTGAGCCTTTGGTAAGGGTGCTTCGCTTAGCTGATAGTGAAGCAAGGGCAACAATGAGATATTTTTATGATGCCATGGAAAGGGCCAAGGAAGCAATCAAGGCCAATCTAAAACATAGGTCTTCTTTGTACACATCGTATCTTGCAATTATCAATGAGAGATAGGAAAGACAACTTTTTTCTCCGTTGTTTGCAGTTGGGGCATTCTTGAATCCTAGTGTATATTTCATACTGGATTTTACAAAGAAAGCTGAAGTTAGTAAAAGAATGTTATTCACTATTACAACAATTGTTAGAGCTTACAAATAGAGCTTTATAAACTATCTTATTAAGATTTTGGATTGCTGATTGCTATTTGACAAAGAGCAAACCTTACCGATCAATACAAAAGGGCTCAAAAATTATGGCGTTACAGTATTAGTTGTTTCCTTTTCCTTATTTTTTGAAAATTAATTATCACTTTATTTTGTTTGTAACGCTACTTTTGTTATCTTACAACTTACGGTTTCTTGGTGGGATCAATTCGAAAGTGGTGTTCTAGAATTGCAAATTCATATTGTATCTTGGTTGGGAAAGCATTGACATATCATTGGTGTATTGAATTTGAATGATGATGATGATGAGACTCCTCTCAATGATGAAGAATTTGAACCAAATGATAACTGGGGTCATTGTAGTTATAACAGGTATCCTTCCGTAGACGATTGAATGAAGTTCTTGGTTTTTTTTTTCTCTTCTTTAAATTTTAGTTATATTTGTTGTATATGTTAAATTCTATATATGTAATGTAATTGTAAATGTTTTTGTTACAAGTTTCACTTCTAGTTAGTTGGATCCTTATCATGAACTTTTGTCGTAAATTGTAATAGTTTGAGAGTTAAGGATATTTATTATTCTTTTTATTGGATATTTTGATGTAATTATTATTTATTATATGTTGAATTTGTAATATTTTAAATAACTTATATTGTTCTTAATTTTATATTTATATGATGATAAGTTTCTTTTTTCATATTAATTGTAGTTATTATTTATATGTGAAATATCTGAAAATTATTTGTTATTTCATATTAATTGTTGTTATTATTTATTATTATGGTTTTTTGGAAACATGCTTAATGTAAACTTATATAGTATACAATATAACAGTATAATATGACAATAAAATATTTTATAATATAACTACTAACTACTCCCATCATATCGATAAAACTGACGTATAATGGGAGTAGCTAGTAGTTACATTTATTATCACATATTTAACATTCGAATAAGAAAGTAAATATATAAATTTTTAATAGTTTACATATTTTAAAAATAAATAAAAATGCATTAAAAATCTTATTCTCTTACCTTTTATGGACTCACGTTCATTGATGAACTTTAAATTCTTCCATTGAAATTGTTTCTCTAATAAACTTAGCCAAAGGATTCAATATTATTTCAAATGACGAAACTCGTTTTTCAGATACAATATGAATTTCTTACGCATATTTTGTTTTCTCTGCACCATACGTCCATGTGATTATACTGATAAATAAGGTTGACTTTCTACTTCATTAATGAATACTTTATACACGTAAAATATAAAACGAAGTAACACTCTTTTTGAAAAGAAGGGTTTAAAAAATTACTGCCACTATTCTCCATGATGATATGATAACTTACTAATTACATTATTAAATACTTTTTAGAAACTAGAATTTCGAATATTGTGTATACCATATTATAAATATTCCTGAATATTGTGTATACCATATAACAACTATAATATATAATATATTGGTGATGACGCCACTATTACCGTAAGCACGTGGTCACAGTCCCACTACAGCCTGGACAAGATAGGATATCATCTTTTTGTTTTTGAAACGAGATAGGATAGGATAGCATCTTTAAAATAACTTTTTCTAGGTATTTTATTTTGAGTGGCAACATCACCGCCTAAGCCTTCCTTATGAAAGGTACGCAGTTTAGCAGCACAGCACTACCGTAATGATGAAGTCGGCCACATGTCACGTTAAATTATAATTTGTTTTATTCATAGTAGAAGAAATGATTTAAAACTTTGGAACTTTTAATTTGCTTGTTTCGTAAAAACTCACCAAAGAATATAGAGCTAAAAACATACCTTTTTCGTGTGACATGTCCCAATCTTTTCTTTTTTTTCCCAAACCGTAAGGTAGGTCTTAGGTTAGCCAACTTGCATGTATTCTGACTAATTCACGTATTTGAATTGATTAAGGGTGAGAAATTTAGATCCAAAGTTACATCTTCAATTATAGAGGATAATAAGTCTAATTTTAAATTATTTTATTTTCCCTGTGATTAAATTAGAAATTTGATTTTCATAAATATGGATATTGTTGATGCTTGGGAGGATTCAAGTGTCGTTGAAAGTAGAGGATGGTCAACGCACGGAACACACTTTACGTGTGCAACGTACCATAAAAAGGGGGTTAAGCAAATGTGTTGTGTCATGTCCCTTCTCGCGCTTTCCTGTTCTTTCCTCTTTTGGTCACTGAAATCGTATCATTTTCCTGATAGAAAAACACAAAGGCATGGGGGATTTTGTGGGAGGTCAGAAGAAGCATTTTGTTCTAATACATGGAGCGTGCCACGGGGCTTGGTGTTGGTACAAGGTGAAACCGCAGCTGGAGTCCTCCGGCCACCGTGTCACGGTGTTGGACCTAGCTGGTGCAGGCATCAATGCGAAGTCCATAGAAGAGGTTTACTCAATTTCAGAGCACACTCAACCTTTGCTAGATATGCTGAACTCATCAGTGCAACCAAATGAAAAGGTTATACTAGTTGGCCACAGCTCAGGAGGCATGAATCTGTCTGTTGCTATGGAGAAATTCCCAGAGAAAATTGAAGTGGCTGTCTTCCTCACAGCGTTCATGCCAGACACCAAAAATCAGCCTTCCTATGTCTTAGAAGAGGTACAGCTGTTCTTCTTTCCTGTGATTTGTATATTGTGCATGACATAATTCCGTCTGATCCAGAAAACAAATCCTCTCAATCACGTCATACTCATAATAGATACAACCAAATTTAATGGAAGGAGGTCAAAGCATTAACTTTTTATTACTTACACAGATGCTTTATTGCTTTTGTCTATCACCCCCTTTGAGGTGGGTTCAAATCTAAAATTATCCGAGTAAGGGCATGATTTGAAGCTTTCAGTTCTAGTCAGTCATATGAATCGCAGAGCAGCCTTCAACAATGATTGTACTAACGAAATGCTTGTTATTGTCATAAAGTACGAACGAAGGGTCCCAGACGGCGGCTGGTTGGACACCAAGTTTTCACCCTACGGCAACTCTGAACTGCAACTCCAGTCGATGCTATTTGGGACTAAGTTCTTATCATTAAAGCTTTATCAGCTAAGCCCTGTCGAGGTTGGTAATTTCTTGAACCCCTACTTAAGTTGATCAACTTGTATAAGAATGATAAATTCAATTCTCTTAAATAAAATTTCGGATTAAGTCTGGCCATACCATTCGTAAACGTCATGTTCCTAAACAACAATAGCTTGGTAAACATTAGTTCTTTTATTTGTAGGATCTTGAATTGGCAAAGTCACTGATGAGGCCGAGCTCGTTGTTTGTGCACGATTTGTCCAAGTCGAAGAAATTGACTGAGGAGGGATACGGGTCGGTTAGACGGGTTTTCGTAGTATGCTCCGAAGATAAAGGGATAACTGAAGAGTTCCAGCGGTGGATGATAGAGAATAGTCCGGTTGATGAGATTATGGAGATCAACGGGACTGATCATATGGCTATGCTCTCCCATCCCCAAGAAGTCACACACTGCTTCCTGAAGATAGCAAAAAAATATTCTAAGTAGTTAATGCTACTTAATGCCTATAGCTATACCCATCATTCAGCATCGATGGGAAATTGCTGTGATAAATACATACGAGACAGCGAGTATGTGGGGCATTAATTAATATTTCATAATATTAATTGTGGTGTTATCTGGAATAATTATGTATGTGTTATGTTGTTGTTCTTGAGTTCATTTGAAATGACTCTAAATTATTGAGAGAAAAAAATATATAACTCTTTAAAAGATTAACCATCTAATCAGAAAATATTAGTATGAGAATCAAAATGTAATAAAAAGCAAACACCGAAATTTTTATGAAAAACACTCTTAAGTCTCTTTCAATTAAACTTCAACCCATTAAATCTTTTTAATAGGTAAAGATAGTCTACTCCTTCAATCTTATTTTAAGTTTTTAAATTTTGTTCAATCTTTGTTACATATCGACTTTATGATAGTTTAATACCAATTTAACCTTTAAAACATTAAATCTCTTACGTATCATGGGGACTTTTCAGGCACCCAAAGTCCTTGAATGGAGTTCAAGTTTAAGTTGCAAAGCTCAACATAACCTTCCCTTCATGATCGCTGACTAATAATTTCATTTATTTTTTTCAATATTTTATGCCACTATTGTTTAAATGTTTCACTCCGCTCTTACAACACAAGTGTTTCACAATTAAAGTGACATGTAAGAGAGTTACGATAAATTCAACCTTTAGCAATCAAATATCAAAGATACAATATAAAGGAAAATGAGTTTATTTCAACTTGAAGAACTCTATAAGAACATTGCTTAAAAGAACTCCCTACTCAAAGCTGTTACAAAAACTTTCCCACGAAGCTCTTAACTCCCTTTATAGATGATTGAATGTACAAAGTTTCATCTCCTTACACACAAATGAACTAAAAATGATACCTTTACATAGGCTTATAAAAACTTAGGGATCAAGTAAGCTAAAACTACCCACTTTATCCACTAACCCACTAAGTTAGCAAGGAGATGCCACTTCTTTCGCTAACTCCTCTTTTACGAGTGGGATAAGTGTTTGGAAGATGCCTATTTTTTCCCAATTCATTTGACCCACCTTCCCACTACTCGAAGAAGTGCTCCACTTTTTAAGGTATTGCTTTCACTTTTTTTGGCCATTATTTACATATTTTTGCCATATGTCACCACATTATAGCATATTGACAACAAATGCCTTGATGAGCCTTTCGTTTAGTCCTCCCAAGCCATCTTTGTGTATGGTCCATCTAAGTATATCCATGATGTAGTCACAATGCTTTATGACCTAAGTTAGCAACAATCTATGTCATTGTATAATAAACCTCATGTGTTTACATATCAATGCGTACTAATGCAAACCAACTCTCAAGCTTTCATTAACAATGCCTGTTTTTCCTTACCTACTTATAGGTCTTTGCCTTGTTTCCTCAACCTGAATACTAAACATCGATAAAGATTCATCAACACTAGCACAATTTCACAACTTAGACTTAAGAGTCTAACAAATCACCTATACTAAAAGAAATCAACGTCTTTATTGAAATAATCCATGACCACTCCTTTGCATGTGATTCCCTTGAGGAATCCTCAATCACAGTTTGCATAAGCACAACACCTATGTACCATATCCATCCTGCACTAGGTTAGCCTTTTCTTTTGTTTAAATGCTCCTTCACAAGGCCAACTATCTCCAATATAACATAGTTGTTGAGGTAGACTTCTTTTGTCAAGTCTCCACCTTCTTTTCGTTGATCCTTCGTGACCATAATTGATCCTCACACACATTCCATTTTGTGAATTTATAAACAAAGTGTGGCCTTTTATAAATGAAACAAGTAATATTTGATTTTTTTTGTTTCTTAGACTTGCATTGAGAAGATTCACAAACCTTCTCTTTGCTCATCTCTACGTGTAATACCCAGTATCTAGTTTACCTGGTACATCGAAATAAATTGATATTGAGACTGATGTCATTAAAAATCGCAGAATAGTTAATAATAATTTTTTTGTGACATCGAATTAATGATGTATGATATTTTTCGGTGGTCACAGGAAATTTTTCAGGCAGATGTTTAAAAACCAGATCAAGGATGGCATTTTTGTAAATAAGTGGACTTGGGGCATATAAAAGGAGTAAGTTGGAGAATAAGACAAAAGAGTTGTCTTCTTCTTCTCCCTCACTCACGACATCCTCCATGGAAGCTCCCTCCAAGCTTTTTTTCAACCCTTGTAACAAGAAAGGGAAGGAGAATCAAGCCATTTGGGTAGTCTAAAAAGGTAAGTCTCCATTCCTTTGCTTAGATATATGGATTAAAGCTTGGTTTTCTCTTCTTTTATGAAACCCATTTGATGGAATGTATGAGTTTGATGATTTGGATGATGTATTCTTGTTCTTTGATGTCTAATGACACTTTAACATGAAGAAATTTCGTTTTTATGGTGATTTAGGGGATTAAACCAAAACCTAGGGTTTTGAAGGTTAAGCTGTCATGGAGACAGATTCCTAACTCTCTTTGTACATTTTTTTGAGCTGTTTAACGTGTGAATATGGAGTTGTAGATCCAGATGTCTACTGTCTCCCTGAAGTTTTCCACGATTTTAGGGTGATCCTAACCAGAGTAAGAGGCCTCGAATTGGTACTGGTTGAGAATACCAACGAGATTGAAATGAGAAATGAAAGTTAATTGTTTGAAGCCCTTAGAGTTAGCATTGGATGATGAGTTCTTCTTACGAAATGCTCAAATATGTGTTGTCTAAGTTTTGTAACAAGTAAATTTTAATTTGATGAGTATTATGTTAGATATGGCTGAAAAAGGGAAGGGTGTTACTAACCTTAGTGACACAGAAGAGAACAGAAACAAGACAGGTTTGTAAAAATCACAATAAATCCAATTTACATCATTTTTAATCCATCTTTGGATATGTGATAGCCATATGAATATATTGAAAATGAAGCTTTGAATCGCCTTAATTGGATGAGAACTGATTAGTTTATAAAGTTTTGAGGCAGGAAGGGTCCAACTCATGACTGATTGTTAAGGCTGATTGTAAATGGGAGATTTGGATTCCCTTAATGACCAAATTAGAACATGGTCATAAAAGAAGAAATGTGAATTTATTTGTTAACTAGAGGTCTGGAAAGTTTGAACAACGTTGGACCTATGTATAAGAAGTTATGCCTTCACGAATGAGACCTATGTTGTTAGTTAAAGAATAAATTAGAATTTGTAATATTATGTGTTAAGAAATGAGGTTTATGTGACAATGTCTAGTGTGGGTATATGTAATTTTCATACATGTTACCCGATAGCTTGTGAAAGCAGACAAAAAATAGAACTAGAAGTTGTACCTAGTACCTCTCAAGTTCAAGAAAGGTAAAAAGAAATCAGAACCACTGAGATAGTCGAGGTGAGTATAATCATGCTACTATACTTGTGTAGTGATTCTTTTCTTTTATCTTGCAGCTTGTTGAATTGTTCTTGAACCTGTATAATCTATTTGACTCCATCTAGTTGAGTCTAGCATGTTGTATGCTATATTGACCCAATGATATCAGATTCTTTGCACCTTCTAGTTCCTTTATTGTGTTGAACCCATGAATTGCGATTTTTTGATGAATTATATTTCCCATGTTAACCATGATTGATGAGTTCTCAGAATACCCAACTGATAGGGTATATTATCAGACTATGTTCACATAGGTAACCCGCCAGTGATGGGTTAGATTCGGGTCTGTTAGGACCCGATCTCGGAACTGAACCCCAACCGAAAAAGCGGAAAATACGGAAATCAAAACGAATCGAAAAACAACGAATCGAAACGAACGGATCGGAAAGATCGGATAACCAAATAGCGAAAACAAAAAAAAACATAATCGAAATCCGATTAAACTCATCGGAAGCAAAAGCGAAGAACGGCGAATCGAATCAGATTAATCATATACCGAATTGTGAATCGGAAAAGAAATCGAAAACGAAGCAAACAAAGTCCGACATCCAGGTAACGAAAATTTTAGAACCACGTCGCGTTGGAACCCTAAGACTAATCCAAATCCGAAATCGGTATAAT
>JANZXV010000007.1:18461463-18480178 GCA_027576455.1 Erythroxylum roigii
AAAGATATCTAAAAAATGCCATAAAAGAGACATATGATCGTCAAAATGAGCTAGATGAATTACTTATTGGATACCATGCACGGAATAAAAAGGCACATAATAGTTCAGAAGCTCGTCGCTGCATCGAGATGTATCAAACTAGCCGGATGATAGAGAGGGCCAACGATCTCAAACAAGTACTCTACATATCTAGAAAATTTTTCGAAGGACAAATTAAAATGCTTGTAGATTAAACTATCTTTAACCACAAGTAAGTAGTAGACATGTAAACTATTTGAAAGCTATCTCTAACAAATTTCATATTATTGAGTTATGATTTTAAAATTGCCCCTGCTTATTATATAATTTAAATATTTGCTGATAATGTTATTACTCGAAATTTTATAATTTAATTACAAAGTTTTTAATCTTGCTTTATATATTTTTACATTTTCTATTTTAAGTTATACATTAAATTGATAAAATAATATAATCAATCAAATTTACAGGGCATTATTACTGCGCATTTGCGCAGTATTATTCTGCTAGTACAATTATAATGCTAAGGATACATTGGTTGTTCAAATAGATTAACTATTGATGCATGGGCCGTCTATCTTTTAGCACAACAACCCAACTCAAGGAAACATCTATTATGTAAATATATCAATAGGACTTTTAATCCCACTTAAAGGAAATATCCTATTCATAAAAAAGAAACACTTGCATGCATCAAAACATTAAGAAAATGGAAAGTGGATTTATTACTTGTCAAATTTGAAATTTAGACAGATTCTAGACATCCGTGTGGATTTACCAAATACAATATTAAAACTAAGTATAATCAAGGAAGATTAATCCGACGGCAATTAGAATTAAATCAATGTAATTTTCAAATTAATTATATAAAATCTTCTACTAACAGTTTTGCAGATATACTCGCTTGAGAATGAAAGCAACAATCTCCAGTCTCAAGGAATCACTCACTAAAAAAGAAGCAGAATTATTAAATCTACAACAACAAATCAATAGTATTACCAAAGAAATTAATTAATTAAGTGCAACCATTACTCTCCTTGAAAAACAAATTACTAAAAACTCACCAACCATTCTACCAATTACCCCACAACAAATTACTCAAACCAAACCACTTAACCTAGTCATATCAAGCTCTCAGAGAAAAGAAGATTTTGCAAAATCAAAAGTTTATGTTATATTCAATGGACCCATGACTGGCATATATGATGAATGGCATAAAGTTGCTATTCATATTACTGGTCAATCATCAATTAGTCATCGCAGTTTTAAAATCAAACTGAAGCAGAAAAAACCTTGAAAGAATTTAAAGAACCATTATTGAGACCCTAGTATAAACAAGTTCTCAAAAAACAACCCTCTGAATCCAAGATGCAAGTACTGGGAAAACCAGTAAATATGGAAAAAATCAATGTTGTCCCCACCGAAGCATTAAAGGACGAAATGAAAAACATTACTTTAGAAATCTTTTACGACTATTTCCAAGAACTCAATGGAAAGATGACTAAAAATTCTTTCAATATTATCCTCATAATCATGGAAGTTATGGACCTAAAGTAATCATATTCCCCAAAGCAGAAGCACTTACTACTTACCTCTTTTTCAAAGTGGGTTGGTAGATACTATTTACCTAAACAATCTCAACATTCTTTCTAAATTCACAGCAGGATTTTTTCTTTCAATAAAAAATTATAAAGAAAAATTTGCTAAAGAACAAGAAATCTTTATTAAAGTCTTTAGCAGTTATCCCATCTTTAAGGAAACAAACAATTTCAAAGAAACAGAAGTATAGTTATCAAGAATAGCATACGTCCAGATTGGAATCAGCAATGGGATGTATCCACCCATAGATACTCCTCCAAAGTAAAATTTTGATTGGGATTTAATAAACCAATTCAATCTACATTGTATTGAAGGCATGTAACAACAGTGTCTTAAAATCACCCCTGAATCTTTGATCAAGCTCAGGAAAAAATATGTTAATGACTTCAACATACAAGACCCCAATCTCTTCTGACTCATACCAGATCATCAAACAGTTTGAATGACCTTTTTCTACCATCACAGGGATACTTGATTCATTATCTGACAACTGGAAAGAAGCTTTATGTCAACAATTACATAATTACGTGGAGACAAAGACAAAGAAAAAGAGGATGATAGTTCTTCTATAGATGTAATTATTCAAGACTAAGTCTGTGGATGTAATAACTTACAACTATTCAAAACGATGTAAGAATTTCAATTATTTCTGTTGTGTCCGTAAAAGTAGATTCCCTTGTCAATTATGTTTGTAAAAGTAGATTCCCTTTTCAACTATGTTTGTCATGTATGTAAAAGTAGATTCTCTGGAGATAGAAAACCTTACTTTTACTATTTACACGTTTAAATTTGTCGAGTGTTCTTTGTCTATATAATGTAACCTATGAAGCCTTCTTTGGCATGAAAATATAAACTCCTCGTTTACATGCTATTCAATCTCTCAAAATCTGCGTTTTTATATTTTCATTAGTTATTATCTATCTTTATTTACTAATCATTCCTTATCTTAAACCTATCATTATTTTTTTGTATGATAGTTTAACTTATTTAGATAAAATTAGTCTTATTGATTTTCTTAATGACTATTTGAGATATGGCTTTAGAAATATTCTTAATAGATTTCTTCTTAACAAAATTCAGTAATTATGCCTATTTGTGCTAATTGTAGAGCTATTCATTTATTAATAATACATATGGAAACAAAAATAAAAGTTAGTCAGAAATGTGTCAAAACATTTATTCAAACTCATAATTTTCTTATATCTATTAATGCTTCTACAAATACTCTTCACACATTTCAAAATATTGTCAATAATCATAAAACCTTATATTATCAAGAGAAAGAAGGAGTAAAACAACTTTATAAACATTTTCACGAACATTATCAAACTCATATATGAATAACTATTATACTATCTGTAATCAAATACACACTGAAATTATATATTTTGAAAGTTTAGTATCTCAGTACAAAATAGAATAAAGTTATTATGAAGAATGATACAATTATTTTCAAATTTTCATTGGTAATAATAGATTAAGACCTATTAAAGAAAAACCGGATATCGCTACTAACCTCTATAATTCATATAAACAAGAGTTACAAAATATAAAAAAATATATTAACAGAACATAAAAGACTTTTTCATTAAAATGACATAAATAACTACATATATATTAGATATAGATACTTTAGAATTAACTGAATCTATTGGAACTTTCCATATTAATACATTATTTTCAAATGAAAAACAAAAACAAGTAGCTAAAACATAATTAAACTCAAAGGCTGGACAATATATTACTCATCATCCCATCAAAAAATAATAAATCGAAAAAATTATTTATTATGGCAAACTAATTCATGAAACACCTATCAGAATGGATCAATGTAATGGACATATCCACATAAGTTTAATAGATCAAGAACAAATTTCTAAACAATTACAAAAAATTCCAGAAGAAAAACGACATAAAATAGGATATATACACCTATCTACTATTCAAATATTATTAAAATCTACTTTCCAAGAAGGAATAGACTCTCCTATACAAATGACTATAATAGACGAACGTATGACTAATTTAAATGATCAAGTAATAGGAATAACGAATGAAAATTTAGCTGATGGAAAAATAAAATTTAACACTTGTTTAAAATTAGGGATTTCCTTAAAATCACACAATCTAGATTAAAATATTACTATTGCCTATAAATTTTATAAAGAAAATTTAACGACTATAGGACAATACCCTTTTTTAATTACTTATTAAATTAGTTACGCTTTAACCAATTCGCATCATAGTATTGAATTTAAAAACATATATAAAATATATATTTACCAATTATTTAATGATGTAGCAAAAGTAGGTACCGATTTAAGAACTAATCTACGAGATTTACCAGAAATAAAATACCCAATTAAATTATATGATTTAGAATCATCTGCTCCACGACTATGTTTATCTGAAAAGAAAACATTTAAAGAAAAATTTCCATTAAGATCAAAATCCTTACGATTAGAAAAACCTATTAGATTTACCAAACTAAGAATAAGATTAGAAAAATCCATCCGAATCATTGAACCAAAAATAACAACTAAAAACGAAGAACAAGAACAAGAACAATATTTAGATAAAGAAATAATTATTATTAAGAATCAACTTAAAGGAATAACAGAACATCCTAAAAATACTTTATGAGTATTACTAAATAATTATATAGACAAGCAAATATTGAAATTCAATTAAAAGAGATAATTACTATGACACAACCCCTAATAGAAAACAATCAAAAGTTTACGTCATTACAAAAAATTAATGACTTTAGCGAAATCCAAAAACTAATAGACAAGAATTATGAACAATTATTTAAAATATTATATCCAATAAATGAAAAACTAGATAAAATATTAAAATTAATAGAAACAAAATCTGAGTCAAAAACTCAAAAGAGTCCTCGCAAAAATTGGTGTCAAATAAAAATTAACTGATTAATTAATGAGTTGATTAGTTTTTAATAACAAAAAGTATTAATCTAAACCGAATTGAAAAATTAAAAATTGAGTCGAAAAGTTGATCGATTTAAGTTTTTATTATCAAACTGGTCAAGTTGGTTCATTTTTTAAAACATTGATAAATTGAAATTATGTTGTTTTTGCTTTCAAATCATCCATTTTCCTATTAAAAAATAAAGTGATTGAGCTGTATTAGTATATATGAAATAAGGGGTAAATAATTGAGGAAATGAAAGTGAACTAAATATAATTCATAATTGCCTCTTTGCTTGTTCATAACTTAATAGCTGTCTGTGAGAGTGGCCTAACAAGTAGGAGATAAATTCTAATGCCAAAAGTTATTGAAATTTTGAAATATTCTAAGAATTTATTTTACATTTATGTGTTAACTGTTGAGAGTGCATTAAAAAATTTATTATCGTTAAATTAAATTCTTAACTTAATTTTGAATCATAATTAATAAAATTCATTGTTATTAGATTACATTCATAACTTAATTTTGAGCCGTTAACAAATAATTCATTTTAGCCGCGATCATCCAAAAATTTACCTAAACAAAACAGAAAAAGAAACAGTTTGATTGGAGGAGCATCTGAGTTTTGTTTTGTGTCACTGTCTAATTCCTTGACAGAAAGGCACGGCTCAAATTAAGGCATCGGACCTATAGGTCAGCTGTCCCATTCTGTGAGGTGCCTACAAATCGACGAGGGGATTAATCACCGCGTCCGACGATAAATACCCTGATCTAAGATAAAAAAAAAAAAAAGGCATCGGACTTACAAGTTATATAGATGAGATACATTTCGTTAAAGAGTAAATTTACTAAAAAGGTTCAATATTTATTCACGTTCCCTCATTGTTTGGATGCAACAAATGACTCTTGAAGTTGGTCCTGTGTCGCATGGTTTGGGCTGAGTCCAGGCAAAAACCAACGCTTGGATGACTTTATGCCTGGAGATGAACATGAACTAATAAGCTCGGTCTACCGCAGGTCAAACTTAACCTCGCATAATTCTCAAGCCAACGATGCCGGGTCCTGGACCGCACCTGATGTACGCGATGGTGTCTTCTCTGGCCTTCACCAGTCTAACCAACGGTCGGTTCAGCCCCCACCATACTTTCGTCTACACCGTCAACGCCTTCTTCGGTCCAGACATTGGCTCCTTCTCCGAGTGGCTCGGCTCCGTTCTTGGCTCCTCCGCTCAGTCTCTGGGCTCCGCATTAGCGGACTATGTCCACGACTCTCTTTACTATACTTTGATTCTGGGCCTTCCCCTCTGTGTCTTTTACTCATGGCTCTCCAAGCTTTTTCTTCAAAGGAAGATTCTTGATTCAGTTTCCGGGGTTAGTTTTAGATGCTGTCCCTTTCGTTTTTATTTAATTTGTTTGCTTTCGGTATATTATTCATTCCGGCTTTTAAAGGGCAGGTTCCGCTTTCAAGGAGGCAATGTTTGATGCTCTTGTCTGCGGGTTCTTTGTCCCACTTCTTCCTGGATCATTTGTTTGAGGTCAGTTTCTGTATTTTGGTGGACAGAGTTACTGAATTTCCAATGCCATTTTATACGATGAATATGGTGATATTCTTTGGTTGGTTTCTTTTGTTAGGGGATATCATAATTGCCATTTAAGTGGTTTGAAGATTGTCCTAGTAAATTAGTGATGTATGTGGAATATCAGTCTTTCTGAAGTAAATATAATAACTATGTTTTTATGTTTAAGAAATAAATTCCTGTCAAACTATGAACTTGTGAAATGACTTGTCTGACTGAGATTTGTACAAGTTCATACAAACGATTTTGAAGCCTGGTTTAGCAACATTTGTGAAAGGAAGGAAAAGAACCGCAAGAATTGAAAGGTATGTGGATGAACTTGTTGATCTAAAATATTCAGCACTGGAAATAGGAAGGCAGATCGCAACTTGAAGGCGGATAGGGAAATACTATCGTGTAAGCTGACTAGTGGACTTAACTGTAAAGGATGCATTGAGCAAAGTTAGCTATAAACATCACAGAAATCCAGCTGATACGTTGATAGGACATTTAAGAGGTGTCTTGGCTTCTGAAATCATACTGCCAAAAAAGTTGGTCATCAATCATGCTAGCTTGAACAAATGTTTTCAAACAAATGGATGCAACACTAGGTCAATATTTGTATGTTTGAGCATGATCTGAACATAAACACACATCATATTCATGACTTGGAGGAAAATGGTATACTTGTTAGGTTAAGTTCACACGGAAGTAACAAAGGTTCAGTAATTGAAGCAGGAAATCATCTATAGTGTGAAATAAATTCTAATCTTAATCTTTGCAGTGATTTAAGTTTTCATGTTACACATTCATTTTGTGGAGTGAGTAAAAGTTGAAATTGAAAGCAAATTCTCGATAATTTATCAAGCGAAGTGGCTGTGATCAATCTGCATGTGAAGGTGGATAGTAACAAAGAATGGGAAATAGATCCTTTTCAATAGATGCATTATTTTGGTAGTACCAAGAGGTGAAATCAGGCCTTGTATTGATTTTGTTTTATTTGTGACTTGCTGATGAACATTATATTTGATAGTAAAGTTTCTCACACTTGTTAGAATGATTATGACAACAATGAAAAGAATATCAAGATGTCCATGGCCCCATCACAGTTAGACAAGGCTGTAGATTCTAAGAGAACTTGTAAGATAGAAAGAGGGAGGAGGACTGCATTTTAGATATGAAATAACTTATATAAAAAAAGGACAAATTCTTGTAAAATGCAGCAACAAAGAGAAGGGTAGCGTTGGAAATTGCAGAAAGTGTGGAAAATCATCTATGCTTGATACAGCAAAAGCATTGCCCAAATTCTTTATTTCTTCTGTTTTGCTTCAAAATCTTACAAGAGGAAAGTACGAGACGAAAGAGAAGGGTAAGTGAGTTTAGGAGAATGGGAGTCGCAACAGTGTGGGTACTGAAGATAGAGTGACGGAGAAGAGGACTAAGCTTTTAAACACCAACAACACACAGACTTTGAAACGGATAGAAGAGAGAAAGAGCAAGTTGGCTTTTATTTTTTCGTTTATACGTCAGATGCAGGCTAAATTTGGAATGGGCAAGAAGTAAGATAGCAAAAGATGTTATTTCATTTCATGCTGATAATATTTACAATTGACCCTTATATAGACGGATGGTTTGTTTTTATAGGTAACCGAAGGAATCGGTTAAAGCACAACCGAAAAAAAGAAAAGAAAAAGCAGAAAGCAGAAGAATCTGCTTTTATTTGACAAAAGACAAAGTGGCCGACAAGGGTCCTACATCCTTTAAAGATTCTTATTCTTCAATTATTGCTTCTATTGAACCGCTGTCATCCATGTTGTTTGTGGAAGTGGAAGGGCAATACTTATACTAGTGTTGAAAATGATTGCAAAGTTGTTGACAGATGACATATTTCCATTGGTTGGATAACTCATTGAAGATACCATTGGTACCTGAAAAAAGTTGCTCAAACTGTCGAATAATTTGAAGAGCTTTAGTCAATACTGGTGCTTTGTATGTAGAGATTATAATTATGTTTGGTCCTTTATAATTGACTTTGATTAATGAATCAGAATTAATCCTTTGGCATTGTTGATATACTCCTTCGAGACAGTGGAGATTAAACTGATTAATGAGATCCCAGTTAAAGCTGTGTCGAGGAGGTTCATCTATAGGAGGATACATCCCGTTACTTGCGCTGTAGAGAATCCCGTAATAGTAGATCGTCCCTTAATTCAGGGAGGGATTGTCCATAGAGATTATCCTTAGCTGTAATATCTAGCTATATTAGGGATATTTTCAAATAAGGTGTCTTCCTCTTCCTAAATTAGGAAGACTCCCAAAGCTATGTACCCTAGCTCTATATGAGAACTTATGAGTCTGCAACATAGGTAGATAATAACTTCTCAATATATATCGAAGTTTTTAAATGGTATCAGAGTCTCACGCTCTTCCATGAATTACAAGGCTGCAATGGTGGGGTCTCGATCTTCATCCCTCGAGACCACCAGCAGCTCTACCTCTTTCTCTAGATCAAGAAATCAACCTGATTCAGTTAGCATACAACCAGAAAATTCCCTTCAAATTTCAATCCAAAAGCTAAATGGAAGAAACTACCTAGAATGGTCCCAATCAGCCCATCTCGTAATTACTGGAAAAGGAAAGATAGGGTACATAACAGGAGCAATCCAAACTCCAAGGTCAAAAGACCCCAATTTCGACCAGTGGTGCTTGGAGAATGCCATGGTTACAGCCTGACTTTTCAATTCCATGAAACCAAGGGTTGGAAGACCCTTTATTTTTCTCCCAACAGCCAAAGATGTATGGGAAGCAGTCAAAGAAACATACTTAGATCTGGAAAACTATGCTTAGTTGTTTGAACTCATTTCAAAAATGTGGAAGATGCAGCAGGGTGAGCAAGATGTGACTGCATATTATAATGAGATGAGTATAATATGGCAGGAGTTGGATCTATTTGAGGAAACAAAGTGGAAAGATCAAGCAGATGCAACCCAATATAGAGAGAAAGTTGACAGGGGACGAGTGTTTGTTTTTCTGGCTGGCTTGAAGGCAGAATTGGATTAAGTCAGGGGTTGGATTTTGGGACGAAGGCCACTACCCTCAATTCGAGAAGTCTTCTCTGAAATCAAAAGAGAGGAAGCTCGAAAGAGTGTCATGTTGGAAAAAAATGACACTATGGACTTCCAGAATGAAGGTTCAGCATTTGTCTCAAAGAATAGTGACAGTGAGGGTGAGAAAGGTAAAAACAAGTATAAAATTTGGTGTGATTTTTGCAAAAAATTGTGGCATACAAGAGATACCTGCTGGAAGATACATGGCAAATCAGCAAACTGGAAGAAAAAATGGGCTAGTAGAGCAAGAGACGGGAAAGCTTTGCAAGCTGGCAACCAGCCCAGTTATGACCAGAACACCTCTAGCTCAACCAGGACCTTTCCTTTCACAAAGGAACAGCTTGATCATCTGTACACATTCCTTCCAGCTGAGAATTCCAGAAAACACTCTTGTTCTATAGTCCAATCAGGTATAATCCTTCCGAAAGCCTTTGTTTGTTCTGTACCCTCCTATTCTTGGATAGTTGACTTTGGAGCCACAGATCACATGACTGGTAGCTCCAAATTTTTTTCCTCTTACTCACCGTGTGCAGGGAACCAATTGCAGATGGTTCCTTAGCTTCAGATACCTTAACACTAAAAAATGTTCTTCACATTTCCAATCTTTCATATAACCTTGTTTCTGTTAGCAAGCTAACCAAAGATATTACAGCTAAGGATAATCCCTTAATTAAGGGACTATCTACTATTACGGGATTCTCTACAATTACACCCCACAGCAGAATGGAATTTCTGAACGCAAAAACAGACATCTTTTAGAGGTAGCTAGAGCAATCAGCTTTCAAACACATGTCCTGACATACCTATGGGGAGAAGCAGTTCTCACTGCCAATTCTTTTTTATCAATCGACTTCCCTCCAAAACCTTATGATAGTCACACTCATCTTAAGGAGTATTTCAGGTAGGAAGATGAGAGGTCTAGTGGAAAAAAAAAACTGAGATATTGAACCTGGAAGGATCAGCAGTAGAAAAGCTTACTAGTCAGGGGGGAGGAAAAAGAAAATAAGGACGAAGACAAGGTTGAGAAGGAAGTAGGAAGTGAAAAGCAGAGAACACTTCATGGTGCAGTATATAGCAAGGGAGCAAGGGAAGTAATCTTTGATACAACCCAATTATCATCTCCGAATCTAAGTCCTGGCATCTTACAATCTGAGACTGAAATCAATAGTACCCAACCAGGTAACTCACATGATCTCCCTAGGGCCTAGTGATATTTTTCTTCCTATTGCAATAAGAAAAGGGAAAAGATCATGCACACAAGACCCTACTTCTAACTTTGTCTCTAATGCAAAATTGTCTCCCACTTTTTTTGCCTTTATTTCCACACTAACTAGTGTAAAAATTCCAAACAATATACATGATGCTTTAGCTGTTCTTAAGTGGAAGGAGGCAGTTTTGGAAGAGTTAAAGGCCCTCGAAAAGAATGGCACGTGGAAGAGAACAAATCTACCAAGGGGAAAAAAATTGGTTAGATGTTGGTGGATCTTTACCATTAAATACAATGCAGATGGGTCAATAGAAAGATTTAAGGCTCGGTTGGTGGCAAAGGGTTACAGTCAAACATTTGGGGTGGATTATACTGAGACATTCTCTCTAGTGGCAAAGTTGAACACTGTCAGGGTCCTATTATCAGTGGCTGTGTGCTTAGACTGGCCTGTAATCCAACTAGATGTAAAAAATGCTTTCTTGAATGGTGATTTGGAAGAGGAAGTGTACATGGAGCCACCTCCTAGGTTCGAAAAAAGCTCCAGAGACAAGGTGTGCAAACTTAGAAGGTCCCTGTATGAACTAAAACAGTCCCCAAGAGCTTGGTTTGATAGATTCACCAAATTTGTAACAAGTAAGGGGTATTCCCAAGGCCAATTAGATCATACCTTGTTTACTAAAAGGAATGGGGAAGGTAAAATTGTTGCCCTAATAGTGTATGTGGATGATATCATAATTACTGAGAGTGATCAAGTGGAGATAGAGAAATTACAAGCTCAGCTCGGGAAGGAATTTGAAGTAAAAAACTTGGGACAGCTTAGATATTTTCTTGGCATGGAAGTAGCCTGATCTAAGAAGGAAATTGTGGTGACTTAAAGAAAGTATACTTTGTATTTATTACAAGGGACAGGTTTAAGTGGCAATAAACCGTGTGATAAACCAGTGGAACTAGGAAAGAAATTTGGACAGCCCGAAAATGGTGTTCCAGTAAACAAGGAAAGGGTCTAGAGACTTGTTGGGAAACTAATTTACTTATCTCACACCAGACCAGATATAGCATTTGCAGTGAGCTTAGTAAGTCAATTTATGCACTCATCATATGAAGAACACTTGGAGGCTGTTATCAGAATTTTGAAATATCTAAAGGGATGTCCTGGTTAGGGATTGTTCTTTGAGAAGAAGGAAGAAAGGAGCATAGAAGTCTATACGGATGCAGACTATGCTAGCTCAATTACTGACAGAAGATCAACATCAGGCTACTGCACCTATCTATGGGGGAATATGGTAACATGGAGGAGTAAAGAGCAAAATGTAGTAGCTAGGAGTAGTGTAGAAGTTGAGTAAAGGGCTATGGCTCAATGAGTGTGTGAAGTCTTATGGCTCCGTAGAGTTATGTCTGAGTTACATTTGGAAGTTAAGCCTCCCATGAAGTTGTATTGTGACGATAAGGCAGCTATTAATATTGCACACAATCTAGTATTTCACGAAAGGACAAAGCATAAAGAGGTTGATAAGCACTTTATCAAAGAAAAAATGGAAGATGGAAGCATATGTATCGCATTTGTTCCTACTAAAGAACAGAGAGCAGTTGTCTTCACAAAGGAGCTGTTCAGACAACCATTTGAAGAGCAAATTAGCAAGTTGGGCATAATAGACATCTTTGCATCAACTTGAGGGGGAGTGTAGAGAATCTCGTAATAGTGGATAGTCCTTTAATCAAGGGATTATCCTTAGCTGTAATATCTAGCTATATTAGGGATATTTCCAAATAAGGAGTCTTCCTAAATTAGGAAGACTCACAGAACAATGTACCCTAGCTCTATATGAGAACTTATGAGTCTGCATTATGGGTAGATAATAACTTCTCAATATATATCGAAGTTTTTACATATGCCAATCTGGATAAATGCGATTCTTGATCCTTTAATTTCTATTTCTTTGAGATTGCCAGTTTCTTTGAAAATTGGATAACTGCTGAAAACTTTGATGAATATTTCTCGTTCCTTTGCAAATCTATCTTTGTAGGTTTTGACTGCTTGGATAAATCCTGTGGAAAATTCTAACAGAATATTCAATTGTGTTAGATAAATGGTATCAATTAGTCCACTTTGGAAGAAGAGGTAAGTTGTTAATGGATCCATTTCAGGAAAAATGATGGCTTTTGGTCCATATCTTCCTCTGTTTTATGGGTGGTATTGAAACACAGTTGAATATTTTGTCAAAATTTCTCACAGGATTTATCCAAGCAGTCAAAACCTACAAATATAGATTTGCAAAGGAACGAGAAATATTCATCAAAGTTTTCAGCAGTTATCCAATTTTCAAAGAAACCGACAATCTCAAAGAAGCAGAAATTAAAGTATCAAGAATCGCATTTATCCAGATTGGCATAAGTAACGGGATGTATCCTCCTATTGATGAATCTCCTCGACACAGCTTTAACTGGGATCTCATTAATCAGTTTAATCTCCACTGTCTCGAAGGAGTATATCAACAATGCCAAAGGATTAATTCCGATTCATTAATTAAAGTGAATTATCAAGGACCAAACATAGTTATGATCTCTGCATATAAAATACCAGTATCGACTGAAGCTCTTCAAATTATTCGACAGTTTGAGCAACATTTTTCAAGTACCAATGGTATCTTCAATGAGTTATCCAACCAATGGAAATATGCCATCTGTCAACAACTTTGCAATCATTCTTAGCACCAGTGTAACTATAGCCCTTCCACTTCTGCAAACGACAAGGATGACAGTAGTTCAATAGAAGCAATAATTGAAGAATAAGAATCTTTAAAGGATTTGTCTCTTTTTAAATAAAAGCAGATTCCTCTGCTTTCTGTTTTTTCTTTTCCTTTTGTCGGTTGCGCTTTAATCAATTCTTTCGATTATCTGTAAAAGCAAACCATCCGTCTATATAAGGGTTAGTTGTAAATATTTTCAGTATGAAATGAAATAACATCTTTTGCTATCTTACCTCTTGCTCATTCCAAATTTAGCCTGCATCTGGTGTATAAACAGAAAAAAGCAATTCAGGTATGATTTCATTAATGTTTTTTGTTTCATCAATTTTTATCTATTTTTATTTACTAATTACTCATGCGATCTTTCCAATTATTCTCTTGTTATTCATTAGTATTATTTCTCTTCCCGAACTTGAACTTATTCAATATCTCATTATCTGTTTTAGATCTAAATTTTCTGACTTCATGATACAATATTTATTTGATCAATTTTGTTCTCGATATAAATTTCCACATCGTTATTTATTTTAATCTAGTCAACTTATGCTATCACTTCATCAGCTTTAGATTATTGATATATGCCTGTTTGTAAAACTTGTCGATCTCTTCATAGAATTATAATACATAATGAAAATAAACTTAGCCTTAGTAGACAGCTTATTATATTGGCCACTACTATGTATAGGTTCCTACAAACTATAAATGCACTCCCTCAAGAATTGCAAATACAAGAAGATAGAATTAATAGAAATACCAAACTATATGAACAAGAAAAAGAAGAAGCTAAAGTTTTCTATGGTCGATTTAAAGAACATTATCAACTACACCTAAATGAAGCACAATAGTTGTATAATTTGTAATCAGTTACAGACCCACATACTACATATTGAAAATTTAATTACAAAATATAAAATAGAAAAAGAATATTATGAAAACCGATATAATTATTTACAATTTGTTATTAGTAATCAGAATGGAATAAAACCAATAAAAGAAAAGCTTGATTTAGCTCAAAATCTTTATACTTTTTACACGCAAGAATTAACTTATTTAGAAACTAATTTAGTTAATCATCAAAACAGTATTTCTCATCATCCATAAAAATGACTGATAATATAATTTAAGAACATCAAAATAATAACATTCAAGAAGGACAAAATATATTGGATATAGATAACTTAGAATTAATTGACTCAACCGGCATCTTTCATATAAATACTTTATTATCAAAACAAAAACAAAAACAAATAGCTAAAATTCAATTAAATTTAAAATCTGGACAAGACATACATCATTCTCTTCTAAAAGATCTTATAACTCGACAAAATATTATTTATTATGGTAAAATTGTTCATGAAACGCCAATACAAATGAATCAATGTAGTGGACATATTAAAAATTTTTTTGTAAGATCCACATTATTCAAAATGTTGACACTTTGTAGTCAGAAATGTGAAACATGATGCAATTATCTATTTTGTGTCTTTATTATTTTACTTATTTCTAGGTTTTGCTACCTCTTCAAATCTCATTTACATAATTATCTACTCTCAAGATACAATATCATATTTTCTTTTCAAAGTAGTTTGTACCTTTGTATGATTAACACAATCTTGCCTTCAAAATGCACAGGAAAATGGACATTCATCTATGTATACTTGGATTCTGAGTACTGGTTGGTGGAGTAGTCGAGCACCAGTCAATCCAGATGCTGTTCTTGTGACCGGCTTTTTGTGCATTTGCCTAATTGGTGGATTTATTTACATCAACAGGTCCTTATCTTTGAGCCTTGTTAAATTCAGGTCTTTCCCCATTAGTGTAGTTTCATGTGTGCTCCAGTCCTTGAGATAATTATATTGCACAAATTGTTTTGGCATTCAGGGTGAAGCCTTTGAAGTCCATAAGACAGCAAACAAATGAATCACTAAAACTTATTCTGGTGGTAGCATGCTCCTATTGCATGTGGTGTGCGAGTCAGATATACTGGGTAAATCCTCGCCGGCCTGCAGTCGGTGAAGAAGCTGATTTTGGAGTTCTTTTATTTCTGTGTACGTTTTTCTTTCTACCTCATTGTTTGTGTATTATGTCCATGAACTCAAAGGAAGAGCAACTTCCCAATTAATAGAGCTAATGTATTAACTTTTTGTCGCAGAAAAAAGCACTTAATTTATCAGGTATAGTTACTCGACATGCATTTTTCCAGTTTTTAGTGTAAACTGTATCTGTGAAATGGAAGGATTTATGGGTTTGAATTGTCACTTTATGCTGGTCCGTACAGCCAGAAATATGTTAAACATTCCTTGGAACTGCTTATATATTGTTGAGCTTAGTTGCAGTATTAACATAACAACAGTTTTCAAATGGAAATGCATACAACGAGAGGAACAAAAAAAGTCTCAGGAAACCTTGAAATGCATTTAGCAAACGTTCTAGAGAAAGAGAGATAGCCCTACTGTTACAATTGTTGTCAGTTCTATCTGCATAATCGGGGTGACGCCTTTACTTGGCCAAACCTGGCAGGCAAAAAGCAGCGGTGTGCACCTAATGAAAATGGCAAAACCATCAAGTTCAATAGACAAGTTAAAACCTTCATTAACATCACATGAGATGGGAACACTGTTCAAAGCAATAGCCTGGCACAGAAAAAATCACCTCGGAGTTGTAAAACTTGGGAGGTCCATTGTCTACACCATAATTCTCAGGGTTCAGTGGGTTTATCGGGTGCTTGAAGTCAACAGGCCGGCCCTCCATTGCACAAAGCATGTAGCCACACATCCCACTGAGGAATTAAATGCAAGATTGCACAGGAGCATTAATTAATTAGTTCACTACTCGACCTTGAAAACAACCACAGTCTAAATACCTGGGATATGCAGGAACGGTGCACCAAGCATAGTTGACAGATCCTCCAAAGATTTTCCGGCAACTTGCTACGGTGTCAGAGACAGAAAACTCATCCTTCCATAAGCTGTCAGCTGGACATGCCATTACCCCTCCAGGACGAAGAGCTCTTGCCACTGATTCTAGGAAACTTTTGTCTGCTAGTTCCTCTGCCTGTGTACCTGGAATGAGATTACAGAGCTTTACTATCAAATCACCAGTGTTTTTGGCATTGTAGCATGAACAAGAATACCTTCTTCCAACTAAAATAATTTGGGGATCATTAATCTAAAACATGCAATTTAACCTCGAAAAACATGAAATGTGTATACCCATCTGTTGGAATGCATCAATTATGATTGCATCATAAGTGCCTTGAGCAACCGATTTCACGAATTCAATTCCTGCATATATAATAAAAGCGTTTTTTTTTTCACTTAAACGTATAAGCAAATAAGTAAACAATAACAAAAAAATTCAAGATTTCTATACCATCCCCTATATAAGTTGTTACTCGAGGATCTGTAAGTCCAATTGCTATGCGAGGAAAGAACTCTTTGTAGACCTGAAATCAACACTCACTCGTTTGTGATTTATCAAGTATGCAATGTTTACTCTTTAAACATAGGTTTCAAGGGGAATAAGAAAAGAAAACTCACATTTATAACCATCTCGTCAAGTTCGCACAAGTGAATCTGCTCCACAGAAGAATGGCGAGATACCTCTTTCAAAATGCCACCATCTCCCCCTCCAAGAAGTAGCACCTGAAGATTTAGTCCGAAGAGTTCATGATAGATTATTTTTATTATCGTTAAAAAAAAGTTTAAGTCCAAACCTAAAATTATAATTCAATTAAAATTGAGAATTTTTTTGCAGGAATTTAAAAATGAAAATCACTTAAAAATAATTAGAAAAAATCTTTTTGATTCATGAGCTTGATTTGAAATTATTAAATTCTTAATGTGAGCAGAAATTAGTTTAATGATAAATATTAAAAAATTCAAAATTATTTAAATAAAATTTGAATTTTTGATTTTTGTAAATTAGTTGTCTATATTAACATCTATTTACCTAATAGCCTATTCACATATGTTCTTAAGAGCAAAAGAATAGTATAAGCTTACTTTCTTTGGATTTGGAATCGAGCAAAGTGGGAGGTGAGTGAGCATTTCTTGGTAAGCAAACTCATCTTTCTCTGTAATTTGAAGAACGTTGTTTAGTACAACAACCTTGCCATGCGCCGATGACTGCAATCACATATCATATAATTGCACTTTACCATTGACATCGATTAAAATCAATTCCTCCCCAATTCTTATTCGTCTCATTTTACTAATTCCAAAACTGTACCTCAAACACAACAATGTCATGATACTTGGACTTTCCCTGAAACAGAACTTTCTCAACCTTCATTAGACGTGCCTCCCCTGGAAAAAAAAAATAAAAAACGTCGACATGTATGTTGCATGGCTTGTTGGTCTTACAACACAACCACTCCTCGTATGGTACAATCAGAAGTTGGAATACTTTCATATTGGAAAAGATATAAATGTCAAGAGGATGTTTTTATGCACCGTGCACGTTTGATGAAAACTTTTTATATGTTAAGGAAAGACATAACATGTACGTGCCTGGCCAATCCTGCTCAGCATCTGCATACCAACCCGGAACAGTAAAGGGCAAAGTATAGTTATGAATTTCCATGTTCTCTTTGTTATCATCAACAAGTGGAGATTGGTCAACATTGATTATCTGACTGCCAACATTCCCACCGGCCATGGTTGTTGTATTTCGAATTTTGAATTGTGTTCTTGAGGGTAGAGAAGAGCCTTTCAGCTGTGTTATAAATAGGGCAATGTAAAGATTTAGGCCAGGAGGCAAAGCAAGCTGTTTGTAGTTATTCAAAGCTTCTTTAATGTTTTGTGAAAACAAGTTGAAGATTTCTCATGATAAGGTCAAATTTAATGTTCTTTTGTGTCTTTCCTCCTTTTTAGAAAAATGGGTAGGCTTTCTTTCTTTCTCCCATGTTGAATTTAATGCTTACAATGTAAATAGGATTGGGTTTGGATTTGCTTTAATGCTTATCTTTACCTTTAAAATTAGCATAATAAATATGTTTTAGTGTCTAATCAACATAGTTTAACATAGCTTTGAATAGGTAATTTGATGGAGAAAACCTAAATTTGATCCTCAACTTTATATTAGATGAACATTAATTTTTATTAAGGTCTGATGTTAATTCTCAAATTTGTTCCAGTAAGATCTGATGTTACAAACACTAGTCCTACAGTTGATGTTGATAATGAGGACGAGAATAATAAAGAGGAGGTACCTACCCAAAAACCACCACAACAACAAGATTCTATTGTAAACAAAAGATCAAGAAGGAAAATTTGAAATCCTGCTCGGTTTACTGATATTGTGGCATATGCACTTCCCGTTATTGAAGATGATATTCCATCTACCTACAAAGAAACTGTCAGGAGTTCAGAGAGCATGGAGTGGAAGAAATCTATGGATGAGGAGATGAAATCTCTTCATAAAAATAAGACTTGGTAAGTTGGTTCAGTTACTAAAAGGAAAGAAAGAAATTAGTTGTAAATGGGTATATGCTAAGAAGATGGAATCTTTGGGAAAAGACAATGTAAGATTCAAAGCCAGATTGGTAGCT
>JANZXV010000007.1:18530824-18544119 GCA_027576455.1 Erythroxylum roigii
AGTATAAATTTGGTCGCTAATAATTCTACCTTTAGTGACCAATTTTAAATGGTTGTTAATAGTGCATTTTTAACGACAAACGTAATAACTCGTCACTGAGCACTTTTAGTAACAACCCTGTTGTAACCACCTGTGACCAACCCGATTTTAGTTGCTATAATTTTTAACGATCATTTTCTTAATTTTAGTAACCATTAATAATAGTTACTGAAACTAATTTTTCTCGTAGTGCTGTTCTTTTTGTGCTTTGAGATAGCAGGGCTGTTTACCTCCTCTTTTAACTGCCTTGTAGGTGTGTTAGTTTCCGTACATAATAGACCTTTCCGTTTTTTTGGTAATATAGTTTCTTAAAATTTCAAAAAAAAAAAAACTGAATTTAGCTTGGCATAACCACATCACTTTGTTCAAGGTAGAGAGAGGATGTGAAACTTATCATACTTAACCCACAAAGTTCTAAAGGTAAAGTCTAATGATTCGATTAAATGGAGGTGGGTGAAGGGGAGAAATCATGATTAGGTTTGGTGGAGCCAGTGTTTGTTTCACATTTTTAAGCACCATACCAGATAATAGGATAATTATATTGTTAATACAACATATTCAGACGTCCACGTAGAGAGCCTGCACATCCCATCACCTGTTAGCTGCCTTTTAGTTCGTTTAATGTATTATATTAATTAAAATATTTTAATTAATTAATTATAATATGATTAATTAAATTATTATTATTAATTAATTAATTATCTGTTCAAGTCCAGAGATCCCGTTATCTTTTGTGGATAAACATAAGAAAGGGAAGGCTTTTTATTTGCCAATTGCAGGTGTGCGTCTGTCAAAGTAAGGGACACAAGGAATTGACGATAATCAAACGATTAAGTCCCACCAGCTAGTTTTTGGGTGGTGCAAGATGGGCCTTTGTCCTTTTCAACGACAAAAGCATCGAGGTCACGTCCTAATTCCATAATTTTTGGGCTACCACTCCTTGTAATCATTTTATAAATAAAAATATCGATAATCGATTATTAAGATTCGTGTTTTTAAATATATATTGCTATAGTCTTCTTGGGGTTTTTGTTTTTCTTTGTACTTTATTATTATAGAGCATGGTTCAGCCTGATTTTGCTGAGGTTAAACGTCGTTGTTTGGATCCATAATCTGTACGATTCTAGCTATAAAATACCTGCAAAACAAACAACGGCTGGCCGGGAGTTGATTCCTGGGAGGCCCCTCCGATGCTCAAATTAGTATTTTTGAGAGATTTTGGTAGCTGAGAATGCAAAAGAATAGCTAGGGTTGTAATCTTATACCTCAATCCGGTAAGAATAACACCTTATATATGCTGTGGATGCTAGGTTTACGTAAATCTTTGTGTTTGCATGGGAGTCTAATATCTGATGAGCCGAAAGAGTCGTGGACACGTAGAGATGGGCCTGAACCTAGCACAGTCGACCCAACCAGACCAATATTTGTATATAATTTTCATAACATTGTCATAGGTTTAATTTTAAAAAGAATTTGATCTGTTTAGAATTAAAAAAAAGGAGCCGTAAATTGTAGGATACTTGATATAATATTTGCACCCACCTTAAGGAAAAAGACCATTACACCAGAAAAAAGTTGTGGTCTTATTTTCATATCATCGTCAAGATGTTACATTCGTCGTCTTACAAATTTTGTAATAGATCGTTTACATTTTTCTTACATAATTCAAGATAAGTATAAACCAATGAAGATGGCGGGGTATGATATGACCCATATCCCTACATTTGGCATGTTATAAGACGAGCTAGGCCTCTCATGTTTCTTGCAAGATGAAGTCTTTACATTGGAAAAAAATCTTTTCAATGCATTAACATGCTGGATGAGTACGCGTGTTAACGACTAATCTATTATATTGACTCGTAGGCTCTACTTACCTCAGCTCTTATCATATGCCTTGGGATCTTTTCTTGTTTTGAATTTCTTTTGTTTCATTATCTATATATTATAGCTATTGCTTTCGCCCACATTACTGGATGGATGCAAATGGTAGTGGAAATCAGTCGCATTTTATTGATACCAAGCTTAAGAACAGACAAAACAGTCTGATATAGAAACGAGGTGCTTTTCTTTCTTATGCCAACTTTGTCCTCAAAGGGTCTCTTGTGTCTGTTACCTCGTCTTGTTTCCATCTTAAACTGACGCTGAAGATAGAGAAGCTAAGGGATCGTCAGGGTGAGGGTGCTTAGCCTTATGGCTGCTCTCAGGATATCTTCATTGCTCTCTCGTTCTCTTTCTGCCTCTGTTCTTCTTTCTCCAGGTCACTAATCTATTCTTCTACTTGTTCATCAGATAATTACTCTCTTTCCGTTTACAGTTGATGTTGGTGATTATGATGTTTTGATTACTTAATCTGTTAGAAGCTGATGATAATATGTGCGAATATGAATAGAGAAAAGAGGCTAGGGTCATTCTAGTCGAAAACGATATGGGAAATACTTCCCGTTAAGTATTGTTTTTTGCTTTACTTTTTCCAAGTGGGGTTACAGTTTCTTAGGAGTACCTTACAAAAACATGCTCGGGATCTTTCCAAATCCTCTTTGTGTTGTTGGTTTTAGTCAGACCCTTTAATTGCTTTTGGGAAAGCTGGTGGAGAAAGGGTAGAAAGTCTTCTGGGTTTCATATCTTGTTTTCACACTCAGGAGCATATCGAGCCAACAATACCTTGTTCTTCTCTGTTTCTCAAGAATTAGATAATTCGCTCAGTCGGCCGACCAACATCTGAATTGAAACATTTTCAGGATAGAATTTCTGAGCCTAAGGTACATAGGTTCGGCCTTGTGTTATACAGTTGACTCCCTTTTCTTGCCTACTACGTACCAAACTACTTACTTCAGTGGTGCTCTGCTTTTTGTACTTGTTCGATGCTTGAGTTCTGGTCCTTTTTTTTCCCACTCCTGTGGCATGCCAAGTTCTCCCACACTTGTGTTAATGAGGATCGGTTTCTTTGAAATATGATTTACAGGAAGAAATATTAGCAGGGTAAAAGCCATTCACAAGTTTAGCACAGCTGCAGCTGTTGAGAACGTGATTATCCCCGAAGTTCAAATAAACTACACGCAGCATCTAATCAATGGGAAATGGGTAGATTCAGCATCAGGTAATACCTGACCTATTTTAAATTGTCAATTCTGGTGTCCACACTAGTCAGTGTTTGCGCGAGCACTTGGAGTTCTGGTGTGACTTGGACTTTCTGTTGGTTGCAGGGAAAACATTTCCAGCTTACGACCCTCGTACCGAAGAAGTTATTGCTCATGTAGCAGAAGGTGATGCTGAAGATATCAATCGTGCAGTAGCTGCGGCCCGAAAAGCATTTGACGATGGACCATGGCCCAAGATGACCCCTTATGTGTGAACTTTATTCAGTCATTCTTTGTTTCATTTATTTCAGTTATGCTTTCTTATCTTCTAGATGATTTACATGTTCTGGCTCCATGTTTCAGGAAAGGTCGATGATACTGCTGCGTTTTGCTGATCTGGTTGAGAAACACAACGATGAACTTGCAGCTTTAGAATCATGGAACAATGGAAAGCCTTATGAGCAGGCTGCTAAAGCTGAAGTTCCGACATTGGCACGCCTATTTCGCTACTACGCTGGTAAATTTCGGGAAAAGCTTGCAGTCTAAATTGGTTGTATCATAATTTATGTGGAATCAATCCTTTTCTTTACATTGAATTATCAGGTTGGGCGGATAAAATACATGGGCTAACACTTCCAGCAGACAGTGAACATCATGTTCAAACATTGCATGAACCTATTGGAGTTGTGGGACAAATAATTCCATGGAACTTCCCTCTAGTCTTGTTTGCATGGAAAGTCGGGCCTGCATTAGCTTGCGGTAATACCATTGTTCTAAAGTCAGCAGAGCAGACACCTTTGACAGCCCTGTATGCAGCAAAGTTATTGCACGAGGTAGGATTCAAAAAGCTATTGCGTTTCTGTTACCTGGTCTGTCAGAATGAGTTTTGAGATATACTTTCAGGGGATAATAGAGTAACGTCTAATTTAACTGTAGAAATATGGAAGAAGGTGATAACAAAATGAAGTAAGAATTACCAAAGTGGCTTTGATTTCTCTAACTATTCATCACTTGCTTAACCCATTTGTCAGGCTGGTCTTCCTCCTGGTGTTCTGAATGTAGTCTCAGGTTATGGTCCAACTGCTGGTGCACCTCTAGCCAGCCACATGGATGTAGACAAGGTATTTACCGCGGTCATGTGCTGAATATCCTGCTGAATATTTTTTACAATCTTCTCTGAATATATTTCAGAGTCAATTTCATTTGATTCAATGGAATATGGATCCCCTGAATGTTAAAAGGTCTACTTACCATGACTTGGAGACATCAATTTTCTTTTCTTTAGTTGCTTTTCACTAGGACATTGTTTCACTTATTTCGCGTTCTAGCACTTTTTAAGGCCCTCTCATGTAACAGTGTAACTAGTGAAAATACACTTGCACTAACCTTTATGTTAGAGCTTCATCCCCTTTCTCCTAAGTAACTCTACCTTAACCTTTATGATAGTCAACAAAATCTTATTATATATATATGGTTTTGTGTAATCTGGCCAGCTGGTTTGCTAAGGCAAAAATGTGGAAATTTCTTGCATACTTAGAAAATACCGACTCTTGTTTCTGTCTCTTTTTCAGCTATCTTTCACAGGTTCAACTGAAACTGGTCAGATTGTATTTGAATTGGCTGCAAGGAGCAATCTCAAGCCAGTTACACTGGAGCTAGGTGGAAAATCACCTTTCATAATTTGTGAGGATGCTGATGTTGACAAGGCTGTGGAGCTTGCACACTTTGCTCTATTTTTCAATCAGGTAGGTCTAACATTTGTTTTCGCTTTAGTGTTAAAGATTTGGTTTGACGTGTATGGTTTTCTATTTGCAGGGTCAGTGTTGTTGTGCTGGTTCTCGAACATATGTGCATGAGCGTGTGTATGATGAATTTGTGGAGAAAGCAACAGCTCGTGCCCTGAAACGTGTTGTTGGCGATCCCTTCAAGAAGGGTGTTGAACAAGGTCCCCAGGTACTTTCCTTTTCACTTCCTCATTATTGATCTAATGAATCAGAACAACTTGGTTCTTACCCAAGATTGGTATTTAGTTTATAATGTGATTGTATTCTTGGTGGCTAAATGCACATGAGTTGGCACATATGAACATCTGCCTCATATGACCACTTGATACATTCATAAAAACGTTCATTTCTCCGAGTTGTCCTCTGATTTCTCCATGGACCTCGTGACAATGTCAGATTGACACGGAGCAATTTGAAAAGATACTTAGGTATATAAGATCTGGCATTGACAGTGATGCCAAACTTGAATGTGGAGGAGACAGGATTGGTTCCAAAGGTTTCTTTGTTCAGCCCACCGTTTTCTCCAATGTGAAGGTATAAGTTACTTCAACCCTAGTAACTGCTACTTAGTGAGTGTGCGTCCCTTTCAGATAACAGACTATTAACATTCTCTGTAAACAGGATGATATGTTGATAGCTCAGGATGAGATCTTTGGCCCCGTGCAATCTATCTTGAAGTTTAAGTAAGTTCTGAACGGATATTAATTACTGCTTTCCAGTAATACTGATTGATGATTCTTAATTTATGCTTGGTTCAATCCTGAAATCCTTTCTTCGCCCTTGTTTGCAGGGACATTAATGAAGTAATAAGGAGGTCAAATACTACAAGATATGGTCTAGCTGCCGGAGTTTTCACAAAGAACATCGATACAGCCAACACCCTGTCCCGAGCTTTGAGGGCTGGAACTGTGTGGGTTAATTGCTTTGATGTGTTTGACGCGGCAATTCCTTTTGGTGGCTACAAAATGAGCGGTATGGGCAGGGAAAAGGGTATCTACAGCCTTAACGCCTACTTGCAAGTGAAAGCAATTGTTACTCCTTTGAAAAATCCAGCTTGGTTGTAAGTTGTTCATGCCTTTCAATCATGTCATATAAATAAGTACACAGCATGAAACTGAAGGGAGCTCAAACAAATTCCTTTTTAATTTACCAGCAGCACATAGTGTTGCTGTTTTCAACTCTCTGAAATATTGCTGATGGATGCCTCATATTGTATCTAGAGTTTTGTGTTGTTTCTCATCTTTTTATCTTGCTTGATGGTAGAAACGCTGATAGATGCAACAAAAGTGACCTACCAATTAGTCGATACAATAACAATGTGTTATGCACGGCTTCAGATATAAATCGATTTTTCTAATTACCTAAACTTTTAGGAAATAATCAGGTAGTAAAATAATCTAATGCAATACTTAATAAAATCAACACTGTGATTTACGTAGAAAATCTCGTCAATGTAAAGGAATAAAATCTATGGAATCGAAGTCCAGACAATATCTCTACTATCCGTTGAAGTTGTTGAAGAAGATTGATTCAAAGTTGTGAAATCTATAAGATTAAGTAAGATTCAACTGTTAGGTTTTTTAGCTAAGTTGACGTTGATATTATCATGTTGATTTAACGTTATTATGCAAATTTAAGGGCTGAAGTTTAGTTAGGCAGTTATAGTTTTTTTTTTAAATTATTTTCGTACAAGTTGTAAGCCTATATATATTTAGGCATTCTCAAGTTAAATCCATAGTCATTCTCGCAAAGCTTTCTTGATCTGTTAAAACCAATGCTTTTGGTATCGGAGCCAGGTTATTAACCTAGGCTTCTAAGTCACTTCAGCAATAAGATGGCATCAAGTCGCAGCTCAGCAGTAAACGTTTCACAACCTCATATTCCCATTTTTAAAGGTGATTCGTATGAGTTCTGGAGCATCAAGATGAAAACCATCTTTAGATCTCAAGATCTATGGGATCTTGTTGAAAGTGGAATTTTAGAAACAGATACAAAAGAGACATCAAACAGGGAAACTTTGAAGAAAGACGCAAAAGCCTTGTTCTTCATTCAACAAGCAGTTGATGAAATGATCTTCTCAAGGATTGCAGTAGCTTCTACAGCAAAGGAAGCTTGGAACATCCTCAAAATCGAATATCAAGGAACTAGCAAGGTAATCACAATGAAATTACAGTTTCTTAGAAGAGATTTTGAGACAGCAACTGTGAAAACTAATGAGTTCGTGCAAGAATACCTAGCTAGAGTTTCATCGATTGTTGGTCAAATGAGATCCTATGGTGATAAAGTGACAGATGAAACTATTGTCACAAAGATTTTGAGAAGCTTGATTCCCAAGTTCGACCATGTAGTTACAGCCATAAAGGAATCCAAAGACCTCTCTACCTTCTCTGTTGATGAACTTATGGGGTCTCTTCAAGCACATGAGACTAGGATCAACAGAAATGTAGCAAAAGGAGAAGAGTAGGCCTTCTAAGCACAAGGTTATTCACAATACTGAGGCAGAGGTAGTGGTGTATTTCGAGGAAGAGGACATGGAAGAATGAACACAGTATGCAGAAGAAGAGGAAGAAGACTATTTGTTTATTACGTATATATGTAAGTCCCCAGATCACGTCTCAAGAAATATGGTACCTAGATAGTGCCTGTTCAAATCATTTGACAGGAAATAAGGAGAAGTTCAAGGAATTGGATGAGACACAGAAATCTCAAGTTCGACTGGGAGATGATAAACAAGTGGAGATTGAAGGAAAAGGTACTATTATTGTCAGAATCAATGGAAAAGAGAAGATGATCCAAAATGTGCATTATGCACCATGTTTGGCACATAACTTGCTAAGCGTAGGATAACTTGTTGACTCAGGTTATTCTGTCTTATTTGAAAAGAATATATGTGTTATCAAGAAAAAAAAGAGAAATTTTACTGAAAGCAACTATAACTGAGAACAAGATGTTTCCTATAAACTTTGTTGAAAGCATTTTCTCATTAGAATGAGTGACATTTTTCCCTTAATTTCTGGATTAATTATTGGGTTTTATACATATTTTACCCACTAATTTGTTTAGTTCCCTTAAATATGCATTTATATTGGTTTATGTTTAATTTGTAAATGAAAAAAATGATAATGAATATGACTTTGGCTAAAAAAACATAGCTAAAATTTTGTTGGGAATGCACAAATTGGGATGACTGTCTGCTACCAACCTAGGAGAAGCCCAAAACGCTGGCAGAAAAGGAGAAAACGACAGCAGTAAGGGAGGAGTCAAAAAACGTTACCGCAGAGAGAAGCATAGGAGAAGAAACAGAAATGCCAAGGTGTGCCAGCTTTGAGGAGGAGAGAGTAACTAAATTGTTACATCTCGCTAGAGTGGAGGCGGGCTAGGGGGAGCTACAGTGCATGAACGAAGGGGGGAGAGTGGAACCACGAAAATGATGAAAACAGTAAGGGAGAGCTTTAGTACGTGAACACCACAGGCGACCACCAAAACGACGCAGCTGTTGGGAGGCACGCAGGCGCAACTGGAGAGACCCATCACCAGATAGCGCACCATCAGTTGAGGAACGACACTCCTAGCAGTGATGCAGCTGAAGAGGAAGCTCCATGCGGAAACTCAAGAGTGGAGGTTGACCTACGAAGGCATTAAACTTGGGGCTGAAGCTTTTAGCTAATTTTCAGTGGATTAAATTTCAGTTGATTTATGAGTATGGGTTTATGGTTTTGATTTCTCTGTTTTGAGATTAATTTTATTAGTATTGTGTTTGGCCAACTATTACTTGACATTAGTTGTTAATTGAAGAACCAATAGGTGAAAATTGATAACAGAACTCCAAAACATGGAACTTATAAAATTCAGATTTAGACATAGACTGAATTTATGACAGGAAACCTAGGTTTGCAAAGAACTTAATGGGTTATGATTAATTGCCAGGCTACGATAGTAGATTAGGATTATTGCATAATACTCCTTTGATACGTTGAAAAAGGATCTAAGAAACTTTAGGCTCAACCTTCTATCAACCAGACTTCGCCTCATAAATTGATCCAGGTAAAGTCTATAGAAAATGCTAAAAGTGGAACCCTCCTTGAAGCTTACCACATTCGATTCGGATTAATCCCTAGAGACATTCGCATCTTTGTTTAGCTTTGGTTTTATTATTTTTGACAGTTAAATTCCTTAATTTAATTCCCCACTCTTACACAATTGCTTAGTTCGATTAATTGAGTGATCCAAGCCTAGTACTTACACAATTACTTTTTGTGGGACGATATTATACTATACTACTTGAGACCCGTGAACTTGGGGAGTTGCATCAAGTTTCTTGGCGCCGTTACCGGGGAGTAATCCCTGAGTAATATGAGGTGACTGATTGTCTGGTTAAATTGGACATCTTTGTTTTTCTTTTTGTTTTGTATTAATAGATTTTGTTAGAATTGATTTTTGTTTTATTTGTTCTCTTTACTGTCTACTTCTTATTTTGCGTTTTCTGTACCTTGCATTTGATCTTGTTGTGTTATACTTAGTCTATGCGAAGGTCCATCAGTGCTGAAGATTTGTTATTTGATTTTGAAATCGAGAAGACAGCTAAGGCACTAAAGAAGGAAGCAAAAGCTAGAAAAGCACAGACAAAAGTATCTAACGCACAACCTGTGCAGGAATGCCGGATCGAACCTGAATTTACTACAACTTTTCCAACAGAAGAGACAATTGAATCGGAAATGGCTAAACATAATCAGAGAACTATGAGGGACCATGCGGTCCCAGATTTTGGAGAATTTCAGCCTAGCATTACAAGGAACCCTGTGCAAGTAAATAATTTTGAATTAAAACTTGGCCTTGTACAAATGGTGCAGCGGAATCAATTCGGAGGGCACCCAATAGAAAACCCGTATGTCCACCTGTAGCAATTTTTGGAGATTTGTGAAATGTTGAAGAAAAACGGGGTATCTGAGGATGCTATAAGGCTTCGATTGTTCCCTTTTTCTGTGAGAGATCAGGCTAAGGATTGGCTCCATTCACTACCACCTGGTTCGATCAACAATTGGTAGGAGTTGTCCAAAGCTTTTATGGCTCAGTACTTTCCACCTGGGAAGACTGTAAAGCTCAGAAGTAAGCTTACCTCATTTAAGCCTAAAGAAGATGAGTCGTTGTACGAAGCATGGGAAAGGTACAAGGAGCTTCAACGCAAATGTCCACATCACAGTGTCCCGAAGTGGATGATTTTTCAAATATTCTATAATGGAGTTTCTTCGATTATGCGAAGTGCGATAGATGCTGCGGCTGAAGGTGATTTAATGGACAAGAGTAAAGACGAGGCCTTCATGTTATTGGAAAAAATTGCCTACAATAACTATTAGTGGAATGATGATCGGAAAGAGGTTAAGCAAGAGGGGAAGAGACCTCACGAAGTCTTCGAAATAGATGTCTTTACCTTGTTGAATTCGAAGTTTGAAGCTCTTTCAAGGAAAGTGGATAAATTTACCGCAGGTGATGCGAGTAATGTGAATGCCTTATATGATCAGGATTTTGGGTCGAATATGGGTATGGAATTTCAGAACATTGGGCAAGAATTTGGGGCTGAACATATGAATTTTGTAGGAAATTATGAGCAGAAGAATCAAGGTGGAGCTTTCTCAAACACTTATAACCGTTAATGGCGAAACCACCCGAATTTCTCCTAGTCTCAACAACCCAAGCCACCCCAAAGTTTCCCCAGCCAAACCCATTACCCATTACATTAACCGCATTACCAACAGACCCAGCAACAACAAAACTATGGCCCTCCAGGTTTCCCAAACTTGAGACAATAAGCTCAACCCCAGCCACCTGAACCTAAGTCTAACCTTGAATCAATGATGGAAACCTTTATACAGAAGTAAGAAGACCTAATTCAGCAACTTACTACCCGAATGGACCAACTGACGGTCCATAATAAGATGCTTGAGACTCAAATTGCACAGCAAGCTGCATCGCTAAGGTTAGACAAGGGTAAGCTACAAGCACAATCAGAGGCTCCTAAGGAAACTAAGGTAGGGGTACTAAGGAGTGGAAAGGTTTTGAAACCTATGGTGCAGAAGGACAGAGCTGAAAAGGAATTCAAATGAACAAACCAGGATGCACAACCTGTGCAATCCGATGCACAGCCTGTGCAACAATCGCTTGAGCCAAAAAAATACATACCACCACCACCATATAAGTCACCAATCCCATTCCCTCAAAGATTTTATAAAGCTAAGCTAGAACAGCAGCTTGGAAAATTTGTTAACATTCTGAAGAAGCTCTATATTAACATCACCTTCACAGAAAGCCCTTACCCAAATGCCTACTTATGCGAAGTTCTTGAAGGAAATCTTATCCAACAAGAGAAAGCTAGAGGAATATGCGACTGTGGCTCTTATAGTGGAATCAAGTGCTATTCTTCAAAACAAACTCCCTCCCGAGCTTCAAGATCTGGAAAGTTTCTCGATACCTTGTCAAATATGAACCACAACAATTGGGAAAGCATTATTTGATTTGGGGGCAAGTGCGAGCTTATTGCCATTATCTATTTGTCAAAAATTAGACATCGGAGAGCTTAAACCAACCACAGTATCAATTAGGATATTGTAAAATGTGTCTCTCAAGGTTGGAAGTCTTTTTTATCCCAATAGACTTTGTTGTGCTAGAAATGGAGGAGGATACTAACATACCTATTATACTTGGGAGACCCTTTTTAACCACAGGTGGAGCAATCATAGATGTTAAGAATGGAAAAATGACTCTGAAGGTAGAAGAGGAAGAAATCGAGTTTAATTTGGGAAAGGAAATGAAGGCTATGGATGACAAGGATTCTTATTTAAGAGTGGACCTTATTGACAAGCTGGTTAGTGTTGAATTCATAAAATCTCATCCAAAGGATTTGTTGGAACACTGCTTAGTGAAGGCTGTAGCAACTGCAGGGGGTAATACAGAATTTACAGAGAAAGAATTAGAAATTTTTGAATTTGCAGAGATGGTCGATGCACAACCTGTGCAAAGATCTACACACCTTATGCAACCTAAACTGAAACTATCACTTGATTCGAATAAAGAAGAACCTCCGAATTCGGAATTCAAACCGTTGCCTACTAACTTTAGGTATGAATTTCTGGGCCTTAATTGACCTATCCAGTCATTGTTAATGCTCTTTAAGCCTGTGTAGGTTGATAAACTTTTAAGAGTGCTTAGAGAACATAAGCAAGCGATAGGGTACAAAATTTCAGACCTAAAGGGAATCAACCCATCTTTCTGCACACATAGAATTCACTTAGAGGATGATGCAAGACCTGTAATTGAACATCAAAGGAAGCTAAATCCAAACATGAAGCATGTGGTCAAGCAAGAGGTCTTAAAGCTATTAGCTGTGGGTATTATATACCCCATTTCTGACAGTAATTGGGTAAGCCCTATCTATTGTGTGCCCAAGAAAGGTGGTTTAACAGTTGTGAAAAATGAAGGTAATGAATTAATACCAACTAGGATAGTTACAGGATAGCGAATGTGTATAGATTATAGAAAATTGAACAAAGCCACCCGTAAAGACCACTTCCCTTTGCCATTTATTGACCAAATTTTGAAAAGACTTACTAAACATGGTTACTTTTGCTATTTGGATGGCTTCTCTGGTTTTGTTCAAATTTTCATTCACCCTAATAACCAAGAGCAAACTACTTTCACATGCCCCTATGGTACCTTTGCATATCGAAGGATGCCATTTGGGTTGTGTAATGCACCTGCTACATTTTAGCATTGCATGACAGCAATCTTTTTAAATTTTATTGAGGAAATTATGGAAGTCTTCATGGACGAATTTTCTGTTTATGGACTAATATTTGACTCTTGTTTAGCCAATCTTGTCAAAGTTTTAAGCAGGTGCGAAGAGGTTGATCTAGTGCTGAATTGGGAGAAGTGCCATTTCATGGTACGAGAAGGAATAGTCCTCGGCCATTTGGTCTCCAATCGTGGAATAGAAGTGGATAAGGCTAAAACTGAAGTGATAGCGAATCTGCCTGTACCAACCTTAGTCAAAGAGATCAAAAGTTTCTTGGGACATGCAGGCTTTTATAAGCATTTCGTCAAAGTTTTTTCATATATAGCAAAGCATTTGAATAATTTGTTGAGTAACGATGTGTCATTCAATTTTAACCAATTTTTCCTTGATGCTTTTTGTAGAATTAAGCAAGCCTTAACCTCGCCACCTATTCTTCAACCCCCAGATTGGTCCCTCCCCTTTGAAGTCATATGTGATGCTTCGGATTATACTGTGGGAGCTGTTTTACACCAAAAAAGGAACAAGGTGGCCTATGTGATCTATTATGCGAGCAAGACATTGGATGATGCTCAAATCAATTATGCCACGACTGAAAAGGAGTTGCTAGCT
>JANZXV010000007.1:18595423-18611076 GCA_027576455.1 Erythroxylum roigii
GGACATGCATCGGGCTTAGGAGGCCAAATGACTCGAGAATGTCCGTTAAACGGACATAGACTGGCCAAAGGGTGTTTTTCCACCCGAGAAGGTCCATTAAACGGACATTGGGTCTCCCCAAAGTCCTCCAAACCCTCTTTTATGCTTCCTACAACCATCCTAACATCATAAACACTTATAATCCTTCGAAAATCACTTATTCTCATGCTAAAACACTTCATAACAACTCAAACATCAAGCTCATTTCACAAAACTCTCAAATATCAATCCATTTGAATCATCAAAATCAAAAATCTCATCAATATACCATAGCTGTCATGTTCATACACTCCATGCAACATCATAACTTGTATCTATCATATCTCTTAACTCCGACATCCAAAAATTACGAACTTTATAGCGTCGGAAAGCTAAAAAGACGAACTACATCTTTCCTGAAGGAAACTTTGTCTAATTCTACCTAAATCATTCCAGATTTTCCCTATAAGTCAAACATAAATCTTGTCCTTGTTAAAACTTGCAAATCCTTCCTAAATTTTCTTCCTGAATTACAACATCATTCTTATACATTCAAATACCAATTGGAGTTCATCAATTCATCAACTTCAATTTATTCAAAACATCTCATTATTATCATCATAGCATTCCTATCTTTCTTGTCCATATTGTCTCACTTATATATATATCGATTTATATGCAAAATTCATCAACTCACATGGATCGCTTCTTCAACTATATCAAATTCCAATTTAATCTCATCCTTAATTAATCCATATTTCAACTCCACCTTGATCTATACCCAAATACACATTCCAAATGACAATCATCCATACACAGATTTACATTTCAAACTATACACAAATTCCATATTTCATTTACATCATAAATAAGAGTTTACAAACTTCAATGGCATTTCCAAGCCATAATACACTCTCAATATCAAAATCTAATATACAAAACATGCAAAACTTAAAATTTCTCAAAATACACTTGAAGCCCTGGTTTTACATCAATTAATACAAAACATAACAAAACGTGCATATCCGAAGTAATATCTTGACTTTCTTTCACTCTGTTTCCTGCTTATCACCTGAGGATGGGGAAAGAGAGGGGGTGAGCTCGAAAGCTCGTGGGTAACATGCTTATAACAAATAACAAGCAAAACCTTTCAAAAAGTTCATTGTTATAAAAATGCTTCTTGAATCATAAAACTCACTTTTCTCAAAATTCTTGTCAAGTGATCAAAATCATAAACAACACAATTAATACATTTTTCAACTTATTCACAAATCATAACACATAAGCACATCATAATGGTTTGGGTAGGTCCAAATTCATGACACACTACACAGGACCCATATAATGATCCTGTGTAGCCGTAAACTTGAGGGAGTCCTTGAAGGAGCTCTGTGCTACTAGCGGGCAGGCGGGAGAAGCCTTTTCTTGGGTCAACGTGCACGTGACAGTTCTTGAGGGACTACCCCAAACCCACATAACATGTAATCATGACTTGAAAACAGATTTGCCCAAAATGGCAATATTTCATAAACTCATTTTTCTTGAACATGAATTTTTTTTGAAAATCCTTTCATGTAGCAATTCATAATTCATCAACCACATTCACATAGCAATTCTCAATGCTTCATCAAAATTTCATACATCAAACATAAAGAAATTTCTCAAATCAATCATAAGCAATAAAAGCAACAATTGTAACAATTTCTCAAATCATTCAAAATAATGAATTTGAAATCATTTTATCATCTTGATTTTTGAAAACATACTATGGGCTCATTATTCAAATTATAAACATGAAACCCACCTTGAAATTCCTTGCTTGAAAACCTTGGTCAAAATGTCTCCCCTTGTCTTTTCTTGATTCCTCTTGCCTCAATCCCCTTCATCAATGACAAAATCCCCAAATCAAATAGTGATTTCAATTGGGGAACCCTAAGAACATAATCATCAAAATTAACCTTAGAAAACTTAAACCCATACATTTCTAAGCTATCTAAACCCAAAACCCTCAACAAAAATCCAAAGATTGAAAACCCTTACCTTGAATCTTCACCCAACCAAAGGGTTTCTTGGCTCTAATGGAAGCTTGAACCTTCCTCTAGCTTTTTCCTTCTTGAAATAACTTCAAAATCCCCTTGAAATCCATGAAAAAATCGAAAACCTAGCTTAGCTCTTCTTTTCTCCTTCTTTCCCTCTTCTACGACACCTTCTCCCTCCCTCTTCTCTCAAATTTCATTTCCCTCTTCTAAAATTGAAAGACAACTATTTCTTCTTCCTTTTATATCATTAATGATTGAACAATGACCCTTTTGCCCTTAATAATAAGCCTTGCAACCTTAAAAGCTTAAGTTGTCTTCCAATTTTGCCCTCATATATATTTTACCTCCTTATTTCAATTTAATCCATGTCATATGGTCTTAGTCACATTAACTTGCTAATTACTCACATTAATATGCTAATTAATTCCACAAAAATAGAATAATTAATTTATCAATACCTCAAAATTCATTTAAATCATGCTTAGCTCCTTCCAAAAATCATAACCTTTTTTTAATCTTGCAATTGAAGGAATTTGCCCGCACTTCCTTCTAGACAAATGTTCTTCATTGTCTTAATTTTCTAATGACATCAAAATAAATCAATTTAGTTCCATATTCCAAAAGTTATACACCAAAACATTTTCAGACTGTTCTTATACTAAAAAATTATTCAGCGCTTGACTTCCATCTGAGAATTGATACTCTTAGGGACTGAATCAAAACTCAATTTCATCAAACAATTTGTAGCCTTATCTCTCTAGTTTAATCCAAATCAAAAATCATCTCATTTTGATAACTAGAGATCAATTTATGACTAAAACATTGGAGCATGCTCAATGAACATATTCATTTTCCAGCTTTTAACTTCCAATATTTCCTATATAATCCATCTTGTATCTAAACCATCTTTTCCATTTCATTTCAATTTCATGAATTCTCCTTTGTTTACACATAAATAATTGCCAACAATTTCTCATTTAACAGTCTTAGCTTCCAAGAAAGGTTCGGGGTCCAACAAATGGGCCAGTATCTGTATAAGTATGTGATAGGCACTCGGTCATAACAATAATAACAAATCTGGAGTCTCATATGCATATGAAATTGTACATATTTGTTTTGATTCACAATGATTATATGATAAGCCATGTTAGTGTGAATATTTGGAATATACATGTTCTGAATGAATATTTGTGAAATATGTGATTTGTATATGTGATCTGGGTGAAATCATCAATGATGATTCACTCATTGAGTTCGCAAAACTTATAAAAATTACAAGATGTCTTTTTAGGTACAAGACAGGAGACTTAGTATCTTATCCTTGATTAAAGGAACATTTTGGACTAGTTATGGCTTAGAGGTCTGTCAGCTGATGTCAAAGAGTTATAGCTTTTATTTTGTAGTTTCTGCTAGAACCTGTATGAGGTTTTGTAAATAACTGTCTAATGGAAGCAGTGTAAGCTTTGAGAATGAATGCAATGAATGGTTTTAAAATTTTTTGACTTTTAAATGATGTTAGTTGATGCCATGTGTAAGTTGGATTTGTTTTTTCTCTAACATACCATTATCATAGGTTATGTACTTGAATGTCCTTAGATGTTCGGGTACATGCTCTATGGTAGTGGGATGTTGCATTTTTGGTATCAGAGCATGGTTTGACAACTTTACGGACAAATATGAGTTGAGATATGATAAATAGTGAGATATTTAGATAGTGATCACACTTTTGTTTGTTATAAGTCACCTTTAATAGGAGATCAAATTGGAGGGTCAGTTAACATGGAGTCTGTAAGAGTCAATTTAGAGTCTCCTGTACCTGAGTTTGCTCAAATGCCTCCGAGAATTCTAGAAAGGCAAGAAAGAAGATATGATAAGCTGAGAAAGTAGGGAGCTGTAGACTTCTACGGAAGTACAAACCCAACTAAGGCAGAAGGGCGTTTAGAGAGAATCGAAAGAGTGTTCGATCAGATGGATTGTGAAGCAGATGAAAGATTTGATTATGTGGTCTCACTTCTACAAGGTTCCGCATACCAGTGGTGGAAGACTATTTCGGGCAGTACCACCAGACCTTGTAGTTTGACCTAGGAGGATTTTCTGATAACTACATGTCGAAGATTTACATGGATCAGAAAATGAAAGAATTTTTAGATATGAAGCAAAGCACACTCACAGCGGTAGAGTATGAGATAAAATTCAATGAGCTAATAGGATATGCAACTGCATTGATCCCAACTGAAGAAGACAAATGTAGACGTTTGAATATGGAGATCAGAACGAGGCTAGCCATTTCAAATTTGGGTAGTTTTACAGAACTCCTAGCGGCCTCAATCAGAATTGAACAGTTGTTGAAAGATGGTCAGGAGGGCACAGACAGGAGATTATAGGAAAGAGGCAGGATGAATCTCAAGCTGATTTTGGCAAAAGCTTCAAAAAGTGCCAGTACAGATCATTTCGATTCCAGTCGAGATCGAGACAATCTGGGTCTCGATCAAGAGGTGGATTTGTTCAGTATGGGATAGGAAGAGGATAAATGTCTCTAACCAGTCTCAATAGCTGTCTGGGTGTGACCACTGTGGTAAAAAGCATGGTGGTGAATGTTGGAGGGAAACTGGAGCTTGTCTCCATTGTGGCTCGGTAGAACATCTGATTAGAGATTATCCTAAGATGTTAGGATGACAGTCTGGAGTTAGAGGAGGAATAGTGACTGAGACATCGGTTCAGTATAGCAGGGCTGGCAGAGTTACATAGAGAGACAGAGGCAGAGGTAGAGGCAAAACTCAGTCAGCAGGGCCCAGTGTCAGGACTGAGGTGCGGAGTAACCAGCCGCAATCTCAGTCTAGGGTCTATGTCATCACCACACAGGAGGTGCAGAACTCCCCAAATGTGGTAGCAAGTGTGTTGAATGCTTTTCATTTTGAAGCATAAGCATTGGTAGACCCAGGATCTACACATTCATTTATGACACCGCATCTATCATTTAGATTGCATTGTGAGCGAGAGATACTAAAATGTGCATTAGAGGTGAGTACTACAATGGGTAGGACAACAGTGGTTTGTGAGGTATGTAAAAGGTGTATAGTTCGGATTGATCAGGCAGAGTTAGAAGCTGATCTGATTGTATTGCAGTTAAAGGAAATTGATGTAATTCTTAGGTTGGATTGACTTATAGCTCATCGGACTGTAATGAATTTTTTCACTAAGGAAGTGGTTCTTGAATCTCCCAATCAACCGAGAGTGGTGTTTCGAGGAGTTAGTCAAGCTGTCCCAGCTCGACTAATTTCATTTATGAGTGTGCTGAAACTGATTCAAGGTGGATGTGAGGCTTATCTGGCCCACGTAGTTGACACTCGGAATGAACAAACCATTTAGGATATTCCAGTTATTAGATATTTCCTGAATGTGTTTCCCACAAAACTACTGGGTTTACACCCAGAAAGGGAGACAAAATTTACCATAGACCTTGTTCCAGGTACCACTCCTATATCAATACCTCCATATAGGATGGCCCCTATAGAATTGAAGGAATTGAAAATCTAGTTACAAGAGTTATTAGACAAAGGTTTCATCAGACCTAGTGTGTCACCTTGGGGAGCTTCGGTATTGTTTGTAAAGAAAAAGGAAGGAACACTGAGATTATGTATTGATTACCGGTAATTGAATCAGATCATAGTTAAGAAAAAATACCCATTATCGAGGATTGATGATTTATTTGATCAGTTACAAGGAGCTCAGGTGATCACAAAGTTAGACTTAAGATCGGGATATTACCAATTGAAAATAGCTAAGGTTGATATTCCCAAGAGTGTATTAGAACCAGATATGGGCACTTCGAGTTTTTAGTAATGCCGTTTGGTTTGACTAATACTCTGGTAGCTTTTATGGCATTGATGAATAAGGTATTTCAACCTTATTTATATTGCTTTGTGATTGTGTTTATTGATGACATTTTGGTGCACTCGAAGTGTTGAGAAGATCATGTTGCACATCTGAGATTAGTTCTCTAGATAATGAGGGAAAAACAGCTTTATGCCAAGTTTAATAACTGCGAATTCTAGCTAGATCAGGTGGTATTCTTGGGTCACATAGTGTCTGGACAGGGAATTCAAGTTGACCCCAAGAAAGTAGATGCAGTGATGAAGTGGGAGGCTTCAAAGAATGTGTCTGAGATTCGAAGTTTCCTTAGATTAGCTGGTTATTACAGAAGGTTTATTGAGGGGTTTTCACTGATCTCAGACCCATTGAAAAAACTTTTGAGAAAGATTGTGGCTTTCAGATGGAATGATAATTGTCAGAGGAGTTTTGAGCAGCTAAAGCATCGGTTAACTACATCACCTGTGTTAGCTATCCCATTAGGTTCTGGAGGTTATGTTGTGTACAGTAATGCGTCACATTAGGGTTTGGGATGTGTACTAATGCAGTATGGTAAAGTAATAGCATATGAATCGAGACAATTGAAGTCTCATGAATTTAATTATCCAATACATTTTAGAACTCGCTGCAGTAGTATTTGTCTTAAAAATTTAGAGACACTATTTGTATGGAGAAACTTTTCTAGTGTTCACTGATCACAAAAGTTTGAAATATCTGTTGAGCCAGAAAGAGTTGAATATGAGATAGAGGAGATGGATTGAATTGTTAAAAGATTATGATTGTACCATTGAGTATCATCTTGGTAAAGCTAATGTGGTAGCTGATGCATTAAGTCGAAAGTCTAACGGTATTGTGGCTCAAGTACAGTTATCGAGGTTACCGAGCCTAGTTCAGTTGAGAGCATTGAATGTTGAATTAAATTTGGAGCAAAATGATACATTGATAGCTACATTGAAGTTGAGATCTGTGTTGCTTGAACAAATAAAAAAGGCTCAGAGCAGAGATCCAGACTTAATGAAGATAATTGAGAAGTTGAAATTGAAGCTGGATTTTGAATTTGAAGTTAGAGATGATACATTGTGGTTAAAGCAAAGATTATGTGTCTCCGATGTTGATAATTTGAGAAAAGAGATTTTGGAGGAAGCCCATGTAGCAGCTTATGCTATGCATCCTAGTACTACTAAGATGTATAACACGCTGAAACAACATTACTGGTAACCGGGAATGAAAAATCAAGTAGCAGAGTTCGTTTCTAACTATATAACTTGCCAGCAGGTTAAGGCTAAGTATCAGGCTCCTGTTGGAAAATTATATTCGTTACCTATTCCGGAGTGGAAATGGGAGCGAATCACTGTGGATTTTATTATAAGTTTGCCTAGGATTCCAAGGCAACATGAATTCATTGGGTCATTATTGATAGAATGACCAAATCGGCTCATTTCTTGCTAGTGAGAGAAAATTATTCATTAGAGCAGTTGGCTCGGTGATATGTGAATGAAGTTATACGATTACATGGGATTCCAGTGTCCATCGTGTCAGACAGGGATCTTAGATTTATCTCGAGATTTTGGGGTAGTTTATAGATAGCTTTGGATATAAAGCTGAATTTCAGTATTGCATTCTATCCTCGAGCAGATGGTCAGAGTGAGAGAACGATTAAGACTGTTGAGGATATGCTCAAAGCTTGTATTATGGAGTTTCAAGGAGCATGGGATCAGTATGTGGCTTTGATTGAATTTGCTTATAATAATCAGTATCACAGTAATATCGGCATGGCTCCATACGAGGCGTTGTATGGCAGGAAGTGTCGTTCACCTTTATATTGGGATGAAGAGGGTCTAATAACTGTCGAAGGCCCATAGTTGATTCTGGATACTGTTGATAAGGTAAAATTGATCCACAGCAGAATTAAAGTAGCACAAGATAGACAAAAAAGCTATATGGATCAACACAGGCGAGATATAGAGTATCAGGTGGGAGATAGAGTATTTCTGAGAGTATCACCATGGCGAGGTGTACTGAGATTTGCTAAGAAAGGTAAGTTAAGTTCGAGGTATATTGGTCCATATGAGATAATTGAAATAATTAGACCATTAGCTTATAAGTTAGCCTTACCTTCAGAAATGGCTCAGATATATAATGTGTTTCATGTGAGTATGCTTAGGCGATATCAGTCGGATCCAACTCATGTGATACCGACTAAAGAGATTGAAGTCTCTAGTAATCTAAGCTATGTTGAAGAACCAATGAAGATAATTGGCTATCAGAGTAAACAATTAAGGAACTGAGTGATCCTAATGGTGAAAGTCCTTTGGAAGAATCATTCGAGCGAGGAAGCCACATGGGAGATGGAGGAGCATATGAGGAATCAATACCCCTACCTATTTGATCAATCAAGTAAGAATTTCGAGGATGAAATTTTTTGTTAGGAGGCAAGAATTGTAACATCCTGTTACCCATGTTAAGGCTAGATTAGTAATTTATGAGAAATTATTGAGAAATTTGGTGAAATGCACGTTTTGCGTAAGTTAAATGTGACATGCACATTTTTGCACATTCATATGATTATACATGCATTCATTGACATTTTCCAGGTATAACTGAGTTATTAAATGTGACTAAAATGTGATTTGGCAATTTTTGGTATATTTAGGGTATTTTGGAATTTTTTGGTGAATTTTAGAAAAATATTGATTTTTGGACCTATTATAGTGTGACACATGGCAACATATACATAAGACAAATGGCTTGTGTGTGTGGTGATAAGTGGCAAACTTGTTTAAGTGACAGATATGAGACATGCAAAAAGCCACGTAGCTCACTGTTTAGCAAAACCAATTCTGTAGCTCTCTCATTCCTCTATTGTTTGTTTCTCCATCGAAAACACTAGCTAGTTTATCCTTTATTCTGTACGTGTGATTCACCTTCATTACTGGAACTAATTGCTAAATCAAGTAAGTGAATTTGATGATGTTTTACAATTTTTGATTTTGTATATGAATTATTCATGAGTGGTTTGAGAAATGTGGTTTGGTGATGAAGGAATTTGATGAAAGATTTGTGATATAGAAAAATGAAATAGGATTTGTTTTTGTTTGAAATGAGTTATGGAAGAGTACTAGAAAATTGTTGATTATACTATGTTCTGGTTTAGAGAAAACCGAAAATGGGTTGTTTTTTGTACATGCATGAATTGTTGAACAACGGTTGAAAATGAGTTTGATGATAAAGAATGTAAATTTGGTGAAGCTGTGGTATAGAGTTGCAAAATGATAAGCTTTTGATGAATTGAAAGAGTAGAAAAGTGAAAAGTAATGTATCAGATGAAAGTAGAGGGAGAAACTAAATGCAGAAAATTGAAATTTGCATGCATAAGAATCGGATTTTGATAGTTAAGTGGGAATCTTGGATTTTTGGAATTTTTTGTGTATTGATGAGCTAAAAATGAGTTAGAAGAATTGTGTGAAAGTTATTTGAGTTAATTGATGTGAGAATTAACTTTTAGAAAATTTACAATAGAGAGAGGAAGAATAGTTGGAGTCTCGGATTTATGATTTTTGAAGTGTAAACTTGAATCTAAATTGTGTAGAGAATGTATTTGGAGTTAGAAATGTACAATAGATGAATTAAGAATGAGTTATGCTGGAAATAAAAGGAAAATGGAAGGAGAAGAAGAAAAGGAATTCGGTGGCGAAGAAGAAAGAAAAGCACGATTGTGCTTTTGCCAACGGTGATTTCTCTAAAACAGCAAAGTCGCTATCATGCTTTTGCATGACGGCGACTTCGTAGGATCGACGACACGATCGCGACTTTCAATTAATTTCTCTGAAGATATTATTTCTGAACATCCTTCAATCTTTCTATTGTAACTTCTTCATCTGATATCCAAATGACTTGATTCTTGAACCAATAGCTTCATAAGACATTGATCTACATCTCCACCAAAAATCATAGCTTTATGAAATGGATTGATTGATGAATTTAAGATGAAAATGTGATTGTGCTGAAGTATGATAATTGGGATTATTTTTACTGAACATACTTCGGTAATTGGACTATATCTTGATCTGTGGACATCATAATGAGATGATTATTAATTATGATTACACTAGAGACATAAGGATACAAGTTGTATGAAGGGATTAAAATTCTAATTAGGCCTTTAAGAATTTCAGAATCTGATTGTAAGTTGAGATAAGAATTTTGCTGAAGCTTTAGAACAGTACAAGTAAATTAAGTATAACTTTCAGTATACTAATCTAAATTGGATGAACTTGGTATCATTGGAAACTTAAGACATTGGAGTACAACTTTCTAGAAAGAAGTGTTCCTAATTTTGTGATTTACCTTATCAGATTAATTATGAAAAGCTAACCAGAAAGCATGTTATTAGAAAAATCTGAAGTGGTCAATTGGGTTATGAAATTGATTTCACATTGTTTTATTTTAGTCTAAATTATAAGTACAAATGATATTAATGAGGGCTTTGATATATGATCGATTTGATGATGAGAATCACAATATGATACCCGGAATTGTCATTGAATATGCATTGTGCATATTTTATATAAGTACATGTGCATAAAGGAATACTTATACATTTGTGTAAAAGTGTGATATTTGTAAAATGTGTTTTGTATGATATAGAGGAACTCATTGGATGCCAGTTAGACATTGCCGGACCATCCAGGCAATAGCATATTGGAGCGTACTGTGAGTCAACCTAGATGATTTTCCGAGGATTGATTTAATTTGATTTGTTAAGCTTCTAATTGTTGAATTGTTGTGATTGTTTATGAATTCTAGACTTGAAGTCCAAGGAGTAAATATTTGGGACTGTATTGGAATTGTTCTGATTTGTTTGACAATTCTAAATGATATTTGTATTCTCAACAAAAGTTGAATGCCGAACTTAGGTTAGATGACTATGAGATTTTGATTGTGCATCATATGTGACTGTTTTACGTGGCAAATTCTGAATTTGATGCATTTCATAAAATACATGCTCAGATAAAGGCGTTGTGACTAGTGCAGCTAGTAAGAAAGTGCTTACACGTAGAGCTTTGCTACGTGGTTTCTGATTCTGCACGTAGAGCTTTGCTCCATGGTTTCTGATTCTGCACGTAGAGCTTTGCTATGTGATATATGTTTTTGACTGAGCCCAATGGGCCAGTACCTGTATAAGTATGTTATAGGCACTCAGTCACAATAATAATAACGAATCTGGAGTCTCATATGCATCTGAAATTGTACATATCTGTTTTGATTCGCAATGCTTATATGATATGCGATGTTAGTGTGAATATTTGGAATATACATGTTCTGAATGAATATTTGTGAAATATGTGACTTATGTATATGATCTGGGTGAAATCATCAATGATGGTTCACTCATTGAGTTCGCAAAACTTATAAAAATTGAAACATGGCTTCTCAGGTACGAGGTAGGAGACTTAGTATCTTATCCTGGATTAAAGGAACATTTTGGACTAGTTATGGCTCAGAGGTCTGTCGACTGACATCAGAGAGTTATAACTTTTATTTTGTATTTTTTGCTAGAACCTGTATGAGGTTTTGTAAATATTTGTCTAATGGAAACAGTGTAAGCTTTGTGAATGAATGCAATGAATGGTTTTAAAATTTGTTGACTTTTAAATGATGTTAGTTGATGCCAAGTGTAAGTTGGATTTGTTTTTCTCTAACATACCATTATCGTTGGTTATGTACTTGAATGTCCTTGGATGTTCGGTTATATACTCTATGGTAGTAGGATGTTGCAACTATTGTCTATGATGTTATGGAGATGGATGCGTGTCATATTTTACTGGGTCGACTATGGCAATATGATGTTGATGCTACACACCGAGCTAGGGAGAATGCATATTCTTTTATATGGAAAAGGACTAAAATTACCTTGAGACCAAAGACTAATTTCCCTTCGATTGTGCAGAAACAGAATACAGGAGTTGTGATGAACATCCGAAAGCGTGAAGGGATGTATATGATTGTGGACAAGAGTAACCAGCAAGTTGTGGTTCGTGTTCCCGACATTCTTCAGTCCTTATTAAAGATATTCAGAGATGTTATACCTGAGGATTTACCTAACGGCTTACCTCCTTTAAGGGATATTTAACATGAGATTGATTTCCTTCTAGGTGCTAGTCTTCCTAATTTATCACATTATCTAATGAATTCGAAGTAGAATCAAATCCTATAGGAGCAGGTGGAAGAGCTCCTTCGAAAGGGCTTCTTATGTGAAAGCAAAAGTTCATGTGCAGTTCCTGCACTTCTCATGCCAAAGAAAGACGGAACTATGCGTATGTGTGTAGACAGTCATGCCATTAACCGGATTACTATCAAGTATAGGTTTCTGATTCCTTGACTTAATGATATGCTAGACAGACTTGCTGGATCACAGATTTTTACAAAGATCGACCTTCGAAGTGGATACCACCAAGTTAGCATCTGCCTTGGCGATGAATGGAAAATGACCTTCAAGACAAGTGCGGGTTTGTACGAATGGCTTGTCATGCCATTTGGACTCATTTATGCACCTAGTACTTTCATGCGTTTGATGACTCAGGTTCTCAAACCTTTTACTGGCAAGTTTGTGGTAGTTTTCTTTGATGATATACTCATATATAGTTCAAATGGGCGTCAACACTTAGAGCACTTGAGGGATGTCCTACTAACGTTGCAGCAAAATAAATTGTTCATTAATCTGAAAAAGTGCAGCTTTATGACAGAACGCCTCTTGTTTTTGGGTTTTATTGTTAGCGCAAATGGACTTCACGTTGAGGAAGATAAGGTGGCTGCGATTCGCAATTGGCCAATTCCAAAGAATGTTGGTGAGGCTCGGCGATTATATGTCCTTGCAACATTCCATAGGCGTTTTATTTGAAATTTTTGTACTATTATGGCCCCAATCACGGGCTGCTTAAAGACGGGCAAATTCCATTGGGGAGATGAAGCTTCGGCCAGTTTTGCTCTTATTAAAGAGAAGCTCTCTACAGCACCGATATTGTTGCTCCCTGATTTTGAGAAAGTGTTCGAGCTGGACTATGATGCTTCCGGTGTCGAGATCGATGCTGTCCTCTCCTAGGAAGGTAAGCCTATAGCCTTCTTTAGTGAAAAACTCAATAAAGTTCGTCAGCGATGGTCAACGTATGAGCAGGAATATTATGTTGTTCTGTGAGTTATAAAGCATTGACAGCCCTATCTTTATCAGCAAGAATTTGTTCTTAACCCCGATCATCAAGCTCTTAAATATATCAAGAGTCAGAAGCACTTAAATCGAATGCATCCACGGTGGATTTCTTTTCTGGAACAATTTAATTTTGTGCTTCATCATAAAAGTAGGCCATTTAAATAAAGTGGCAGATGCACTGAGTCGACGTGCGGTGACATTTGTGACCATACACACTGATGTTGTCAGTTTTGATAACCTCTGTTCTCATTATCCCGAGATGATGATTTTGGTGAGATATGGGAGTAATGTTCTGAAACTGGTTGTTAAGGCAATATGATAATTCAAGAAAATTTCTTATTCTTTGGCAAAAGATTATGCATTCAATGTGGTTATGCATTCGATGTGGTTCCTTGCGTGAACAACTCATTCTAGAGCTTCATGGTGGTACTCTCGACGGACATTTAGGGCGAGATAAAACTATAGCCTTGGTGGAGGAGCGGTACTATTGGCCTGCACTGAAGCGAGGCGTGGGGCGATTTGTCAATAAATGCTACGTTTGCTAGATCGTGAAGGGCCACTCTCAGAACAATAGTCTTTATATGTGAGATCCCACATCGGTTGGAGAGGGGAATGAAATACACTTTATAAGGGTACGGATACCTCTCCCTTATAGACGCGTTTTTCATGGCCTAATGCACTAGATCCCATCGAAACTCCGAGGTTAAATGTGCTTGGGTGAGAGTAGTTTAAGGATGGGTGACCTCCTGAGAAGCCCTCGGGAAAAGCAAAACCATGAGGGCTTGGCTGGGCCAAGGCCCAAAGCGGACAATATCTATAAGCGGGTGATCTAGGATGTTATAAATGGTATCAGAGCTGGTACCCGAACCGTTGTGCCAGCTAGGCTGGGCCCTAAGGAGGGTGGAGAGTGTGAGATCCCATATTGGTTAGAGAGGGAAACAAAGTACGCCTTATAAGGGTACGAATACCTCTCCCTTATAGACGCGTTTTTTATGGCCTAATGCACTGGATCCCATCAGAACTCTAAGGTTAAATGTCCTTAGGTGAGAGTAGTTCTAGGATGGGTGAACTCCTAGGAAGGCCTCGGGAAAAGCAAAACTGTAAGGACTTGGCTAGGCCAAGGCCTAGAGCGGACAATATCTGTAAGCGGGTGATCTGAGATATTACATTATACCCCCTTGCCTATTCCTTTAGGTCCTTGGGTAGACATATTGATGGACTTCGTATTGGGACTTCCTTGCACCCCACAAGGTTCAGATTCTATTTTTATGGTGGTTGATCGGTTTTCGAAGATGGCGCACTTCATCCCTTATAAGAAAACATCGGACACTTCACATGTGGCAAGTTTATTATTTCGTGAAGTAGTCCGTCTTCATGGTGTACCGAAGACAATCACTTCTGATCGTGACAACAAATTTCTGAGCCATTTTTGGTGTACTTTATTGTTGGGACCCGTTTCCGGAACCTAACTCACAACAAACGAATCATAGCTTAACTAATATCGCTTCATTTTTTTATATACACATCATTCAAAGTAGTTTCAATTTCCAATTTGAAATTCATCAATTCATCAATTCCTCAATCCATTTAATCCTTTATATTCAATTATATCACATTCGCATTCGAAAACATTTTATCATTCACTATAATCATATCTCTTTTTATCCAAAATTCACTTGTTACCAAATATTCGAATTTCATCAATTCAACTGAAAAAATTCTTCCAATACGATTCATTCCATCAATTCATCTCATGCCATTCATACACAATTCCCATATCATGTCCATATACAAATCCATACACAATTGATCTTTAATATCCATACTCCATTTCACATTTATAATCCTACACATTTACACCTCAATTCAATACACAATCCATAACTCATTATTTACATTCCCAAAAATAATTACAATCCAAATAATACACAAGATACAAGAATCCCCCAAATTCTTAGCAATATTCTAACCTAAAACCAATACAAATGAACACATACAAACAGAAATCTTTCACTTTCTTTCACCCGATCTTCTTCTCATCACCTGTGGATGGGAATGAAGGGGGTGAGCTTACGCTCAATGGGTAACAAGCTTATAACCGAAAATAAGCAAAAACCATTAAAAAGTTCGAATTGAAATCTATGCCACATATTTTCAAATTCCATGAGCAAACTGTTGCAAAGTTCATTTGTCGTATAAAAATCTTGAAATCATGATCATTTCATAAAATGCTTCGTTTTTGATCAAATCCGAAGTTCAAACTTAAACTCATAGTCAACATCTCATCACATCGCATCACAAAACATATCCATACAAAACATTCACTTTATGCACATACTTGACAATTTACAAATGCAAATGCACACATAAATGGCTCGAGAGTTCCGTAAAACACGACGGATAACCCAAAGGTTAAACCGTAATCACAACGAGTCCGATTTCTCAGGATCTCGTGGCCACAAGCGGGCAGCCGGGAGAAGGCTTTTATTTTCTTTTGTCTACGTGCACGAGACTAACAC
>JANZXV010000007.1:18680741-18692871 GCA_027576455.1 Erythroxylum roigii
ATTTAATGTGTTTAATTCTTATTTAGTGTGTTTTAATTCCTATCCTTAATTTTCCACATTAATACATGTATAGTGGACAATTATGGACAGTTTTCTTTGTTGTGAATATTTCATTAAGAATCCATTAGGAGGTGAGAGACCGAATCATGTGGTTCTCCACCTTTCTTTTAGCTAAGTTTCCTATTTAAGTCATGTTTTGTTTCCTTTTGAAGGAGAATGTTTTTATGAATGAAAAATCTTGAGAATTATTCTCAAATTTAGAGTCAATTTGCTCTTGGGTTGGCTATTTACCGAAATAGAACAAGGGTTTGTTAGTTTTCCAAAAACTTCCACTTTTTTCAATTTTCTTTTCCCTTTCCCGAAACAGTTTCATTCTTGACTTGTTTCACCATCGAGTCCATAACTTTTAACACACACATCAAAATACAAAACTTCCTTCACCAAAATTGTAGCTGACTTCTTTCTCTACAATTTTTCCTTTAGAACCATCCCCAAATTCCGTGTAGTTTGTCCACAAATTACAAAACAATCCACCACTAATTCCTAATATGAAAAACACAAAAACTTTCACTTATCATCACCCATCACCTCTAGCCAAATTCCGACCACCAAAACAACCACACGCCATCAAAATAGAAGCTTCTTTGAGATTTTGACGCTTTCAAAGGCGTGTTGGCATCTTCTTAATAAATTGGAAATGAACCGTCGTATATTTTAAATAATAACTGACAGTGTGTCGTAACGTTAGTCAAACTAAAATAAATACTATATTAGTGGTGAGTCTAGGTCGATCCCACAGAGAGTGTGTGTAAAGTTATTGAAATGAAATTAATCAGTGTTTAGGTTTGGGGGTTTTGATTTAAAAATAAAATGAAACTAGACTAATAAAAGCAAAGTAAAGAAAACATGCAAAAAATGATAAAAATGGAGAATTCGGTATAGACTCGGTTCTTTGGTTCAATCTTGGCCTACACTCTAATTTAGCATATTTCATAGATTTGTTGTTTTCTAACCTCTCCTAGCAACTATTAATTGTAGATTAATAATTAACCTGAGTTTTTCTTTAAGTTTTGTTTAATCAAGATATGAACGTTAATTAAACTTAACTACCGAATAACCTAAGATACGATCTCTAGATTTAATTAGGCAGTAGCTTTACGAATTAGGAAAATTGATTAATCAAGGCAACAACCACATACGATGCATCATTTAACCTGGCTCATGTTATCCCTAATAATTATAAATTATTAGTCACTACATATGAATTTCATCATAACAATTACGAATTATATCGAAATTCTAACAATGAGTTTGAAAATAAACAATTCAATGAACGCATTAAAATCATCTTTTTACAATACCCAATAGGTTCATACACAAATAAATGAACAATAATAAAAATCTAATTATCTATACACAACCCAAATCAATTAACCTAGGATAACGCAACCAATTTCTAATAAGAGAAAGAAACAACAAAAATGGTAAAATATACTTAGCCCGGGTTGTCGAGGTCGATATCATTTCCGGATTGGTGTTAGAACGTTACCCTTCCATGGGTCTCTCTCGAAAAAATGTTTCATCCCCCATTGAATATTGTCCCAGTCGAAAACCACCATAGCAGCGCCTCTCTTTGTTTCTGCCGCAAGCTCTTTATTCTATTTCCCTTCTGTTCTCTCCTCACTGTGCTATTGACGTGACGAATAATGCTGCTGGTCCACTGCTCCTGTTTAACCCTTTAAAGGCCTTGCAAACGTCTACATTTAACGTAGGCAACCACAAGATGTCTGTGTGAAACACAAATGTCGTTTTGCTTACGCTTCCTAGCTGTTGCGTCGCTGTTTCATGCTGTTGCGTTTCAGGCTCCATTGCGTCGCCGTTTCTGCTTCCCTTCATGCTGCTGTGTTTTCTTCATGGACTACTACCATTTTACTATCCATTAAATTGATGTTTTTGCATGACAAAAACATGCACGTTGCATACTTTCTATGATTCTTCTTATTTTGTTCCATTTTTCTTGTCTTCCTTTTGTCTTCTAATTTTCTTCTTCTTGCTCCATGAAGACAAATGAATATTAATCTTTGAAAAATGACCCAAATATCATACTTTTAACTCACTTTAAATTCTTTGCTTCCAAATTGTGCCTAAAATCACATACGAGTCAAAGTTAGTATCTTAAGCTATTTCATGTCCTTAATCGCTAAGTGTTATGAAATAATTAAATAATTAATTAAGCACCTATCAATAACCTTCCTTTGAGAGATCTAAGCTCTTTCAAGTTTTTGGGTGGGGTCATTTCTTGAGGAGCCCAAACTGAGGGCACCAGGCCTCCTTCATGGTTACCCACTCCAATCAAACTCTTCGAAATTTAGGAAAAGATCCTTTATTCCAATAACCATGTTCCAGCACTATTTCACGCATAATATGATTTATAACCGTCGTATGTTTTAAATAATAACCTTCCTTTGAGAGATTTAAGCTCTTTCAAGTTTTTGGGTGGGGTCATTTCTGAGGGGCCTAGACTGAGGGCACCAGGCCTCCTTCCTGGTTACCAACTTCAATCAAACTCTTCAAAATTCGAGAAAAAGATCCTCTGTTCCAATAACTCTGTTCCAACCACCCTATTTCGCGCATAATATGATGTATAAAACAACATCATATTGTGTACGGAACAAGGTTGGAACAGGGTTATTGGAACAAAGGATGACAAGGCTCGAAATTCGATTTTGCAGGATACAAAAATTTGGAAAGAAGGTGGCAATGCGATCATTTTCCTTCGTTAGTTTGTTAACATAAACAAGAGCAGATTTGAAATTAGGAGCATGTAAGGTATCTTATATGATAAGGTCATCATATAAGAAACATGTTTCTGATTCTCTAATGCACTTAATGGGTCCATCAGGTAAACACACATCTCAGGTTGAATAGGTTTTGAGGTTTATTAGGTTGCTTTTATTTGAATTTATATGGTTTGATGCTTCAGTGTCTAGGATCCAATGTACATCAAGATTTAAGCTAGGTTTCTTACCAGAAAACTTGACTGAACTTTGATCTTTGTCCTAGCTTAGAAGGCCCAAAAGATTCTTAAGTTGCTCAATAGTCCCGTTAACAGAATGCAAAGTAGCTAGACCAACAAATTCTATGGTTGCAGTGTCTTCATGTTTTGGCTCTATGCTCTGACTTCTTCTGTACATGCATTGATCCTTGCTTTGTTTCTCTTACGGCATGTTTGGTTCAATGGAATAAGTATTATATTCCTGGTATATTCTTAAAACTTAGTTATGCCTTTGTTTGGTTAGGAAAAAAATACACAGAATAACTAATCCTAGGATTAGATATTCCATAACTTTCAGGAATAAGTAAAGACCATCCCTACGTATCTATATGTATTCCGAGAATAAGCCATTTTTTCATAACATTTTTATCCTTCATTCTAGTGTTTCTTCTTTATTTTCACCCCCCTCTAGAAACTTCTTCTTCATTTTATACTTCACTCCCGCATTCACCACTTCTTCATTTTCACTCTCTCAACCTCGCGATTCTCTTCTCCAGAAACTTCACTCTTTATTCAAGTCAACCCAGCCTTCTACCATCTATCCTCTCTTCTGGGAAAGTTATTTTGTTGTTTCGATTGGGTGATGGGTTTTTGTTAATGGGTTTTGATTAGGTGAGGGATTTTGTTGATGGAGTTATGTTTGTGTTTTGTTTCGATTGGTTAAGGGATTAGGTTTTGTTGATAGGTTTTATTGATCTTCGTAACTTTGATCTTTTCAAGTAAAGAGAAAAAAGAAAAGAAAAGAAAAAGCTCATCTAGTTTTACTAAAATGGGATTCGTTGCTTTTCACTTAAATAATTTTCTTTATTTTTGAAAATTTTACTTTCATGAAAAGCACAATGCCGGCTGGATTCGGAATACAAGTCTAATTGTGCACTGGAATTCATTGACGACATTGCTACTAGATTTTGATTTGATAAATCAGCAAAATGTTTTCCTTGTCATCAAAAAGAGAAAGATGGATGCTCATACATATGGTTGTGAATCATAAATTTACTTGGCTGATTGGTTAAACATAACTCTCTTTCTAGGTTCATAGTTATTGAGTAGAATATGTTACAAGTATACCAATACGAGAATTCATGTTCAGCAACAAGATGATTCGTACATATCTGGCTTTAGCTATTCATTAGAACTTTGATACTTAACAGATGGTTAGATCTGATGCATCATATTTGTTGACTCCTACCGAAAGTACCTAAAATTCCATGGATAACGGAAATAGTTTCAGAGTATAGGATAGGCTTGTTCATAGTGATAGCTTGTTATTTGCGTTGAACACATCTCTAACTTCTGAATATGTGAAACGTCATTTTAGAAACACGACGTGCCTCCCTAGAATTCTGTTATACGAATTGAATTGTTGTCAGAATTGTAATCTCACTCAGTTCAGAACAAAACCAGAATAAATGGTCTAAAGGTTAGGCCTTTTTTTGTTTTTTTTTCCCCCTTTTCCATTACTTGAAGACAAAACCTGGTCAATTAGAGAAGGAAATATCTTAAACTTAAATCTTGATAATATCTTGTTATTAGTTATTAATTACCTATCTAGAGGTTGGTAACTTGAATAAAACATTTAGATGGTGCCAATGTCATTTTAGCTAGTAAAAATGAATATTCCCAAATAATACTTTCACGGTGATATGGATTCAAAAATTTTCTTTTGTTTCCTATTTTCAGTATATGTTCAATTCATAAGGGGGAAGTATAGGGGATATTTAAATGGTAAATATCATAACATTTTTATGTATCCTTTGCAGAAAATCTTTTTGTAAATTTTCAATTTCAACAACTGATCCTTTTATTATCTTCCAACATCCTATATTGTCGTATGTAGTGTTATGTTTTTGAAACAATGGATTGAAAATCAAATGAGATACCCAATTTTTCAATGGATATAAACAAATTTATCCTCTTTTAATGAAATGTTTTAGTTTTTTATTTTCCAACTTGAAATTATGCTTCGACAGTATATATTTGACATCTCATATTTTAATTATCAATTACATCCTTCCTCTCTCAATGCTTTTGCAGCTACTTTAAAATGTGTTTCCAGCTTTGAAGCCCTCCAATTAGCTACAAGGTATGCCCATTCTTGTAGTTTTAAGTTTGTCCAATATTTTGTCCTAAAACTGGGGCAACCTTTAAACTGACTAATGTGATTTTAGCTTATTGCTTTTCTTGAAATCAATGAACTGTAGAATCTGTTTATCCTTGACATAGTTTATGTACGAGAGATTTGAACCGTGAATCTTCCCAGTTGAATAGAGTTGTGGACTAATTTTATTTTACCATACTGTTTTTACTGAATTTGATCTTTGATAATTTTGAGAACTATGTCAATGTCAAGAACTTATTTAATGCATTTTGCAAATACGCTATTGATAGGGAAGAAGTGTAAGCCTCTAAAATCAAAGGCCCGTTGACTTCTTTTCCTTTTCTAACCCATATGGAAAAATGATAGTATCCATTATAAATTTTACCCTACTTTTCTAAGGACCAACTTTAGAAATAAAATTTTGTTATTTTGGAGAATTGACCAAAGCTGAAGGCTATAAGGCTATGGTATTTAGGTTATGCTCCTTTGACCAAAAGAATTTATAAAACATTTTATTTGTAATTTTGGATTCTTACAAGTATAGGTCTCAGCATCATTTTCATATCACCTATTTTCGTTTTACCCTAATAGTCGAGGAGGCCTCTCAACGTGGTTGTTCTGTTTTTAACTTGGAATGGATCAAACGACGTTGTTTAGCTTACTGGTTTCTTAAGTCATGCTTTGCTGACTTATAGCCCAAACTCTTAAATGTTTATCCTATATCATTAATGAAACTTTTTAATTTCTCAAAAAAAAGTATCGTTCTTAGCTACTGTCATGATATAAACTTTTTACCAGGACCATTCCAACAAAATTTGTAAGATTAGAATTATTTCATGGTTGTTCTCTTACATCGTACATTCAAACTATTTTGAATTATTTCATGGTTGTTCTCTTACATCGTAAATTGTTTGAACAATTTTATGTAAATGCATTAGAAATTTTATTTTTTGCAGTCATACCTAAATTTAGTTTGAGTTTACGTAGAAATACCGAAAGAACAAAAAGGATTGTGGATGTCTTGATTGTATGGTTGCAGTTGTGCAATGTTGTTAATTCGCTATTGAGTTTGTTGGCATCAAAGGCTTCTTTATATAGTTATAGGCCAAAGGTTAGAAGTTATTTTCTAAATTTTTATGCAAATCGAGATTATGTGAGGCGAATTTTGCACGACAATGATGAGTCATGTATTTCAATGGTTAGGATGAATAGGCAAGCTTTTTTAAACTATATAAAACTCTAGAAAGTATAGGAGGATTAAAGTCAACAAAAACATGCTTATTGATGAACATGTAGCAAATTTCTTACTTATTATTGCTCATCATGTTAAAATCAAGTTATTAGGAAAAATTTTAGAAGGTTAGGTGAGACAATTAGACAATGTTTTTATAAAGTTTTAAATGCAGTGATGCATTTGCAAGATCTTTTCTTTAGAAAACCTGAGCCCATACCAACAAACTCTTTAGACCATTAGTGGATGTGGTTTAAGGTAGATAATCACCTTATTACTTTTATAAGAAAATATAGTGAATGTGATTAAGATTCCTCATTATTTTTTATTTCATTGAATTGTAGAATTGCTTAGGTGCTCTAGATGGGACATATATCAGGGTTAATGTGCCAATTAAAGATAAGCCTAGATTTCGAACTCGTAAAGGTGACATTGCAACAAATATGTTAGGTGTGTGCATACCTGACATGCAATTTGTTTATGTTCTTCCTGGTTGGGAAGGGTCAGTAGCTGATGGTCGAGTTCTTCGTGATGTAATTACTAGGAGACATGGACTAAAAGTGCCTCATGGTAGGCTTTCTATATGATATAGGAAGGTTGTTTGAAATTTTGTATATGAGATAATGTAAATTAAATAACTTATGTAGTGTTTTTTTATATAGGTTGTTATTACCTAGTCGATGCAGGTTATACAAATTGTGAGGGCTTTGTTGCACCTCTTAGGGATCAAAGGTACCATTTGAATGAATGACGTCAAAGTTACTATCCAAGAATTCTAGAGGAAATTTTTAATATGAAACATGCAACTACACGCAATATAATTGAGAGGTGTTTTAGGTTACCAAAAATTAGGTGGGCTATTCTTAGGAATCCATTATTTTATCCAATAAAGACACACAATCGAATTATTATAGCTTATTGTTTGCTTCATAATTTTATTAGGCAGAAGATGAGTTTTGATCCTATGGAGAATGCTTTAGGGGATTATTTTCACACCAATCCAGTTGTCGAGGAGGAGTACATAACTGTTATTAACCCAACTAATGCTTAGAAAAATTGGAGAATTGAATTGGCACACGAAATGTTCAATGAATGGAGAACATCTAGGCAAATTGAAAATTGACATTTTTTAGTTGTTCTATTATGTTTCAGTGTTAGGAGGGTTTATATTATTGCTTATGTAAATTGTTATATTCTTTTTTGTTTATGTTGTACACTATTATTGTAGATTATATTGTTCTCGTAAGTTGTTGATGCTTAATGTTAATAAAATGGAGACTTTTATAAAAATTTTATTTTTCCTTTATTATGATGAGTTTTTATTTATCAACATTGCTTTAATTTGGTAGATAAGTATGTCGAGGAATTCCTCGTCAACCATTGATTCTCAAAGTTCAAAAGGAACAAAAAGAAAGTGGAACTATGAAAAGGATGTTGTGCTAGTTTCCTGCATGGTTGATTTGCATAATGTGGGAACGTACAATGCTAATACTGGATTTAAAGTTGGTTATCTCAATGAATTAGAAAGAATGATAGCAACAAAGCTTCCTAATTCAAACTTAAAAGTCAGACCTCACATAGAGTCTAGGATTAAGACTTTAAGAAAAAGTGGAGCATTGTATATGATATGGTAAGGAAAGATACTAGTGGATTTGGATGGGACACCGAAAGGAAGATCGTTACTGCTGAAGATCATGTATAGGATTTTTACTTAATGGTAAGTATTAAACTTTTAACTTGTTTTAAGTATTTTCTTTAACTATCTTGTCATTTATATAAATTATTGATGTTGTTTTTTTTAATCTAATTAGAGTCATTATGACTCTGCTCAATTTTGAAGGAAGAGCTTTCCTTTTTATAATGAATTGACTGGGCTCCAAGGATCAGATCGTACAATTGAAAATGACACACAAACTGTTGTGAATATTCTTGAGGAAATGAAAAGGAAAGAAGGTGTAGGTGGGATAAATGAAGGTGGTGAAGATCAACATGAAGTTGAGCATGGTTTGCATGACATAGATGAAACTTTTACCCAACCTCAAACATCAACACTTGAAAGACAAGCTGAAAATATTTCAGCAAAGAGGAGAAAAAAGAATAATGATACGGGAGAGCCAAGCCATGCAGATTCAATTATTGCTACTGCTAGGATGTTGGGTGATACCGTGAATGAGATTGAAGAAAAATTATGTAAGAATATTGGGACTGAAACGTATATTCAACAAAGGGTTGAGCAGTTAGATGGTACATTGGGTAAGATAGAGGGACTCATAGTTGATGAAAGGGATACTGCTTTAGGCAAAATTCCTTATCATCCTACATAAGGGCTTGTGCTTTTTAGTCTTGTGCCTTCTCGAAGACTTAGGTGGGTGAGGAGGTTTCTTGTCACACATTGAAAAATATGTTGAAGTTTAAATATTTTGTCTAATTATTTAAAATAAGGTTGAAATTTATTTTTTGTTCAACTAAATAACTTTTTAGTAATTTAAAGCCCTATGTTATATTTTTTTTCAATATCATTTCATTGTTATTTTATACTGCAATTGGGTCTATATAATGAATGCTGACATGAGTCGGATCAAATTCACAAAGTATATGAAGGAAAAATTAACCACTACAAATTGTTGAAAAGTCAAATAATAAGAAGAAAATTAATAATAATAAAGAAGTTATTATTAATAATAATAAGAAGAAGAAGAAGAAGAAGAAGAAGAAGAAGAAAAAGAAATTTAATAATAATAAGAAGGAATTTAATAATTTATTATTATTATTATTATTATTATTACAAAATTAATGATGATGATGATGATGATGATGATGATGATGATGATGATGATGGTGGTGGTGGTAGTGATAATACTAATAAGAAGAAGAAGAAGAAAAAGAAAATTAATAATAATAGTAATAATAATAATAATGTAATTGTTGATGAATATGATGGACATTTTGATCTTTTTATTAATTATTTTTTTATCATTTCAAGTTTAAGTTTTCAAATTAAATATTAACATAAAAATTTTTTATCAGTAAATCAAATAAAATAATCACCATTCCATTCTATTTTTATCTCTCGTATATTCTATTCGTAATAATAGTCATTCTGTACCTTAACAAAGCAGGCTATCTTATTTTTTCCTTTTCGGCTGCCAATATTGTGGATATCCAATGACCACAACATTCTTCCCGAACGTGTCCCAATTTGTCACATTCTTTTTGCAATGCGGATGGAATGATTTTCTTGATCATGTACTTTCTTTGTTCCTGCTTGGACAACTAAAGCCTCTGCGGATTCCAACTCTAATCCCTATGTGACGCTAAGCTGTTTCTCCTCCGCCACAACCGTAGAATAAATTCTGTTAAGCAAGGCCAAGGGTAGTGGTTCCGTCGCCCAGATTTGCGAGCGGGTAATTTTACATTTCTGGTCCAATCCCATCAAGAACTGGTTCGAGCGTTCCTTTCCCTTTTTTATCACCCAGGCCTTTTGCATGACAAGTGCACTAAGGGATGATTATGAGCGTAGATGTTCGTCCATAGTCTAAATTGATTTCTAAGATTTTATTTACAAAGAAAGTCCATAGTCAGTGTAATGAATAATTTAGAATTTGGCTTTATCATCCTAAAGTGTCAAATACTAATATCATTGTATTCTGTTAAAAAGCAAGTTGGTGAGGTTGCTTGTTCTTTAACCTACAACTCTCATCTACATGCTAGGCTAGTTCTCGTACTTGATTTCAAGTCCCAGAGTCCTTTCTTCTCGATGCTTCTTATGTTTTTGACCCTATCTGGACTTGGTGAAATTTGGATGGGCTGATCTTGTACTGTAATCCAAGTTCAAAACGGGCCTGGCCAGTTTTAGGCTTAACCGAATTCCACAGAACTACGTGAATATGATCTTTAATTATCCATTCAGAGTCCATGAAGGTTGGGATGGATGTGGCGCCCAACAGCCAACAATTCGTTCTTTGGTAGTTTGACCGATAAATCTCTTATAATTTGGAATTTTTAAAAAGGTTCTCAAATTTATCTTTATGATTTCATAAACGTTATGTTAATTTTTACTCATTATAGAGGCCAAAGTTGCGAATGTCGTATCGTACTTGGTACCGAATTGAGATTTAGTACGGTACTGACCACTACCGAATACTATTTTGGGTAATTTTTTAAATTTATAAAATAGTCCCTGAATTTTTTTAAAATTTGCAAAATAGTTAATTGGTATATTGTATAATTGTGTTGTATACTTTATAAGTTTACATCAACCATGTCTCTGAAAATCATAATAATAAATAAAAATCACAATTAATATGAATAACAATAATTTTTAAACATTTCACATATAAATAGTAACTACAATTAATATAAAAAACACAATCATTATCATACAAATATAAAATTAATAATAATACAAAGTATTTAAAATATTACAATAATACAATTTCATCATAAAATAAATAATAATTACATCAAAACATCCAATAAAAAGAATAATAAATATCCTTAACTCTCAAACTATTACAATTTACAATAAGAATTTGTGACGAGGAAACAATCAAGTAGAAGTTAAACTTGAAATAAAAACATTTACAATTACATTACATGTATAGAATTTAACATATATACACATCAAATATTTAAAAGAAGAGAAAAAAAATCTAGAACGAAATTCAATCATCTACGAAAGAATACCCGCGATAACTACACTGACCCCAGTTATCATTTGGTACAAAATCCTCATCATTGAAAATAGCTTCATCATCATTATCATTAAAATTTCATGCACCAAATGACATGTCATTGTTTTCCTATCCAAGATTATCTTTCAAGTCATTGACATTTACCAAAAATTCGGTTCTTTAGAAACTCAATCCGCCAAAAGACCAATATTATCAATGGGAATTGGATCAGTTGAACTACTTGTGCTATTGAGACTCCTAGTGTACAATAAAATTTAATCATTAGAAAATTATAAAAAATTATATCAAAATTAATAATGATAATAACATACCATTCGCGAAGTTTTAAATTGTAACAAACAAAAACTAAGTCATTCAACCTCTTATGCTCTAATCTATTCCTTTTATTAGAGTGGATAAATTCAAATGTGCTCCAGTTTTGTTCATAGCCTATTGCACTCACACATTGACTTAAAATTTGAATTGCAAACCTTTTCAATTCTGGAACACTATTTCCAAATTGATCCCACCAAAAAACTGTAAGTCATAAGATAACAAAAGTAACGTTATAAACAAAATAAAATGATAATTAATTTCAACAAATAAGAAAAAGGAAACAACTAATACCTGAAGAAAGTTTTCCTTTTTGTCGAACAGCAATCGACATTCTAAAATTCTCATAAAACAACTCATAAAGCTCCATTTGTGAGCTTAAGAGATCTTGCATCGCGTCAATACTAAAAATTGTTGTAATAGTTAAAAGCATTCTTCTTTTAACTTTAGCTTGCTTAGTAAGATACAGTCTAAAATAGACAATATGATTCAAAAATGCCCTAATTGCAAACAACAGAGAAGAAAATTGTATTTCCCTTCTTTCATTAATGATTGGAAGATATGATGTTTACAAAGAAGACCTATGTTTCAGATTGGACTTGATTGCTTCCATCGCTCTCTCCATGACATCAAAAAAATAATCTATTGTTGGCTTTTCTTCACTATCATCCAAGCGAAGCACCCTCACCAAAGGCTCATAAAATTGGATAATAAATTGGCATTCAGACCAAAATTCTTTA
>JANZXV010000007.1:18738298-18749577 GCA_027576455.1 Erythroxylum roigii
GTCCTCTTTCTGTTTTTATTTAAAGCAGTTGCAACTCTCACCTCCAAATATTAAATAGAAAAAAGTGATTGGACATCTTATCGCATTAAGGATACTTTTTTTGGGATTTGAGGAAATTCCGTAGGTGAGCCAAGCAGATATATCTCTCTAAAGGTCTAATTGGCACACTACCCTATAAGCAGGTCAAGTAGGCGCACCTCATCATTGAGGGTCTAATTAGTTTTTCACTTATAGGTAAAATCCTAGCTACCCAGACTCTTACAAGAAGGGCTAGCATGGAATCGAACCTGGGACCTAATCGAAGTCAAGCTTGGCTCTCAACCATCGAGCCACACCCCTTGAGGGTAATTGTAACAAAGATGATATTAGTAGCAACACTTGTTCTTATTTGGAATACGACTGAAAAAGATGGGTTCTTCGTTTTTTTAGATTTAGCAGGTTGAAAGTTATGCCGATGTTCTCAAAGTATATCCTTTTTTTGTTTTTGTTTTTTTCTGGCAACAAGTCTTTATTCTGTTGTAAAAATTGATCAGATTAGAGCCGGTTCACAGTTAAATAAGATTGAAGAAATAAACACACAGATTTTTACGTGAAAAACTCTCAAACAAATTAGGATAAAAACCTTAGGCAAGAGAAGAAACTTCATTGTGAAAATTTAGGAGTTACAATCTCTCTTTATTTTACAAGGAGATGCACTAACCCTCTCAAGAAATAGGAGAAACATTCTCTAAATTATGGAGATTAAACTGAAGAAGAGGAGATTTGGGATGAATGAAAACTGATATAAGAAGGCCTATTTATAGCCCTCCCAGAGTCTACAGCTGGTTGGCCTTCATTTTTCTTCTTCTTTCTTCCTGCTTTCTCCGACTTTGTGCAGACGGCAGCAACCCTTTTTGACTTTAGTGCAGTCGGTGACAACAATCTCTCACTTGAAGATTTGAATGAAAGTCAATTAGATCTTCACACTATTCTTTCTTCCTTGCCATTTCCATGTTGCTCATGTCTCCATCAGACCGTAAGGGGATCGACACCAAAGTTAGATCCCTCATAACACAATACAAAATCTGAGATTCCTTGAATGTATCTAAAGACTATCTTTATATCATTAAAATTCTCTCTATTAGGATTCTTCATGTACCGACTAACTACTCTCACTGTATGTTGAATGTCTGGTCTTGTACAAATCATATTGAACATTAAGCTTCCCACTGCCAATGCATACGATACTCGAGATATCCCTATCCTCTCATCTTCACTGCTAGGAGTCATGTTGGAGGATAACTTGAAGTTAACAAGAAGTAGGGTAGAAATTGGCTTACAATCTTGTATGTTAAAGCGTTGCAAGATCTTCTTCAAATAATTCTTCTGAGAAAGCCAAATCTTCATGTTACTTCTGTCTCGGTGAGCTTGCATCTCTAGAATCCTATTTGCTAGTCCCAAGTCCCTCATTTCAAATTCCCTAGCCAACTGAGCCTTCAATTCTATAATATGATCTTTGTTGGGGCTTTCTACCAACATGTCTACATCAACAACAAGATGGTGAAGTCATTTTTATCAAACCTTTTGAAATATGCACAAGGGTTTGCATTTAGTCTGCTATATCCAAAGCTCATAATAAAGGAATCAAATCTCTTGTATCAACACCTTGACGCCTGCTTTAGACCGTACAGAGATTTGTTCAACCTGTAAACCAAGTTCTCCTTTCTTGCTTCTTCAAAACCTGGTTGGAGCATATATATCTCTTCTTCAAGATCTTCATAAAGAAAAACCATCTTTACATCTAACTACTATATATATAAGTCCAATCTAGCACATATTGCCAGGACTGCTCGGACTATTGTAAGGTGAACCACAGGAAAAAATATTTCATTGAAGTCAATCCCTTCCTTCTGAGCATATCCTTTCACTACCAATCTTACACGATATCGCTATACCTGATCATCACCAATTCGCTTAATCTTAAGACCCATTTGTTGTCAATGGCTTCCTTTCTTGTGGTAGTGGCACTAGTTCCTAAGTATTATTCTTATGAAGAACTTCAATATCTTCCTGCATTGTTGTCATCTATTGAGATGCATCTGAAGTATCCATTATCTCGTGTAGAGTTTATGGCTCACTATCTTAGTTAAAAGATAGTTTGCAACATTGCCCTCCATAATATAGTCTGAATGTCAATCTGGTCACCTTTTAGGCAATTTGATTGACGAGTCTCTGGAGCTTCAGACTCTATTGGTCCTTGTACCTCGTGCTCTAGTATGACTTCAGAAGAACCCATTTGGGATTCCTTTTTCACGTGAACAAAAGTAGTCTCTGAATCTTTCTTTGATGTGCAATCATTATATCCTTTCTTTTGCAGTTCATCTACAAAGATTACATTCCTGTTAATGATAACCTTATGGAAAGTGAGATCCTACAAATGATTCTTCTTCACTCCATCAGCATACCCTAATAATAAGCATTTACTGGTTTTTGGATCCAATTTCATAGTTTCTTGAAAATTGTACATCATGTAGACAGGACTTCTGAATATATAAAGGTTTGAATAATCAATTGACTTACTAGTCTACATCTCCATCGATGTCTTTAACTCAGCTGCAGTTGAAGGAGCCTGATTTACCACATAACAAGCAATACTGACTGCTTCTACCCAGAAAGTCTTATCTAGGCTTGCAGTTGCCAACATAGCTCTAGTTCTCTCTAACAAAGTTATGTTCATCCGCTCTGCCACTCCATTTTGTTGAGGAGTGTATGTCGTTGTAAACTGTCTTTTGATGCCTTCTTACTTGTAGAATTGATCAAGTTCATTGCCAATGTATTCTCCTCCATTATCTGTGCTCAAACACTTGATATTCTTTCCATATTCAAGTTCTACCTACACATTGTAAACTTTGAAGATTAGAAATACATCTATTTTCCTCTTGATTAGATACACCCAACATGTCCTAGAGTAATCGTCAATAAAGCACACAAAGCACTTCGCTCCTCCCAGGGACAGAACTAGGAATGTCAATGGGCCCGACCATGGGCTAGGGTGGCTCGTGGCCCGACCCATGGCCAGATGGGCCAAAGGCTGATCGGTTCAACCCAGCCTATCTTATAATTTTTTAAAAAATGTCAAAAATGACGTTTTTATGAAATGATGTCATTTTTGAAGTAACGGTTGGGACATGGGCAGGGCCGAGCTGACTTGTACTAGGCTCCTGACCCGGTTGGGCAAACCACTTTTGGCTTATGGCCCGGTCAACTCGTGCCAAAGCCAAAATTGACATCCCTAGACAGAACTATTGCTTGCCATACATTAGAGTGAACCAATTCTAAAACTGATTTGCTTCTAGAATTTGATGTGTTAAACTTCAACTGATGCTGCTTGCTTATAACATAATGCTCACAGAAAGGCAAAGATGCCTTTATGAGCCCTAGAACTGGAAGTATCTTTTCCTCAATAAGAATCTTCATTCCCTATTCAGACATATGTCCAAGTTTATGGTGTCATATCATTGCATTTGAACATCCTGAAACAACTGATGCTTCTACCTTTTGCAAAATCTCTTCCTTCAGTACATATAAATTTGTAGCTATCTTTTCTCCCTTCATACGTACAAGCGCACCTCAAATTATTTGTATGATTTTGTTTTCAATTTAAACCTTGCAACCAAGATCACGAGGTTGTCCTAAAGACAATAAGTTTTTCTTCAAGCCCTCCATATGCCTCACTCCTTGGATAGTACGAATTACTATCATACAACTTTGGCTTGGAGATTCCTACACCAATAATCTTTAAGGCATGATCATTGCAATTGAACACAAATCCTCCTAAGACAGGTTCATAATGATAGATTCATTCCCTCCGAGAGGTCATATGAAAAGTAGCTTCTGAGTTGAAAAGTCATACAGTAACAAATCTTTTTTTTCTTTCATTTGCTGTTACTGCCTCACAACACAGGACATTACCATCTTCAAAAGTGCTCACCATATTTCCTTGAGGATTGGAATTTATCTTATTTCGACAATCCTTCTTCACGTGACCCTTTTTGCCACAATTATAACATCTTAAATTCTTCTTACTTCTTGCTTTCCCTACCATGATTGTAGTTTCCATTTTGGCCACATTCCGTTGATCTCGCTCTCATCATCGTCAATGCCTCCGCTTGTTGTAAAGATGCTTTGCCTGTCTTCCTTGTTCTTGCATTGGTTTTCTTCTTCAAGAATAGCAGTTGCAAAATCATCAAAGACTAGATGGTCGACACAAACATTATTTCTTAAATTGATGATGAGTTAATCATACGAATCTAGTAAACTTTAAAGTAGAAGTTCAACACATTCTTGAGACTCTATTTTATGATTCAGTGATGTGAGTTGAGAAAATAGAGCATTCAAGGTGTTGATGTACTTTGTCACTAAAGTAGATTCTGACATCTGAAGAGTGTACAATTTTCTCTTAAGGAAAATCTTGTTATGAAGTGATTTGGCCTCGTACAACTTAGTGAAATGATCCCAGATCTCCTTTGTCATGTTCTTCTGCTTTATGCTTGACAACACCTCATCTGATAATGTCAGAAGAAGATTTACGATAACATTCTCATCCATCTCATTCCACTTATTATCGTCTGTGAATGTTGCTAGCCTTTCGCTGATAGTCGCTAAACGATTATCTTTTCTCAAAATAGCCTTCATCTTTAACTTCTACAATGAGAAATTACTTTCATTGAACTTCTCAATTTCAAATTTTGCCACCATTTCTTCTATCACGAACAGAACTTAACTCCCACTATTTCACGTGAATAGTATCCATTCGTATGAATAGTATAGTATACGTAAATAATACCTTATAGTATATATGAATAGTATCATATACATGAATAGTGCCCAGTTGCTACTGCTCAATGATTATTACAGTGTTAATTCAAAATATATGCATGAACAATTGCCACCTTTCTTGGTTACTATTTTACTATTCATCAACTTTCACCTTCTTCACCCAAAAATCGAACGGATTGTGCCAAAAAATTGTCATAATTTTCTCATCTTGGTCTGATACCAGTTGTTGTGAAAATTGATCAGATTAGAGCAAGATAACAAATAAATAGGATTGAAGAAATAGTAATGAAGAAATAAACACAGATTTTTATGTGAAAAAATCCAAACAAATTAAGGTAAAAATCACAGGCAAGAAGAAGAAACTTCAATATGAAAATTTAGGAGTTGCAACCTCTCTCTATTTTGCAAGAAAAACGCTAACTCTCTCAAGAAGTTGGAGAAACACTCTCTAAACTGTGGAGATTAAACTGAAGAAGAGGAGATTTAGGATGAATGGAAACTAATATGGGAGGCCTTATTTATAGGCTTCCTAGATGCCACTACAACATATCAATCTATTAGCGACGTTTTAATTGGCGACGATCTATAAATTGTCTCTAAAAGAACACATTTGGTGACAATTTAAGTTCTCATCGCTATCAGTAAACAATTTTACGACGTTTTTTAGAAACGTCAGAAAAGTGAACATAGTTATGACAATTAACAAATATTGTCGCTATAACATGAAGTTTTAACGACGTTTATATAATTTTGTCGCAAAAATGAAACATATTTGCTACTAACTGCTACTTTGTCACCAGATGTAGGGGAAATCAATGTACTTGGCTTTGATTATGGAAAAGAGTTGCAAATGGTTGAAGCAAATATCGACTGAAATATACATTATGTCACCAATAGTCATATTTTTGCAACTATTATGGTAATCGTCAAGCAAGTGACATAGAAACGTTATATTGTGAAACGATATCTATAAAACGTCACAAAAAGTGTACTTAGTGTGACGATTTATTTGGTTCGTTGCCAATTGTTGGAGATGATATTCTAAAGCGTTGCAGGTATGCCACATATGGCAATTATTTATTAGATTCGTAGCAAATATGGCACGATTTGGCTCTCAAATTGTTTGTCTTAATATTTTCCACACAGTTTTAGGTGAATCTTGATGAATTTTTGTATATGATAATATTGTTAAAATCGATAATATTTAGAAGATAGTTTGTCAATGTTAAGTGTACTTAATAATCGTAGTTAATGCTAAGTGAACCAAAAACGTTAAATTTGAACAATGCTAAAAATATCATAATTTTAAGTTAACAACTAATCTTAATCATTAATATTTAATAACAGTAAAATAATTATTTATAAAAGCTTTGGAAATGGTTGCAATATAATATAATGATATGTGGTAAGTAGTACAAACTTTTAAATAGAAGTTTAACAATTCTTACAAACATAGAACAACAACAATAACAATGACAATAGTACGCAGCCTTACCCCTAACTAGTAGAGAGTTTGTTTGAAAAAGTCTTATAGATAGAACAATAAATTAAGTTTAAAGCTAAGTCCAGTTGATTGCATCGTTAAATGACAATGATATAATTATTTTTTTAGATTCCAAGTGACATAAGAGTCAGTAAAAGTAAATGAGTTCTCAATGTCTAGATTCCCAAGAAGGGTCCTTGCATGTTTAAAGGCACTAATTGAAATAGTGAAAGATCTTCCCTTAGGTTCTGGGTTGTTGACACCCTTTTCCATAAGCTTCTTTGCTATAGCTAAACTTCTAGAGAATACAGTGAATGGGTCCCTATATTTAGTATGGAAGATAACTTGCTCAGATGAACTGTCGGTATAATGCGTTTCACCTAAAACACAATCAATATAGAACTTAGATTGCTAGTTTAGTGAAATCGTAAAATGAACCCAAATTGGAACACATGCAGTCCTGAATGACCATACCATGTCATTGGAATCGACAAAATTTTCAAAACAACAGATTTCTCCAATCCTTTACGGACATTGTGATATTGCCTCTTCCTCCATTTCCATGTATGTTCTCTTAAAGATTCAAGGAAGCTTAACATAAGATATAGTATATAAAATCAAATGTTCACATATATAATAGGTTTGTAACAAGAAATGAGATGTAGATAATAAGGAAAGTGAGGTAGTTGGGATGATACTAAAAACCTTGAAGAAAAAGATCGACCATAGAAGACAAACGATTATTAGTTTATAAAGAGGGGATTTGTTCTGCATTGTTTATTACTTCATTAGGGACAATTTTACCACATTCTTCCCAACGAAATGAATTTCCACCATCAAAAACTAGTCGTCACGTTAACATTCCTCGATGAATTATGTTAAAAGTTATATTCTGAAAAAGTGAATTTAGAATAAAATTCATTATGTTTAATGAAATTTTCAATGATAACTGAAAATACTATAGTTTAGTAGTGATACATCTTTAATCTGCCTAATGAGATGAAAGTTACCATTATTAAAATAAAAGTAATCCATTTACCCTTTATATCATATCTAAATTTTTTAATTAAAAGTAGATTACATATGACCATGTTGTTGATGTACAAAAATATAGTATTATCTATATAAGGTTATATTATTATTATTTAAAACAAGTTAAATACTCTTTCAGACGTTTTATAGAATAGTTAGCAGGCTTTCCTAAAAAACCCGTTAAACGTAGTTAGAACTTGTCAACCTATTTACAATCAACAAAGGAGGACAATAAATCATCTTCAAAACACAAAATCAAACACGACCCATACACCATATGTAGGAAAACAAAAGAGCTCATAATAAACACCTAAATGTTTATTGAAAACAGAACACAAGAAGAAGGGTTTGAAAAGTGAAAGTACTACAGTTTAGAACTTATACATCTTCAATCGATCACAATGAAGCATAGCAGTTTCAATTTACGCTGACAATCGAAACCACATCATAACAAAACTTTGTGGAAAAAGAAGACAGGAAAAGCACATTACAATAACCCAGAGATTGAAAGGAGAATATAAAACTGACAATATATAAGGTGGATGACTTACTTGGACGAACAGACAATTGAAGATGACCACAACAGAAGAAGAAGATTCACTACGAGCGAGGCTTCTTTAATAATTGCCAAAACCAGAGGGAGAATGTATGAAAATGGTAAATGCTCAGAGACGAAGATGGCTTCATCTTTTCCATCAATTTTGTGCTAATAACCTAGTAGGGAATGACGTCGTTGGTTGTACAATAAAACAATGAACAAATAACCACATCGTTTATTAGACGGTGAATAAAAATGAATGTTGTACAAATGACGTTGTTTGTAGTTAATGTAAATGACAATGTTTTCGATAAAGTCGAAAGAAATATACCATTTCGTAAGGATTCATAAACCCGTTCCTAAATGGTTTGTCATTATCATTTGGTTTCACATTTGGGAAATATAATATATGAAGATTATATGTTACAGTACGAAAATTTATTATAATAAAAAGATAATAATTATTAAATACAGTAATATATATTACATACGTAACATATGAGAATATTTATACATAATGTAAATTTTCATAAAACATTACACTAGTTACATTAGTTGTTGGATATGTTATTGCTATTAAAAAAATTTGTTAGGTGTAAAAAAGCTGCATTTTCTCCTATATAATTATTATAGTAATTTATGTTTAGGATATATTAAAAAATTTAGCAAAATTCATTGATCTAGTAAAAAAGTGTAGCATTGGCGACACTTTCAAAGATTAATCGTAAAATGTGAACCTTTTATGACATTATGCGATATCGTCTCTAAATAGATGAACAAATTAAGCGAAGCTAAACGTCGTTGTGTTCATGGAAACGTCGATGATTTTTAAATTGGTCTCGAAATGTGTGATGTCATTTATCTTTTGGCAACGAAAATGTGATTAGTTGCCAAATATTTCGGCATTTAAAAAAAAGTTGAGACAGCATCATCTCTTCAACGCCCATAACATCGTCTTATATTCTGTGTAAATGAAAAAACGCCAAGGGTTATTCAATTTTCCTCAATCTCGTGTGCCTGCTGCTTCCGCCTTTTCCCTAGGGTGCTTCTACCCTTTGGTGGAGGTAAGTCATTCAACATTTGTTCTCTATAATGAATGTTGTGTTCACTGTGTTAGTATTTTAAGAGAAAATACCTAATGGTTTAAGCTAGTTTTTGGAGTGTTTTTGTGTTTGTTTTGATTATCTATGGCGCATTTGGCTTTGCATTGTTTTACAATATATTGAGGAAGGAAAAAGACATGATTTCCTTAGGTGATTTGGGATGAATATGTCACGCCTTTAAAGTGTTCGACGAAAATTCAAAGTAGTTTATGGATAAAGTATTGGTCATTAAGCACGTTAATTATATAGTTTGAACATAAGGACTTAGTTCTATTGATCCAGTTTAACTTGATCATATTGATCATTTAGTATATTGGCTTTTATAGGAATCAATTTTCTTAGATGAGAAAGAATTAAAAGATGATCTACGATGAAGGAATGATGGTGATGGTGAGAGTCCACTAAATGATGATGAATTTTTATTAAATAAAAGTTGGGACCAATATAATTTAAGTAGATATGTCATGGGATGAAATACTAATTTAAAAGTGTAATATAAATATGAAATTGTAAGTATTTTTTTTGTTCATGTTTCACTTTCATTTTGATGTATTTATGTCCATAAACTCTTGATGGAGTGGTACTTTTTTTGGTTAAAAATCATAACATTTCAAGTACTTCATATTATTCTTAGTTTTGTAATTGTATGAGAATTAAATGAGCTTTTCCTTATACTAATTTAAGCTTTTTTTTAGATACTTGACATGAGTAACATTTATCCATATGAGTAATACATTAAAAAATTACTCACTTTACTAATTAGTATTGTTTTAATTAATAAGAACAAAGAGATAATAGCTATGTCAAACTTATGTTAATATGATTCTTTAAGACTAAAGGCTAAAATTAAGAAAATTTTATATAATGCAATGTATATTCTTTTATCTTTAATTATTCAAGTTATTAATATTAATTTCTCTAAAGTAACCTCATATGAGTTATATCTTCTAAAAAATAAATTTTATAATAAGGGCCTAAATTTTAATTATATAAAATTAGGAGATTATTTTATTTTTAGAAAATTATCCAAATTATGGTACTGTGAAGTTCAAATTGCTTATTATGAAATTTTAAGTTGGAATTTCAATTTGCTTTTTGTGGAGTTTGAGGTTGGGTATTAAAGTCAGATAATATTTTGCAGGCTTTGTTTTCTATTGAAGAACATCCATAATCGTTCAACATCCTCCTTCTTTATAGTTTGCGGTTGTTCGTCTATCCAGGTAAGTCATCCAACTAATGTCTCCAATATGTTTTGCTTTACTAGAAGAAGTATTTGTGAGAAAAAAATTTTGTGATTGCAAATGAGATATTGTTTTTATGTTGTTGTTTGCAATAGTATGAGTATCATTGATGATAACATAAAGTTCTGATTTAACAGTCTAAGTATTGCATTTAATGTGGGTATTTTGAAGCATTGAGGCATAATAAACCTTTAGGATGGTATATAGGCTGGAAACGGGTAATGCAGCTCCGATGAGGTATATAATCACTTGCTAACTCGAGGCATAGATAAATTCTATAGTCCATGGCTTTATCATGGTGAACGTAAGGAAACAAGTTGTAGTAGAAGGGGTGGCACAAGTTATGATGATAGTAACAATAATGATGAAGATTATTGTATTGTTAATGATGATGGTGTTGATGGGATTGACGAGATGTTAGACGATTATGGGAATTATATAGAGACTAAGAATGAAACATGTATGCCTAATGATTGAGCCAAGTTTACTTTATAAATTGGCCGTATTTTCTTAATTGTTTATGCACTAGTTGACTCCTAATTGACGACTTTTATGCTTAAATTGGTTCCTATTAACAAGCTCTCACAATTTGCAAATTGTCAGTACATTGTCATAATTTGATATCAATCTCTCTATAATTTTCATAAGGACAATTGATACTGCTAAGTGTTTTATTTTGTAGGAACAAGGAGTCAACGACGAAAGAAGTCAACAGGTCGTGAGCATATGTCCATTCGTCGCGACGAGCAGCTCACTGCCATTCGTCGCAACGAAGTCAACTTGTTAGTCGCGACGAACGAACCAGTCAATACGTCGCAATGAATACAAATTCGTTAGTCGCGACTAACGAGCCAACTTCACACGTCGCAACGAATTTTAATTCGTTAGTCGCGACGAATGTCGGATACCCAGCCTAAAAATGGCAAATTTCCCACTATTTTGACCCGGCCCGAGCTACCGCCTATAAATATTTCCATTTTAGGTTAAATCCGAGAGTCAGCCGTAGTCAAAAATTTTGGTTTATACGTTATGATAGGTTTTTATTCTTTGTTTTTGCAGTCGGT
>JANZXV010000007.1:18822817-18833270 GCA_027576455.1 Erythroxylum roigii
GAAATAATGAAAAATTCCTTTATTAATCATAAAATGATTTGTACAATAAGTGCTAAAGGTGATTGCCTTTAGAGCACCTCTCTAACAAATACACCTTATATATGCTATAATACTTAGAGGGTATATGTTGGGGCCTTACATTTCTCTCCCCTTTAAAATGAATTTCTTCCTCGAATTTCATATTCGTATTAAATAATTGTCGGTACTAAGTTCTCTTCAGTTATTCGGGTTCCCAAGTTGCCTCTTCAACACCATGATATTGCCAGAGCTCCTTTACAAGAGGAATTTGCTTATTTCTTAACTGTTTCACTTCTCTAGCTGGGATTTCTTTCGGCCCTTCATCACATGTGAAGTGTGGTTGGATCTTTATCTCTTGTACTGGTGACACATGCGAATCATCAGATCGGTATCTTCGTAGCATTTAGACATGGAATACATCATGCAACTTGGCTAGTTCCATAGGAAGAGCCAACCTATATGACACTGATCCAATCCTTTCAAGGATTTTATATGGACTTTTGAGAAAGTTTTAATCTTATAAAACTCTTAATATACTGTAAGCGTATTGGCCGCAAGGGTAGTATTTGAGGTGTCAATCCCATAAGGAATTAGTGAACTAATCAAATCCTAATTTATCTAAGGCCGAAAATTGTAATTCAAATGAAAATAAAATATAAGTAGGAAATTATGCAATTGAATATAGGTTGATTGAAAATGGAATTGTAAAATTAACACGAAGAAATCAAAATTGAGCACAACCAATTAACAATTGGAATTTCACACAAGGAAGGTTAACCAATTATGAGAAAAAGGGATTTATCTTATCATCTAATGTTAACTTAATCACTTTTGAGTTAATCCGGTATCATTCTTAGATGTTCAAAGGGTGATTACTCTCTCTCGAGTTATAATCATTTAACCCAAAATCATAAACCCTAATCGAATTGAATTATAGTATTTGCAATATCTCAATTAACAAACAACCCACACATCCAATTAGATTTTAAACACCTTAATAGAATATTGGGTACTTACACGAAATCTCACTTCATATAAATTAACGATTGATTGTTTGCATGATCTTTTAGGTAGCCAGTCCATCAAACTCCTAGCGCCAGTTTAATCACCAATTTTCATAAAACTTCTTGAAGTGATAGCGATATTTGAGTGAATGTTCCCTAATACATGTTTCAATTAATAATTCCAACATGTAGACACTAGATTGATACTATGTAAAAATCCATTCCAATCATATCAAGAATTATAATGAAACACATATGAGTTCACCACTCGTCAAGATTGTGGTCCATAATAAGAAAATTCTAAAATGTATGTTTTAAGACTAAAGTAACGACCTACTTTATTCCCGAGAACATACTTCACTCCAGATTCATTTAGTAGTGCCATTATCGATAGTTGACTCCTATCATGATATGAAACTCCTCATTCCTTTGAAGTAAACTCCTTTACTTACATGGAGATAAATCGCAACACTACAGTCTAAACCATAATCAAGCGACCAACTTGATTATTCAACTGTGAATCCATTTATTTAGATTCTTATAATATACATGTTTTCCATACATCTCTATGTATATGTATATTACTTACAAAAGAATCTTGGTACCTTTTGACTAGATATATATAATGCTCACACAAATAAAACCAAACTCTTTTGTTTCATTTATAATAAATATTTTCATTACAAAACTAAAACTGGAAGAAAATTAAGATACATGTAAATACACTTGCTTCCAAGGGCACTATATTTACATAACTCCAACAAGTGAAGCCAAACTGATTTGGAAAAGGGACATTCAAAGAAAAGGTGCTTAATAGATTCATTATCTGCATAGTATAGTGAGCAATGGTTTGGGAAAAAAGTACAACACAGTTGGTCTCTTGTTTGTAGTTTATTATGGAAAGCTGACCACAAGATAAAGGCATGCCTTGGGAGAGTTCCTTGATACCACACCAATTTATACAAAGGATTTCTATCTCTAGTTTTGCACACAACTCATTCCAACTATGGTAGATTTATTTAAACAAAAGGATTTCTCAGCATCAATCTTATGAAATCAAACATTGAATAAATGAATAATTAAATATTAATTTAATAATATAAATGCATAATTTAATTGTAATAAATCAATCAATCAACTTGCATTGAATAAAGGACTATATCACTTTATTCATTCCAACTTAGGGTTTATCATACCTAGGAACTAAAAAAGTTAGTTCATAAACATAGAAAACAAATCTAGCATAAAGTATTTAGAAGAACAATTATAAATAAAAGAATCTATGATCTATATATTCCTTTTTATCTCTAATAAAATCTTTTTGAAATTTAAACCAAGGGTTTCTCTATATCAGATCTCTCGAAGTAATCTTTGTGCCCTTTTTTCTCTTGTAGCCTTCATAATTTCCTTTTATAATAAGAAACTAGGGTTTTTGGTAAATAAATAATCATTTACACGACAAGGTAAGTGACTGAGTATCCTAATATCTCTTCTAAATTCTGACTTTACACACTTCCAAAACCTTACACAGGCTAAATACACAGTTGTGTATGTCACATACACTAACATGTATCTTCATACAAGAATAAATAGTGTTTTTAAAGCTTCACACATTTACAGTAGCTTACGTGGTCTTTATATACTATCTTGTTTCTCCAAATTTGCTCTAATTCTTTCATTTTATACCTCCATTTTGCCCAAATTTGTCTCTTTTTGGTCTATGAAGGCAATTATCACCTAAAAACACACTCGATGTAATTTAAGTACTAAAAATACATGACTTTAAATAGTTTAATCTCACCCATTAAATAGTTGTCAAATTTTATATTATATTATCATCTCTAAGTTGGCTTTACTTAAGGAGAAATCCCTTTCCAATACTTATGTATACCTTTTATTATAAGGAAACTATATTATAAGGATTGCATGCCCCTATTAGAAGCATTTTAAAAGAAGTTAAAAAGCTAGTACAATAGAGCTCAATCCTTCTCTAGGAGACTATAGCTCATCAATAACTAACTATAATTTCATTGGTTATCTGACTTACAACTCGCCTCTAGTATTATCAAAAAAATAGAAAGATTCATGGGAATTTCTTTCATGGATAGGTCAAGACTTTAACTCTATCATAACTAAGTTTAAATGGTCTAGCTTATATTATCCAAATAACTAATAAGGCTTGGGTATTAATCTAATGATATCTATAAACAAAGTTATGATAATCAAAAGAACTTGGAAACTCTTAGTTGATAAAGAATCAATTTGAGTAAGATGGATGCATGCTTATTATCTTATAAATGTTAGTATACGGAATGCATAATCAAAGCTTAACTCGTCCTGGACTTTTGAAAATATGTTGGCCTTGAAGAAAACTTTCAAGGTATAGTTAGGAATGATAAAATAGTTTCGTTTTGGTTCGATCATTGGTATAACATTGGCCTTTCTTCTTATTATAAAACTATAGCTCACATAGACTATCAAAAATAAGAAACTATATACCAACCTTGGTTACGAATCAGAATAGGGAAGTTAATAGGATTTAGACTTACTTTCACAAACCAAACAAATCTCGAGATCCTTGCCCCTCTAATCAAAAAGGTTATATGGTATAAGCTAGTATGGAAAGAAGGCAATCTCTCATAAACATCCTTAATCTCCAATTATCCATATTAAAGGGATTAAGGACCAAAAAACAAATTAAATTTAGCAAATTAGAAAAATTATTTGACCTTTGCAACTTGGAGGATAAATTCATTGATCACTTGTTCCTTAAATAACTTTTCAGTGCTAAAGTTTGTTAAAGCTATTCAATATGCAATATAATATGAATACTTAGTGTAGAATGGTTAGCAAAACCTCAAGAAAGGATAAACAGGAAACTTAAAAATATTTAGAATGAATTTTAGTTACTTAATTTATGCCATTGGGATTGAAAGAAATTAAAGGATCTTCAAAGGCATCAAGATGGAAGTTAGTATATTTGATCGAGTGTTTGATGTGTGTAAGTCTTAATAATACGCTTGATAATCCTCAAGCGTATGGTCCGGTCGCGTAGTACCTAAGGTGTCGATCCCATGAGGAGGGATAATTTAATCCTAAAATCTATGGCCAAAATAAATTGTAGAAATTCAAGGTGTAACGAAACTAAAACAAGAATTCAATTCAATTAATCAAATTAAATCAAAAATCAATCATGAAAATATTAATAATTTAGCAATTGTGCCCAATAATCAACCTAAGGGAATTACCAATTGAGAGAAATGGAATTTTACCAATCCTTAATGCTTACCAAATCGATTATGAATTACTAGATTATTGGTTCTAGACGATCCTAGGGTTGATTAGTCTCTCTCAAGTTATAACCATTAACCTTAAATCATAAACCCTAATTAGATTATGGGAGTGGCAATTTCTCATTTAACAATCTATCCAAAACCCTAGTTAGATCTAAAGTTGTTCAATAAACTATCAGGAACCTATACAAGATCTCTTTTTGCATAATTACCGATTTGATTTAATTCTTGTTCTACTAAATCACCTAACTCTTGTTAGCCCAATTTAATTATTTTTCATTTGATCCACACTCTCAGTTTATTATCGAATTATGTAATCATAGAATTTAATCACAATAAATCCAATAAACATCAAAACAATCATATTTCATTAAATCAAGAATAATACTCTAATGGTGAGTTTAGAACATCCTCAATATTTAGATCCTATCATCAACTATTCAATCCAATTCTATAAAAGGATAAAACTGAAAATAAATAGGAAATACATTCGAAATGCAGGACAGGAGGCAGCGACATCTAGAAACCTCCTGATCTAGGATGTACGTTGAGTCAGCTTCTTTTCCACTTCTCTCTTCTTGCTTCTTTTTCTCAATCTCTCAATGAATTCTCTATAGGGTCCCTTTAAGGTGGCTCATGTCAAAAGCTCCTTCTACCTCTTTGTCTTATTCTTTAAATATTCTTTATGTTCTGAGCAACCCTAAGGTTTTTTTTTTGGGCTCCGAAAGGTCTAAAAAATCCCTCAAAATTTGACGTTTGTCAGTGTTTGAACGTCTGCCTAATGTAGGCCATGATCGTGGTGCTATAGGCCACGATCGTGGACCACATCCGAGCCTTCTGTCATGATCGTGGCCTGGGCTCTTGCCACGATCGTGGCAGATGGGCCACGATCGTAGGCTAACTTCATTGCTTCTGTCACGATGGGCCATTGTTTTAGCCCGAATGTCTCCGAAACTTCTCCGTTCTTCGATGTTGACTTTGAAACACTAACAAACACATCAAGGTACCTTAATAACATAATATTTAAGCTAGAAGAATTGTACTAACCCATAAAAACACTTAAACACAAATAGTTAACAAACTAACACAATTCTAACCAATACATTTTCTTAATTATTTATTCCCTACCTTACTACTTAAGCTACTCATTTTCGTAAAAAATAATAGCAGAGCTACTTTAGTCAAAAGACCTAAAATTATGAATGAATTTGACAATTTAGCGGGTGACAACTCACACTAAATCCTAATTAACTTGCATATTTAGCCAAAGAACCTAATTCACTAATTTTGTGACCTAATGACTCTTCACAACTTAATTTCCTATGTACAAAATTAAATCAATTTCAATCCATCTAAGCCATTGACACATTCACATAATTCAAAAATGGCAACCTATTGAACTATCATACAATATGCAAAGTTCACATTCAAATCAAAACAAATAATCCTCCCCACTCTTGAACAACACATTATCCTCAATATGAGAAGGAGGCAAAAAAAACACGCATGGCAAGAAGAAACATAAATTAAAGTAAAAATAAAAATAAAAATAAAGACTAAATTTAAAAAGAAAAGGGTTAGATACAAAGCCTCATGGTGATGGAGGCAAGGATGGTGTTGGAGGTGGCAGTTGGATGCCTTTATCCTCAAAGTAACAATGGATACGACAATATCCCAGCTTTGACGTTGTTGTGTTCGGGCCATCTCCTTCATTCTTTTAGATTTCTCTACAAGTGTATCTATAATTACCTTGGTGTTCACATAGATTATATCAAGCACTTTCTTCTAGCCCGGCTCTTCTATTTCTTCTTCCTCCTTGGGTTCCTCGTTGGTCGAATCCTCTTCTTGTTACTACTGAGCACTTGAACTCGCTTGACTAGTCCTGACCTTGACCTGTGTCTTAGCACTAATATCCCGAAGTTCCATATTGTGGGACTTTAAGATTTCATCTCGCCATAGATGATGATGGTTCATGAATATAAGATCGTAGACCGTGAGTCCGTTACACTCAACTCCATAGTAGTCAGCTATGGCCGAAACCAAGTAACGCATTCCTAAGTTATTGCTCCTCTTACATCGAGTAGAAATAATTGCATTAAATATATGGGTGGTTGTTCAAACTAGGATGTTGTGGTTCATACACCACAATATGAAAAGTTCCTTCGTCGAACACTTGTTGGTTTCCATTTTGCCAAAAATCGTTTAACACATGAATTTGTGTAGCAACAAATGTTCGTGTCTCCTGATAATGTTTTTGTGTGCATTCTTAGCATCAAAGCACTTTAACCCAATTAGTTCTATCCAGTAGGGGGTGACACGGAAATCATCGTGGTGATCCACTATGGACGACTCAATGAAACCACAAATTTCATATAAAGCCTCATAATTAAGCTCATAAGGTTGTCCCCGCAACCTAAACCACAATTCCCAAGGTTTATTGGATTCGAACTGAAGGGATACAAAGAATTCTAAGGTAAGTTCTTCGTAAACTAGGTATTGAAATTGAATAAACTGTCCCCCACTGAATTCTCTTTGCTAATTTTTCTACCTTGTCTCTCAATTCTAGTCTATCTAACGTCTCAAAATGAAAATACTTTGGAACCATAATTTGCTTATTGCAAAGAGAATGAAAGCGGGTACCTTCCTCATCTGAGAAGATCAAGAAAGGTGATCCATAATCAACTACCCTGTTCCTTCTCCGACATCCAGAGGCTTAGTTTCGTTTCGATGATTGATCACACTTTACTGACTGCTTATGTTAGACCTCGAACTTTTCTATTAAATGAGAAATTGTTGGCGATTAGTTATATGTAAAAAGAAAGGAGAATTCTTAAATTTGAAATGAAATAAAAAAGATGGTTTAGATACAAGATGGGCTATATATGAAAGGTTGGTAGTTAAAAGCTAGAAAATGTAATTGAAACATGTTCATTGAGCATGCTTTGTTGTTTTAGCCATAACGTTTTCTCTAGTTATCCAAATGGGATGATTTTTGATTTGCAGTAAACTAAGGATATAGGGCTACAAATGTTCTAATGAAATCACGTTTTCATTTAGTCTATAAGAATTTCAATTTCTAGATGGAAGTTGAGCACATAATATTGTTTCAATATAAGAACAGTCCAAAATATTTGGTGTATAACTTTCACATTTCTGAGCGAAATTGAACAATTTTGGTGTTATTAGAAAATTAAGACAATGAGGAACATTTTTTTAGAGGGAAATGTTATCAAATTCTTTCAGTTTTATGATTCAATAAGAATTTTCAATGGCAATGAACTTTTTGAATGGTTTTGCTTGTGATCTGTTATAAACTTATTTCCCACGAGCTTTTAAGCTCACCCCCACTTTCTGTCCCATCCTTAGGTGAAGAGAATGAGATCGAGTGAAAGTGAGTCAAGGCATCACTCCGAATTTGCTTTTTTTGTTTTGTTTTGGAGTAATTTATGTAAAACAAGGTTGTTGTTGCATCTTGACAAATTACCATTCAAGTATCTTGTGTATTTTGGGATTTTGCGAAATGATGTATTGTAGCATGAGATGTCATTAAAGCTTTGTAAACACTTATCTTACGATGTTAATGAAATATGAATTGTGTATGGATGATGTTAATTTGGAATTAGGTATACTTGATGTTATTAACTTGAAATGATGGATCTTGAACATGAACTATTGTTATGTATATAAGTGAGATATTATGGAAAGAAAGAGAGGATTTTTGTGAATGATGAGAATTAGTTATAAGTGATGAGTCAAATGAGTGGAGATTAGAGAGTTTAATGAAATAATATTGGTAGTTGAATGGTTATGCTCATGACACTCCAAGTTTGTATAGTGCAAAATTTCAAGTTTTAATAGGTGTAGAAATTATTGTTGGATCCCGTTTCCGGAACCCAACCCTCTTGCAGACTCATACATCTGTTGGACCCTGCTTGATTCCGAAGCCCAACCTCTTGTGAAAATCATGAAACGTGAGCGTGCGTGCATAATACCTTGAAGGGTTCTTTCATTAAACCCTCATTAGCTATCATATTTTTTTCCATTCTCATAACATCCTAAAAATTTACTCTCAACTTGTTCAATGGTGTGCCCGTACAAATCAATCACCATGCTTGAACTCATTTCTTCTGCTTGTGAACAGAATTTGGAAATATTCAAATCGGAATTTCAATTTGAATTCTTCATAGAAATCATAGCTCTATGTCTCTTGTTTATTTTGAAACAAGAATCATCTCAATCGGAGCTCTATAGCTCAAGATATGCTTAAAAAGTCTAAGTGTGCTCATACCTCAAACATTCTCTCTTAACCGACCTCCCACTTGTTCTAATACAAACTTTCTCAAATCAACTCCAAATGGTACAAATTTTTATGGAGAGAAAGATACATGTCTTAGGAATCCATTGCTTCAAGAATCACTTCAATTGGAGTTCGGATGAGGGAGTTATGCCCAAAAGAATAGACCATGTTCATACCTTAAATAGATTTGAACTTATTATGATAACTTTCACCACAAATGTCGGATTGATTTAGTTTTTGGACCATTAGAAAGTACACTTCAAGATCTACAACTTTTATGAAGACCACAAAACCTGATTCTGCCTCAAAGAGGGTTAAAAATCGCAATCTATCCCGTGAATGTCCGTTAAACGGACATGCACCAAACTGCACCATTTCACCCGAGAAGGTCCATTAAGCGGACATCCAACGGACATGGGCAATGCAAGGGGTCCTTTTTGACCCGAAAAGGTTCGTTAAACGGACCCTAAGTCCGTTAAACAGATATGGGGCTTCCCAAAACCCCTCCAAACCTTCTCTAATGCTTCCTACATCAATTCTAACATCATAAACACTTATAATCTTCCAAAATTCAACTCTTTAAATGCAAATTCACTTCATAATAACTCAAACACCAAACTCATCCCATCAAACTCTCAATTCTTGATCCATTTGGTCCATCAAAACCACACATTGTCATCATTAAGCATAGCTGTCATCATGCAGAAAACCTATGCAACATGCCAACTTGTAACATTCATATCTCTTCATTCCGATGTCCAAAAATTATAAACTTTATAGCGTCGGAAAGCTATAAAGATCATCTACAACTTCAAAGAAGACAAATTTGGCTAATTCTACCTAAATCATTCCAGATTTTCCCTGGAAGTCACAAACATCTAATCTTTATGAAAACTTGAAATTTGCTCCAAATTCACTTCCTTAACTTGTCCATTCATAACAATTCAACTAACACTTGGAATTTATCAAATCATCAACTTCAACTCATTTTACTCTTCATATTTAACCACAACTCATCATTCATAACATTTCTATCTTTCTTTTCCATAGTGCCTCACTTATATATATACTGATAACTCATGTTAATTCCAATTTAAACTTATCTTTAATTACTTCATATTCTAACTCCACCTCATTTTATAACCATTTGAATTCCAGCTTTTCCTTCATCCATTCTTAAATCTTAGCTCATTTGAATTGTTGCCTTTATCTCATCATTCAAAATTCCTATGTGTCTTTTCTATAATATCTCACAAATGTGTGTATATATATATATATACACACATATATACCCACCATTCATGTCCAACATTCATCATAGTCATCCATATACCAATTTACATTACAAATCCATGCACAAATCTATATTTCATAATCCATATACAATCTATACTTCATCATCATCATACATTAAGAGTTTACAAACTTCAATGGCATTTTCACGCCACAATACAATATCAATATCAATATCCAATATACAACACATGCAAAACCCAAAATTTCTCAAAATACATTTGAAGCCTTGGTTTACATCAGTAATTCCAAAACATAACAAAACATGCCTATCCGAAGTAATATCTTGACCCACTTTCACCTGATCTCTTGCTCAATACCTGGAGATAGGGACAGAGAGGGGGTGAGCTCGAAAACTCGTGGATAACAAGTTTATAACAGAAAAATAAGCAAAAATATTCAAAAGTTTACTGTCATAGAAAATTCTTGTTTAAGTCCATAAAATGCTTGTTTCTCAAATTCTCATAATGATATCAAATTTATAAACCACAAAACATGAATGCATCAACTTGTTCACAAATCATACACATAAGCACATCATAATGGTT
>JANZXV010000007.1:18833370-18848504 GCA_027576455.1 Erythroxylum roigii
TAAACATAATATATTGTACTTTGCATATTGTTTAATATACTTTAAATATTATTTATATTCATAAATAATTTTTATTACAAAATAAAATATACTTAAAATTAATAAAAGTGCTTTTTATTTTTATGTTACCAAACAGTCTACTGTATGAAGCTCTTTCAAAAAAGTTATTTTTTAATTAACAACCAAACAGTCAACTGACTTTTTAGAAAAGCTCTTCTCAGAAAAGCTCTACTAACAAAAGCTCTACTGATATAAGCCCATCCAAATAGGCACTAAAGTCAATATCCTCATTTGTTTGGATCCTCAAGTACATAAGTTGATTTTGAGGACAAAATTCCTTTAAGAGGGAGAGATTTGTAAAGCCCACAAAACTTACCCAACAGCCTAACCCATAAACAATTAAACATGTATAAGAAACAGCAGCTGGAAAAATTAGAGGGACCAATAAAAATCAACTTCTTTCTTCATCTTTTCTCTAAATTATTTTCAGTTAGTAAATGTTTTAAAACACCCTCTTCTCCAGCATGTGACACTTCTCTCATAACTTCTCTCATTGTGTTTATTTTGTAGAAAATTGAGAGGAAGTAGTGAAGGTTAACAACTCCAAAATATCTTAAAACATAGGTAAATTACTGTTGCTATTTTAGTATTTTGTGATTTTTGATCATCCTACACTAGTTTATAGTTGGATTGCATGTTGTGGTTGTTTGATACAAATTGAAGTCATAGAAAGAGATAAAATAATGGAAAAAAAGTGGTTGAAAAATGAGAAAAGAAGAGTAGAGGGTGAAGAAGATGACATTTTTGGAAAATTTAAGTTGCATGAAGGGGCAAAATAGGAAATGCAAATAGTGAAGGGTGAATATGGAATGTACTTCCAAGAAGGGCATTTTTAGTGTTAATTGAAATAAATGAGGGTAAAATAGGATTTTTAATTAGTTAAGGGTATTTTAGTAATTATGGTGGTTATGGTACTAAGGATATTATTTTTTAATTAATAATAAAGAGGAAAAGGAAATAATATTGGATTTTTAACTATAATTGAATTGGAAATTTTATTAAATTATTTTAATAGAATTTTGTAATTTCTAGGTCCGATTAAGTAATAATTGGGACTATTAATTAGTTAAACTCGAAATTGAAGTAAAAAAACCTTAGACTATCCTCTTTTGTTGTTAATAAATTTTTTGTAACAAATGATATTTTGAATTAATCATTAATTAAATTAATGATTAATAGTTAAATACATTAATTATGTTTATTTTATTTCGCAAATAATTAATGAAGTACAACATGTTTCACGGTTATATTTTGCTACGTTCTACAAGGTGTATTGCTTGTTAATTTGATGGAAAATGTGTTAATTAAATAGAGACTGACTAATAATATGTTGTAAATAATTGATGAAAATTGGCTTGCTTAGGATAGGCTAACTTTAATCGTTATAGATTGATAGGTTGTGAGCGAGCGATAGCTAGATATTTGTTCGTGGAGCAGATATCGGGGCATCCTAAGTCCAGGAGATATCATATGCCGATGGCTAGGTACCGTAGTGGTACCGAAGTAGCCTAAGTCATGGGGATATCTTGTGTCGATGGTTAGGTACTAGAGTAGTACCGAGGTACCAAGAGAGATTGAGAAATTGAGGTACCTTGTGCCGATATTTATACATTTAACTACGTTTCCACTTAGTTAGAGATTATGATGAATTGAGACGAGCCGACATATCATTATGTTATAAATGGAAGTTATAAATTAATATTTATGTTAATCATTGTTTGATAAAATTTTAAGATGTTTGCTAATTGTTCATATTAAATTGAGTAATGTTGTGTATCTTCATTTTTGGAACTATTAAGGATTTTGGCAATTATTCTTATGCTTTGGGAATGATTTGGATAATTGTGGTTTAAGAATTTTTGGGAGTGTTACATATGGCCTATAAAAATCAATGGTTAAAGACCAAAAACTAATTAATACCTTGATTAACATAACTGTTCCAGCATCTTATTTTGTATATTATTTCAAAGCTTGATATTTTCTTGTCATTTCTCTTAAACTATTTTTAATTAGCTCAGCTCAACCTCCATAATTGCATAAGTGCCTAACCTCTAAAGTATCTAAGTTAAATCTATTTATAATAGGTTGTAGACATATTTTAGTAATTTAATTGAAATAAATTCTAATTTTAATTAAAATTACAATTAATTTCAATTATATATCAATTATGCCTAAATAAGACTCAATATCTTATATTAGTCTTTATTTATTGAATATCTCATATTTAATCATAAAATGTTTTAAACTTTATAACCAAGTTCAACTTTATTAAAACATATTTTCTCTTTTCAACCAATCTTTTATGTGTGACCTATTAGATTTCTAAATATGTTGGAAATTTATATAAACTATAACTCTAAATCATATTTAGGATTTAGGATTACATAAATTAAACTCTTTTAATTTATCTTTAATTCTCTAATTAAAAATTTATATTCATATATTAAGATTGGCATTTATTAAGGCATCATAACCCCTCAAATATTTAGAAATGTCAAAATGGTCTTCACTAACCTTTTCATACATGATTTTTGGTATAATTCAATCCTTTTTATTATATAATTTTCTGATTAGACATAGAGCATGAAAGTAATGTCTACTCTATTTGAGTCCACTCATGTTAGTTCTCTACCTTTAATTAGTAATTGATTCAATTAATGATATTTAAAAACTATTTTAAAAGTGTCGTTCTATTTCGAACAACGATTTCTCAAATTACTATTAATTAAGAACAACGGAACATTCTCCCTAATTATTTTAGGGTGATGAGTTATATAATGATCACTCGACTACCTCTATATAATTCATGCTATATTTAATGATTATTGACTGAACTACCCTTAACTAGAATATGTCATAAGTAGTATTAAAGCATAACAATTCCTATATAAGATAACTTTGGAGATCTCAAGTCAAATAATTACTTAAATAATCATCATAATGAGAATTTCTATAGACATACAAGTAATGTTCCAAATGAAATTCTCATATAGGTTAGTTCAATAAACTTTTTCTCTGATAATTATCCACACATTTATTTACTTTTTTTTTTTTCATATTTTAGTCTATAAGATTGACTACTTCTTTCATAAGAATAAACATAATGTATGCTAGTCTTTTTACACTCTATTAATGTTCAGTATCAATAGAATAATGACCAGGGATAATTTAAGTATAATACATAAATGAAATATAAATTTTATAATTATGACCCCTTCATAATTTTCTTTGTAATGTATATTTACCTCATGCACTTTATCATATACATCTAAATATATATAAGAAAGAATGTCTTTAAATAATTATGTTACTAAATTATAACCAACCAATTGCCTGTATGACATAAACCAATATTGTTTTCTATTTAATAAAGAACTTTATCATAATTTAAATTTCAGTTCTTATTGTCTTTAAAGTTAAGTCAATTTTCAACCATCTTCCTACCAAATTAAATCAAATATATCATATTTGATTGGACTCATGGCACTCAAAATATGGTCAGTTGAGGGCATGTATTTCTTTATATGTGAACTAGAGTGCAACACTTCTTGCTCATGGTATCACTATATTGCAAATCATGTCCATGGTCAAGAGGGGAGAGATGCCTTCGAACATCAAAGTATATCGAACCTAGTTTCCTTGCTGATGTTGACTATTTTATTGTATCAAATGTTAACTGTTATCTTGGGTTTTTATGCAGAAGATTAATATCTCACCTCTAAACTAAGGTGTATAACACCCAGAACTAAGGCGTGCTTAAGATTTCTCTTTCTTTTCTCAATATCACTTTTTTCCCTTTTCAGTCTCATTTTAATATAAAGAGACTACTGAGATCTACTTGAAGTTGCTTTTTTATATAATGAATTCAATTTTGAACTCCATGTATTTGGTCCTTTAAGACCTTGAGCTAAACCATTTAAATGCACAAACTTCTTTTTTAAGTCTTTTACATTTAGTTTACTAACTTGGAGCTCCATTTTTTATGGTAGGTTACGAAACAATAGAAGGAAAATGAAGAATGCTTATGTATTATTTGTTGGGGAAAACTCGCTATTGCTAAATTATGTGGAAGTTTAAACACAATACAAAACTTCCTAAATCTATTAGAATAATAGGAGTAAATAAATACCAGCAACAATTCGCCAACAATAACAGTAAATCAAACACAAGTAACAACACCAAAATGTGGAAAAACTCTTCAAATCAAGGGTAGAAACCACAAGACCTTTGGTTCAAAAATTAGCTCCACTAAATCAAATTATGTACAAATATCTTCTTTTTAACGATACAAAATCAGTATCAACAAGAGGAATAAGCAGCTACACAAAATAACATTATTAGGAACATGAAAGGAGAGAAATCACCAAAAACGTGTCACTGTTCTGAAGCTCCAATCTCAACATCAAGAACTCCAAACAAAAAATTGACCGTTTAGAATGTAGAGAATTGTCTAATGGTAAATGAGTGTGGATCAAGGAGAAATGGTCATCCAAAAAAACTTCACAACTATTTCTTTGCACTCTCTTCCTTTTGTTTTTGCTTTGTGTCGACACCCATTGTCGAAAAATAAGTTAGCTATTATACGCCAACAAAGGATGGGGCAAAAATGGATTTTTCCACATAGAAAGGGATCCATAACCCAATAAATCTCCCCCTCCCGACTATGTGGAGGTGCTCGCCATCTCAACGATCATTCAACATGTTTAAAACTTCCCTCTTGACAAAGACTTGGTCATCATATCAGAACAATTATCATATGTATAAACCTTTCTGAGCTCATTCAACTTAGAATCCAAAACATCTCTAACCCAAATGTATCTAACATCAATATGTTTTGATCTACCATGGAATGTGGAATTCTTAGCTAGTTGCATTGCACTTTGATTGTCACAGTGTAACATATACCTCTCTTTTGTAAATCCAAATTCCCTTGCAAATGTCTTCATCCATAACAATTCTTTGCATGCTTCAACAACAGCAATAAGCTTTGCTTCTGTGGTAGATAAAGCAACACATTTTTTGTAATCCGGATTGCTAAGCTCCCCCTGCAATCAAATAGCCTGAGGTAGACTTTCTTGTATAACATCTCCTGCCAAATCAAAATCAGTGTAACCGGAAAGGATAGGCTTCCCTGTTCCAAAACAAATACTCACAGTAGATGTCCTACAGAGATATCTCATAATCCATTTCACAACATACCAATGTTTTATTCCCAAATTAGAAAGAAACCTACTAATTGTACCAACAACATGAGCAAATATCTGGCCTGGTGCAAACTATAGCATACATTAAACTACCCATAGTTGAAGTATAAGGAGCTCTTTGCATATTTTCTTTTGCCTTCTCAATTAAAGGACATTGTTTTCTAGTCAATTTAAAGTACCAAGAGGTGTACTTACAGCTTTAGCCTTGTCCATGTTAAATCTTTGAAGTACTTTTTCAATATAATTCTCTTGTGATAGCCATAACTTCTTGGCCTTTCTATCACGAATGATCCTCATGCCAAGAATCTGCCTTGCTAGTCCTAAGTCTTTTATAGCAAAAGACTTACTCAGATCCTACTTCAACTCAGCAGTCTTGTAAGTATTATGACCAACAATAAGAATATCATCAACATATAGCAACAAAATGATAAAGTCGTCATCAGAGAATTTATGCACATAAACACAATGATCAGAGGAAGTGTTTTTGAAGCCTTGTTGTTTCATAACTGAATCAAACTTCCTGTACCATTTCTTTGGACCTTGTTTCAAACCATACAAGCTCTTCCTTAATCTGCAAACATAATCCTCTTTCCCTTTGATTCCAAAACCTTCTAGTTGCTCCATATATATCTCCTCATCCAAATCACCATGAAGAAAAGCAATCTTGACATCCATCTGATCAATCTCCAGATCAAGGTGTCCTACGAAACCCAACATAACTTAAATGGAAGACATCTTCACTACTGGAGAAAACATTTATTTAAAATCAACTCCTTTCTTTTGACAAAAGCCCTTGAAAACAAAACTAGCTTTGTATCGTGGAACTGAAGCACCATCTTCATGTCTTAATCTGAAAACCCATCGATTCTTTAAAGCTTGTCTAGTTTTAGGCAATTTAACCCAATCAAATGTGAGATTATCATGAAATGATTTCATCTCATCTTTCATTGCTTCAAATCACTTCTCCTTCTACTCACTATCCATAGCTTCCTTAAAATTTTTTGGCTCTCCCCCTTCAGAGATAAGTACATACTCACTAGGAAAATAACATGATAAAGGTCTCCTCTCTCTAACAGATCTTCTAAGAGAAGTCTCTGGAGCCTCTGTAGGTTTTGGTTGCTAATCCACTGCAACATCATGTACTAGAGCATCAAAAGTGTCTACACTTTATTGATCACTTTGCACTTGATTACCATCTTCACTGTCATCTTGAACATCATGATCTTGACAATTATTTCTAGCTACATTTGGGGTATCATTTATATAAACTGGCTCAACATCAACCAAGTGATCACGACTTTGAGAATATCTTCTCTCTGCCTTCCCAATATCCTTAATAGTTTGGACTTTAAAAAAACACTACATCACGACTTTTGACATGTTTCTTCTCAATTGGATCATACAATTGATAACCAAACTCATCTTGACCATAACCAATAAAGATACATTGTCGAGTCTTAAAATCCAATTTTGACCTTCATCCTTAGGAACATGCGCAAATGCTTTGCAACGAAAAACTCTCAAGTGATTATATAAAACATCCTTGGCAAACCAAACTCTATTAGGAACATCACCATCTAAAGCTACAGTGGGTGACAAATTGATAACATGAGCAGCTGTGCAAAGTGCTTCAGCCCAAAAGGAATTTGACAACTTTGCTTCTACAAGTAAGCATTTAACCCTCTCCGCTAAAGTTTTGTTCTTCCTTTCTACTAAACCATTTAACTGAGGAGTTTTTGGGGGGAGTTTTCTGATGTCTAATACCTTGCTCTCTAGAATAGTTATCAAATGGTCCACAATATTCACCACCATTATCAGTGCGGATGCATTTTAATTTCTTTCCAGTTTGTCTTTCAACTAAGGAATGAAATTTTTTAAATTTCTCAAAACTTGATCTTTGGTCTTAAAAGAATAGACCCAAAGCTTCCTAGAATGATCATCAATAAATGTCACAAAATACAATACACCACCATGTGATCTTACCTTCAAAGGACCACAAACATATGGGTCAACCAATTCCAGTAAATAAAAGGATGACTCTTAAAAGAAACTCTTATTTATTTCCCAGCCAAGCAGTGAACACATATGTTCAACCTAGTTCCCTTAACCCCTTGAAGTAATTTTTTCTTATCCAAACAATTAATCCGCTTCTCACTCATATGACTTAGCCTTCTATGCCAAAATTTTGATGTAGTATCACTCTCTACCTTATTCATTAAGCCTTCAGAAATAGAACCTTGCTACATATACAAGTTAGAGAATTTGTTACCTCGAGCTATAGTCATTGAACCTTTTGTAAGTTTCCAATGCCATTGTTAAAGACATTGCAATAACCATCTTCATCAAGTTTTCTTGTAGACATGAAATTTAAGCGAATTCTTGGTGCATGTTTGACATTTTTAAGAACAAATCCTGAACCATTATTAGTTTCCAAACAAATTGTTCCAATGCCAATCACACTTATCTTGCTATCATTTCCCATCTTCAATATCCCAAAATCTCCAGGAGTATAAGAAGTGAAAATTTCTTTTCTTGGCATGACATGATAAAAAGCACTAGTATCTACAACCTAATTAGTCTCATGACAAACCAAATTAATGACATTTTCATCATAAGCAACAACGAGATCACCATCAATTGCACTAGTAACACAGTTCTGATCAACAATGTCCTTTTCCTGTCTCATTTCCTTTTTCAACTTAAAGTAATATTTATTAATATGTCCTGCCTTACCACAATGATCATATACAAAATTTTGTACTTAGACCTTGACTTGCTTCTACTTTTCCCTCTACCTTTATAACCTTTGAATTTGTTTATCCCCCTCTCTTCTGTATCAAAACATCATATTGTAAAGATGATGTAGAAGAGCTCTAAGATCTTCTTCTCACTTCCTAATTCAAAACACCACTCTTTGCATATTCCATAGTTACCACACCATTAGGAGCAAAATTGGTCAGTGAAACACGACAAGTTTCCCAAGAATCAGGAAAAGTATTAAGCAACCAAAGTCCCTGTATCTCATCATCAAATCTTATACCCATTCCAGACAGTTGAACAATAACACCCTGAAACTCATTCAAATAATTAGAAATAGCACTACCCTTTTTGTATTTATAATTCATCAACTGTTTGAGTAAAAATAATTTGTTATTTCCTATTTTTGATGCATAAAGTTACTCAAGCCTATACTATAGAGTTCTGGTATGTGTATCATTAACAATGTGATTAAGAACATTATCTTTGACCCATTGTCTAATAAATCCTTATACTTGCTGATGATCAAATTCGCAGCCTTCATCAGACATAGACTCAGGTTTATTAGTGGCAAACATAAGTGAATGCATCTTATTCACAAATAACAAATCTTTCATCTTACCCTTCCGTTTATGGTAATTGTTTCCATTCAAACAAACCATTTTACTAGTATCAACCTCCATAATTCAAATAGACCAAAAGGATTAAATGAACCACTGCCCTGATACCATTGTTTTGGGAAAAACTTGGTATTGCTAGATTCTGCGAAAGTGTAAACACAATATCAAAACTTCCCAAATCTATTTGAATAATAGGAGTAAATAAATACTAGCAACAATTTGCCAACAATAACATAAACTCAAACACAAGTAACTATACTGAAATTTTTAACGTGAAAAACCCCTTCAAGTCAAGGGTAAAAACCACGGGACCTCTAGTCTAAAAATTAGCTCCACTAAATTAAATTATCTACAAATATCCTCTTCTTAAAGACACAAAATCAATATCAACAAGAGGAGTAAGTAGCTACATAAAATAACATTATTAGGAACATGAAAAAAGAGAAATCACCCAAAAATTTGTCACTCTTCCAAAGCTCCGATCCCAACATCCAGAACTCCAAATGAAAAATTGACTGTTCAGAATGTAGAGGACTATCTCAAGAGCACACTCCTAAATTTTCAGCTTGATCCAATGGTAGATGAGTGTGGATCAAGGAGAAAAGTGAATTTGGTCATCCAAAAAAGGTCACAACTATTTCTCTGCTCTCTCTTCCTTTTGTTTTTGCTTTTGCTTTGTGTCGACACCCACTGTCGAAAAAGAAGTTGGCTACTATAAGCCAACAAAGGATGGGGAAAAAATGGGGACATAGGAAAGGACCCACAACCCAACATTATTATCTCATATCAAAGTACAGATAGCAATAACTTCTTATAGAGGATTACAAAAGAATACTAACAAAATATATTTCTATAATTTAAATAAACTATATTCTCTAACAAACTAAATTCTAACTAATGATACATTCTAATTCTAATAGATGATATATTATACATCCCCCCTTAAGCTAAAGTTTGGTGTTAGTCATATAAACTTAGTTTGAACAAGAAATGATGAAATAAAGGAGCCAATAAAGGCTTAGTAATCAGCTGGTTGCTAATGTGAAGGGACAAACTTGAGATCAATGAATCCTTGTTTGAATTTATCGCGAGCTAAGTGACAATTAATTTCAAAATGTTTAGTTCATTCATGAAAAATTGGGATAGAGGTGATATGAACGGCAGCCTGGTTATCACACCATAAAGGAATTAGTTATGAAAACTCAATGGAAAGATCGTGATGAAAGTAAGAGATCCATTGAATTTCACACACAGCTGTAAATAAACTCCTATATTCAACTTTAACAGAGGATTGTAAAATAGTAGTTTGCTTTTTAGTTTCCAAGAGATCAAAGCAAGACCTAAAAAAATGCAATAACCACTAACTTATCTTCTTACAATAAGGCAGGATGCCCAATCTACATCATAAAGGTTTAAAGCCAAAAATCATTGACAACAAGAAAAAAAAAGGAACTTTAGATGATGAACCTTTGAGATGTTTTAAGACATGTAAAGGAACAGACCAATGATGCTATGTGGGAGAATGAATATGGTAACTTAACTGTTGAGTGGCATAAGTGAGATCAGGAAAAGTAAACCCCAAATATAAGTGCCTCCCAATCAGTTGCATGTATCGATGAACTTTAGGAAACAAAGGAGTACCAGGATTGTTAATTCTAAACTTGTGAGGTAAAGTTGTAGTTGCGAGTTTTGTTCCAAGAAGACCATCATCTCCTATAATATCTAAAACATATTTTCATTGATGGATATATAAACCTTTTGGAGAATGTGAAACACCAAATTTTTCGAGCCTTTTATGTTGTTCTGTATTTGGAGATACTACTGTAAGCAGGTGGTCTGGACTGTTACAGAATGAACAAGCTTTAATCTGAGAAAATATTTAATAACACCAAGATCCTTTATAATGAATTACTGATGGAGAAAATCTTTTACTTGTTGAATTAGATGTAGAGAAGATATAAGACATCATCAACATATATCACTAAAGAAATAAAACTAAAATGCACCTGTTTGATGAAGAGACAAGAATCATGATTTGATTGAGTGAAACCAAAATCTTGAAGTTTACTGGTAAACTCAAGATTCTACCATACAAAGATTGTTTCAATCTACACACTTGACTTTGAAACTTCTTCATCCAAGAATCTGTACAAAAATGCATTTTTAATATCAAGTTGATGAATTGGCCAACCACAAGTAGTTACAACAACTAGAAGTATTCGAACTATGACCATTTTTGCAACAGGGAAGAAACTTTCAATATAATCGATGCCTTCAACTTGGTTATATCCCTTTGTAACTAGTCGAGCTTTATAATGCTCAACATAACCATCTAGATGAAACTTTACTTTATAGACCCACTTAGAGCCAATTGGTTTTTTACCAACTGGTAAATTAACAATCTCCCATGTATGATTATTTTCTAAAGCCTAAAGTTCATAATTCACAGCTTGAACCCATTTTAGCAAAGTTTCGCTTGATGATAAGAAGTTGCTTCTTTAATAGTAGACATGCAGGCTAAGAAAGATACATAATGTTATGGAAAATAAGGATAAGTGTAATAGGGAAACATTTTTGGCGTGTCAGGGGAAGAATAAAGGGAAGTGTGTGCACAAGAATCAATGATAACATGTGATTGAACCATATTTGTGACAAAGTCATTCATCCACAAAGGATTACTTGAATCTTTAGAAATTTTATAAATAGAAACCAGGGATGAAATAGGATCAAATGGAGAATAAATAGAAGAAACACAATTAGAAGAAATAGATGGAGGATCAGTATTAGAAGAACTATCATGAGAAGGATAAGTGAACCTTTAATGGTAGAATCACAGACAGTTAAGGATATAGAATTACTAGGATAATTTGAAAAATTTTGCAGAGAAGTCCTAAAAGGATAGATGTGTTCATAGAAGATAATGTCTCTAGAAAAAAAATAGAATGTGTATTTAGATTAAATAGCTTGTAAGCCTTTTGGCGAGATGAATATCCAAGAAACAAATATTTGAAAGCTATATTGTCAAATTTTATTTTTCTGGGAAAGGTATTGAAGCAAAACAGAGGCAACCAGAACATTTCAGAAAAGAATAGTCAAGGTCTCTTTAAAACAAAACTTGATAAGGTGATTGCCAATTTAAAACTGAAGTAACCAAATGATTGACTATATATGTGGCAGCTAGGACATCATAACCCCAAAATTTTATAGGTATACATGATTGAAATAATAGAGCTCGGGCTACTTGCAACAAATGTTGGTGTCTAAGCTCAATAATAACACCATTTTGTTAAGGCGTATAAAAACAAGTTCTTTGTTGTACTATGCCAAGGATTGAAACAAAGATTGATAAGTCAAATTTAAGAACTCAAAGCCATTGTCAGTTCGGATGCATTTAACAGAAGCTTAAAACAGCTTATGAATTAGTTGAAAAATTTTTGTGATAATCCTAGATGTTTGATCCTTGAATGTTAATATAAATGTCCATATGGTTCTACTAAAATCTTCAATAGATGTCAAAATATAATTAGAACCACTTAAGGAAGATTGTCAATAAGGTCCCCACAAATCCACATGAAAAAGTTCAAAAACAACAAATGTATTAATAGAAATTCTAGGAAAAACAAGTCTATGTTGCTTAGTCATGTGAAAAACTGCATAAGGTTGATCAATAACCTTGGCGTCACCAAAAGGAAACAAAGAATTCAAATGTTAATCAAAATATTAAAGGGATGGAGAAGCCTTTAATGCATACATTAAGGTCTAAAACTTGACAACACTTATTTAAGGAAATGATAGAATTATCAGATGAGGAATATTTATAGAAAGATTGTATCTAACGTGGATGAAATGAGCTTTGATCAATCACATATAATCCAACTATCACATTCCCACTGCCAACACATTGTTAGTTTGAAGGTCCTGTAGAACACAAAAGTTAGGATAAATAATGAATTTCATTTGCACTAAAACACTAAGTTTATTAACAAATAATAAATTGTATTTGAATGAAGGTATGTATAGTATAGAGGACAAGATTGTAGCTTTGCTTAAGATAATGTCACCTGTATATTGTACCAATTTAACAATACCATCAGGTAACTGCATAGGTGTATGGTGTTTAACTGGAACAAGATTGTGGAAAATATTAAAGGTAGATCACATATGATTTGAGGCACCCATGTCTACTATCTAAGATCCACAATCAATATGTTAAGAGAGTTAAGACATTGTTTAAGAATACTAACTGCAAAATCACTAAAATGTGCAAAGTTTATCATTTTTGCTTCTTGTATACCTTTATTTTTAAAGTAGCTACTAATTTCCTTTTGTATCATGGTAGCAATACCAGATTTCCAGTTTATGTTTTTGTCTAGTTCATCCAATACTTCGTCTAATGGTGATTCTAACATATTTGCATATGTTCTACCATTACCCTTTGCTATCTTATCCTTTGATCCTTTGTACCAATCAAGATAGTCATTTTGTAGAATTAAAAAATAAATCATTTTTATTGGTCTGTTTTAGTGACTTGTTCTTGTTTGAACCAATTTTTCTTTCATTGAATTGACCTCTAACCAACATTGATGTATAAGCATTACCAATTAAACCAATATTTATTTCTTTTCGTTTCTCCACACCAACCACCATCGAATATGCTTTATTAGGATTTGGAAGAGAATCCATCATCATCATCTGGTGTTTAATAGCATCATAGATATCATTTAAACCTATAAGAAATTCATTAGTTTATCATTTCCATCCAATTCTACCACTTGCTTTGCATCCCCACAGTTGCATTTAGGAATAGGTGCCAAACAGGCTAGTTCATCCTATAAATGTTTCAGTCCCATGAAATAGTTCACAGCTGGCATATCTTCATATGAAATGAAACATATTTCTCTTTTGATTTGATACAAAAGAGGTCCATTGCATTCCCCATATCTTTCTTCTAATTCTTTCCACAAATCAAAAGCAGTTGTAGTGTATAAAAATGCCTTTACTATATCTTTAGAATTAGAATTGCATATCCAAGATGTAACCATACATTCTATGCATCACCATTGATCAAATTCAGCCAAATCTTCATCTGGTTTTGTTGGGACCCCGCCCTTGTGAGTCACGTGTCGACGTTCTACGTGACATCTAGGCCTGCATCCCACAAGGTTGGTGTGCCCACACCAAGTCAAACCTAAAAAACGAACTCATCTCACTAACTTCCGAACAGATTTTGGGATAGCTCAAAAAGGAATTTCAATAAGACTTCTTCACAACATTTTTCCCATTGCCTTAAGTTTCTAACGACACCAAAAATGCTCAATTTGATTTAGAAATAAAGACGTAATGGCCAAAAAAATTTCGGGCTAAAATTAAACCGAGACTGAATACTACACTCGAATTCACTCCAGAAATTGAAAATCTTAGGGCCTAAATTGAAATTCGATTCCTTCAGATAAATTGTAGATCCATGTCTCTAGTTTGTTTAGAAACAAGAATCAACTCAATTGGAACTCTACAGATCAAGATATTGCCAAAATACTGAAGTCTGTTTAGAAAAATAACCAACTCATACTCTTTCAACCGATCCTCTCACTTTGATTCATTCCATGTCTTAAGAATCCAAAGCTTCAAAAATCAGGTCAATCGGAGGTCAAACGAAAAAGTTATGGCCAAAAGAGTGGAGAGAGGTCGGATAAGGGAAGGAAAACAAAAATCGGCCGCGTCGCACGAGCGCACGGTGAGGAGCGTGCGCGCTCCACGCGCTCGCCCTCTCGAGGCGTCGCCCTCGTGAGGGCCAGCCTCTTGGGATTGACTCTATCCGACATCCTAACTTCCAAAATTCATAAATTTTTACTCAGAACTCCAAAATTTACAAATTTGGTATCAATGGAAAGCTAAAAGGAAGTTATACAACTTTCATGAAGGACTTAAAAACCAATTCGGTCTCTAAAGGAGTCAAAATCCACCTCAAAGTGGTTGTCTGATAAATGTCATCCTAAACAGCAACAGAACTTCTAAACATTATAACTTTTCACTCCATTTTCCAAAAGTGTCATACTTTGTATCAACGGAAAGATAGAAAGACAATCGACAACTTTCATGAAGACCCTAAGAACAATTTCTAACTTTATTAGGGTCAAAAATTCACTCAAAGTTTCTGTCCTGAAATTGCCATTCTTGACAGCACCCAAACTTCAAAAATTCACATCTTCCAACTCCCACATCCAAAAATGGCATATTATACATCGTTGGAAAGCTATGAAATTCCTATATAACTTTTAAGAAGGCTACTTGATCCAATTTAACCTATATCAGCCCAGCATTTCCCTCAAAGCACAGCATACACAAAACCTACCCTTATGGACATTTACAAAAACAATGCAAAGTGACCTTTGGAACAAACATCGGCAATACATAATAAACCTGAATATCTTTCATTAATATCAAAATATGAGTTCTTACAAAGCTTTAGTGGGCATTTCTAGCCCCAATACAT
>JANZXV010000007.1:18862409-18876962 GCA_027576455.1 Erythroxylum roigii
ATGTGAATGAGATTTAATGAAATAAAATTAATACAGAATAACTAAAATAAAAAATTTGATGTGTTTATATATATATATATATATATATATGTAATTGAGATTTAATGAAATAAAGTAAAAATTAAATAAAAAATCTGATACCGACGTACAAGGTATCGAGTGGTACAAACAAAACACACTATTTGCGGGAAACTTTGGATAAAGATGATTGCTAAGAATTTAACAGGTGTCCCACTCCCATGCCCTTTACCGTGAAGAGTGGGACAAGTACAGCTACACAGCAAAAGCGACAAGAGTAACATTAGCATTTATTCGTCTAAAGAGTTAATAATAACGAATACGATCGGTCACCTACATGCTTAAGATGATAACAAATCAACGGCCACCATAAAACCTAGGGCGGTGGCCGCCACTCCTACGGGGGCAAGGAGTTGGCTTGTCCACCAGTACTTTTACACTGCCCTTCACTTCCGACATGGACGTGGAGAGACCTGACCCCTCAACACTTTTCGTTGTCATTAAAGCAAAGTCGCTGGTTGTTCTCTGCTTGCCACTCATTTTCATGAAATGGAACTTTTATTAATTTTATTACGAGATCATGAGATGAAGAGATCAATCTTTCAGGTATAACGACCTTCCAGCGATTTTGATTTCGACACCTTAAGAACTACTATCACATTATTTTATGTTTCATTTGCCGCCCTCGGGATTCCACCCGATTAGCGCGGGGAACAGTTTGAGTATGGTAATAATTTAGGGTGTATTTGGTTGAAAATTTTATAATAAAATAAAATAAAATGTAATATTATTTTATTATTTGAGAAGAAATTTCATAATAGAATGAGATGAAAAAGAAATGTTTCATATTGGTTCAGTCGAATTCTGTATGGCTGGAATATCGTTGTGTTTGATCCATGATCTTGTGAAGCTTCACCTATGGGAAACCTGCAAGACAAACAAAGACTTTTCAGGGATTATTTCCCGGAAGGTCCCTCCGACGCTCAAGTCAGTCTTTTTTTTAGAGTTTTAGGTTTTGGAGAACAAGAAGACAAATAGGGTTTTCAGTTCGTACCTCTATCATGGCTGAACATTACCTTATATACGCATTAGGTTGCCATTAGGTTTAGGTCTTTACGTGACTCTTTGTGTTTGTATGGGAGACGATTTCTTACTACTGGGCCGTTAATGTCTGGACTTGCGGTTGGGCCTCATTAGGCCGGGCCTCACTAGGCCGACCCGACCACATATTATATTTCATTTCATCGTAAATAGTAAAAATAGAAAACATTCAATTTGAAAGCTTTAGAATAAAATGTAAAATGATACACTACAGTACATTATGAATATTTCACTATAATACATTATGAATCTTTTTATTTAACTTAAATAACAATTTTTTTAATATTGCATTTATTTACGTTCAATTCTATTATAAACTACACCATTTTATTAAAAATTTTACGTCCAACAAAACATAGCCTTAAAGAATTGAGATCTTCTCAGGACACCTTGTGCTTTAAAAAAAATATTTGTGTTCCACGTCCTCATTTGATTTTCTTATGACTGGTGATAAGTCCTTTTGGACGTTGGGGTCTCTTAAAAACAACTAAATCATTGTAAAGTCGTAATTTTTATTAATTTTATATATGATACTCCGATAGTGTATGAGTATGAAGGGGTTTAACTAGTCTTTAATCTTATTAAACCTACTAAACTCAATCCACTGATTCAGAATATACAAAGAGTTATCATCTCATTATATATAATTCTTTCTTTAACTTTGAACTGATGTTTTGCTCTATCTAAATTATTATGAAAATATTAAAAAAATACTAAGATATACTACTCTTGTCCTTATAAATCTTTTTTTAAGTCATACTTTTATAAGTCATTTTACACATAAATATTTAATACTAAACAATAATTTCACCAAACATCATTAAATAAATAGTTGATGTTTATTACAAATTATTCCAAGAGATAGAAGAGATAAAGATAGAGATAATAAGTTTATTATTTAAATTTAATATTTTTAATTTGAATTTTCACAATTGAATTAATATTAAATTTGATTCAGAATATATAAAGAGTTATCATCTCATTATATATAATTCTTCTCTTAACTTTGAACTGGCGTTTTGCTTTATCTAAATTATTATGAAAATATTCAAAAAAATACTAAGATATAATGCTTATGTCTTTATAAATCTTTTTTTAAAGTCATACTTTTATAAGTCATTTTATACATAAATATTTAATAATAAACAGTTAATTTTATCAAACATCATTAAATAAACAATTGATGTTTTCCGCTGATCAAATTAACTGTTAATCTACTGTCAGCTAACTGTTAATAGAATCAACTAACTAACTAATATAATCTATTAACTGTCAATCAGAGTCATAAGCTCAAGTCCATGCCTATAACTCTCAGCTAAAGATGCGGAATAAATAAGATTTGTTTATGGTAAAGATGTGGAATGAATAAGATTCCTTTCTAAGATGAGATCAACAGAAGAGACATACAAACTAATTCATATGAAAGGATATAGGATCATGTGTAAAATTTAATGGATTGAAGTTTTTAATTAGTTACGGATCGACAAATTAATGATCATTATAACTAACTAGAATGCGATAACTCCAATAGAAAGAAGTTATAAATAAAAAAAACATGTAATCCAGTTTTTCTTAGTTAACGAAGCAATGATTCCAATTGCTACAAATATAGGATTGATGTTGCTGAAAACCTTGTAGTTTAAGGATTCGTGGGCTCACAACTATAATGATTTTCACTGTTGTCGCTTTCTCATAGAAGAAAATAGCAACAACCACCTCAGTATAGCCATTCTTTTTCTCAACTACTTCAATTAACACTTAATATCCAAGTTGTTATGTTAAGTCGGTTGCTTAATACCTAAGAAATGGTTAATTTAATTACGTATAAGTGTTTAAGGTTTCTAGAATACACTATCAGCAAATTCATCAGAGATACTAATGTCGAGCTAAAATGAAAAACAAAAAAAGTCTTTTTAAATATATTTTTTTATTTCATAAACTCCAATAAAAACAAAAATAAAACACTATAAAACAAAAATAAAATAAAAATAAACACTATAAAACAAAGACACAAAAAATAAAAATAAACACTATAAAACAAAGACACAAAAAACTATGTAGGAACTCGGCCTCTCGGGCCTCGCATCCATAGGACCTCGGCCTCTCGGGCCTCGCGTCCTCCAAAGGGCCTCGCGCCTACCCGCTTGTAGCTAGCCTCGCGCCCACACGATTTTGTTTTTCCACAGGACTTTCCAAGAGGTCACCCATCCTGGTACTGCTCTGGCCCTAGCACGTTTAACTTCGGAGTTCTGATGGAATCCGGTGCTTTAAGGCATGAAAAATGCGTCTACAAAGGGAAGGTATTCACACCTTTATAAGGGGTGCTTCGTTCTCCTTCTCAACCGATGTGGGATCTTACAAACTATGTGCAAGCTAAATGTGGAGGTGGGCTCGCCCGGTCTTTTCTTTTTCATCCCACAAACAATGAGTTCGGATGAATTGATATTTTGTATTCTTAAATAAAATAAAGTTATTTTAAATCTCGATTAATTGAATTCAAATTCAATTTAAAATTTAAGATAAAATTCTCATTGTTCTTGTTTTTAATTTCTTTTACAACTCATAACCAATATATTTATATATTTAAACTTGACATCGTACATCTCTAGTTGTGTCAATTTTGTGGTGAAAAGATAGAAGTTCATTTCATTTTACCCATCTCGATTGGTTTGTGTGCTGTATCCTTTAATTTTGAATTATTAATTAATAAATAAATAAATAATAAATAAATTATTATATACACTCAAAAACTTATTTAGTTTATAATTATAGAATCTTTTGTTATTAAAAAATAACAATATAATTTATAAGATTATTCACTAATTATTTTTTATTAAATAAAACTTTAGATTTTGATACAACTTCTTAACATCTCACAAATGTGTTGGAGAATAAGGATAAGGATAGGTATTGAAGATTAAATTTGATTTTGGTCTTAAAAAAAATAAAGCAAGGAAGTCTAATTTCTAGAAAATTTATCTTATCTAATTAATTCTTTAATATTTTTACGAGTTTTTTTAAATAAAAATAGGCAGGGTGGCATTAGTTGTATGGTTGAACAAATTGTGTGGATAATATTAAAAGAGATTAAGACATATAATGAACAAATGTTTATACCAAATTAAAGAATTCGAAGAGAGAGAAATACAACAACATAAGAACTAGCCTGATCGGAGTTTAGACACGTCATAGTTATCGAAAATTTGCTACCTAAAACTGAGTCAACTTACCGAGTTAAGTCGAGTTAGAAGTGAGTTGACTCATTGACTAGCCACAAAGAGGATTGACCAAGCTATTGACTTTTTAGATTTTTGACAAAAAAGTGACCAAGTCACTCTTAAGGTTTTTAGATGTTCTAATTTTATGAAGTCTCTCTCAAATTTGAAGATACAGCTAATAGTGTAGCATCCTTCCAAGTTCCAACACTTGAAAATGAAAATGATGATAATTGGAGCATAAAAATAAAGGTTTTATTAGGTATACGTGATATTCAAGAAATTATGGAGAAAGATTATAGTAAGATAGATAATAAGGCCACTTTAACCAAAACTTAAAAAATGGAATGCAAGGTTTAAGAAAGAGAGACAACAAAGCTCTTTATCTCATCTATCAATCATTACATGGTGATGGATTTGACAAAGTGTCAAATGCAACTTTTGCCAAAGAAGCATAGAAGAAATTTCAAACATTCTACGAAGGAAAATAAAAGGTGAAGAAAGTGTGTCTTCAAACTCTAAACATGAAAGCATCTAAGAATATGTTTGATTATTTGATCTCTACAGTTCTTATTGTTACAAATTAACTAAGGAGAAATGATGAGAAGATAAAAGATGTAACTTGGAATTTGAGCACATTGATGTGATAATAAAAGAAACCAATAACTTGGAAGAAATAAAAATTGAGTAGCTTTGAGGATCATTACAAGCCTATGAAGAGAAACGCAAAAGGTCGCAAGGGATAGTTGAACAACTCTTTAAGATACATCTTAAGAAAAAAAAATGAAAATCAAAGTTGTTGTAGTAGAGGAAGAGGTAGAAGTCATGGTTGTGGACTTGGTTTTAACAAAAAATATGAAAGAGGAGAAAGCACATCAAGAGGTCGAGAAAGAGGTAGTTTAAACACAAAGCAAAAAATCTCAGGTTGAATGCTACAAATGTCATAAGCTTGAAAGGTATGCCTCATAATCTATAAGAAGGTATGAGAAATCTCAAATTGAATGATATAACTATCATAAGTTTCACCACTACGCTTTTGAATGTAAAGCTCTTAATAAAGTTGAGGAGATGATCAACATCTTGGAGGAAAAGATCAACGAGAAATAAAATCTTTTTTCTAGCATGAAATGATATAATCGTAATCGAGAGAATATATGATATCTTGAAACTAGTGCAAGTAATCATATGTGTAACAGAATAAGCATGTTCGGGAATTAGATCAATTAGTAAATGGTAACATCTCATTCATAGATGACTTCAAAGTAATGGGTGAAGGAGAGGAAACATTCTTATCTGCTTGAAAGATGGAAGCCATCAATCTATTTCAAATGTTACTATATACCTAGTATGAAAAATAACATCTTAAGTTACTCTTAGAGAAAGGTTATGATAGTTATATGAAAAATCATAATCTTTCTATAAGATATGACATGAATAATCTTATCGCCGAAGTCCCAAAGTCAAAGAATATAATGTTCTTGCTCAACATACACAATGGTGTTTCAAAAAGTGTAAAGTCTTACTTCAAGGATGCACCGTAGCTATGACATCTTCAATTTAGACATTTCAATTTTGAGTGCTTGGAATTCCTATCTAAGAAATAAATGGTGAAAGAACTGTCTAATAGTAATCATTCTGACCAACTTTGTAAAAGATGACTACTTAAAAAAATAATTTAGAAATAGTTTTTCAAAGAAGTGAAAGTCAATAGCAAAGCAAGCACTAGAACTCATACATGCAAATGTTTATGGACCAATCATATCGAGTTTTCTAGGTAAAAGCAATTACTTTTTTCTCTTTATTTATATTTTTTAAGAAAAATATAAGTACACTTATTGAAGTAGAAATTAGAAGTTTTTGAAGCTTTTAAATAGTTCAAAGTTGTAATTAAGAAATAGAGTGGATAACAAATCAAAGCTATAATAGCTTATTTAAGAGGATTGTTCATTTCTAAGGAATCTTAAGAGTTTTATGAAGCGAATGGATTCTATTAACCCTTGACAATCCCAAGTATCCCAACAAAATAAAGTTGTTAAAAGAAAGAATAAAATAACACTAGACATGACTCGGAGCATGCTCAAAAGCAAATTATAATCAAAAGTTATTACATGTGTAGTCTACTTGTCCAACTAGAGTCTAACAAGAAGGGTATGTGGAAAGACACCATAAAAAGTATGGAGTGGAAGAAAACTAGACAGTTCTCATCCTAGAATTTTTGGAAGCATTGTATATGTATAAGTACTAGATGAAAGAAAAACCAAGTTCAATGATAAAAGCAAGTGGTTCATCTTCAATAGCTATGATGCAAGCTCAAAAGGCTATAGGTGTAGAATCCAAATAATGGATTGTGATTAGTTAAGATGTCATTTTTTTTATAAAGAAGGAGAATATGATTTCAATTCTCAAACAAGTAAATTTAATTTCTTTCTTCAAGAAGAGCATAAATCAATAGACTAACTAGAAGAACCTCAACAAGAGACTCCACCGACTTCATCAATATCAAAAACTCATGAAAACTCACCACCATCTTTGTTAAAAGAAAGAATGGAAGAACACACAAGAAGTCTTGAAGATCTTTATGAGGTGACAAAAAGACTTAAAAGTCTTACTCTTTTTTGTCTCTTTACTAATTATGAACCAACGAATTTCAAAGAAGCTACACGAGATAAAAAATGGAGGAAGGATATGGATGAAGAAATTAATTCTATCAAGAAGAATGACACTTAGGAACTCGTTATTCTTCCTAATGTCGCAAAGAAATTGGCATTAAATTGGTTTATAGAATAAAAAGGGATGCAAATTTGGATATTTAAAGATATAAGGCGTGATTAGTTGCAAAACCATATAGTTAAAGAGTTGGTATTGATTTCAATAAAGTATTAACTCCTATTGGACACCTAGATATTGTCAAACTAATTATCTTTATAATAGCTCAAAACAAGTGGAAGATGCATCAAATAAATGTAAGATCAACATTTCTCAATAGAGAGTTCAAGGAAGAAGTCTACATCTAGTAACCATCATGATATAAAGTAGCAAGACATGAAGACAAAAGTCTTAAAGTTGAAAAAGGCTCTCTATAGTTTAAAACAAGCACTTTGAACATGTAATAGTCAAAATGGTAAGTACTTTCCAAAGGATAACTTTGTCAAATCAGATGTCATTTTAAGCATGCTCTCTATATCAAGATCAAAGAAAGAGATGTTTTAATTGTATACTTGTATATGGATGATTTGATCTTTTCAAAAATCTTGTTAAAAGTTTATGCTATCTAATTTGTGTGAGTAAGGATGGCAACCAACTAAGAACCCAGCTTGATCAAGTCTTAAGTTAATTAGTTAGGCTTGATCAAATTGGCCTTTTGATTTTGAGTTTTTGACAATTTGAATGGCTTGTTTTATGATAATAAAATTACATCATTTTAGAGAGATTCTCCAAAACAATGTTGTAATAGTATTAAGTTTAATAAGCGAACTACCTAAATTGATGTTGTTTTACGAAAGTTCCTCAAAACAATGTCATTTTAGGCCATTCAAGCCTAAGTGAGCCTAATTGAACTTTACACCAAACTAAGGTCGTGCCTTTAAGGAAGTAGGAATTTAGTTCAGAAATTTATTAAAAGAGCTTAATTTGATATAGGAAAAGTCGATAAAGATTTATGTCGATAATAAATCAACAATAACTTTGGCGGTGAATCTAGTATCTCATGATCAAACCAAACATATTGATATTCACTATCCCTGCAAAAGGGAGTGCAATGCAAGGAAAAAAAAAAGGTGAATTTGGAATGTATAAAGTCTCATAATTAAGCTAGAAATATTTTTACTAAACCACTCAAGTTTCAAGATTTTGCAAGGATACTAAGTACACTTGATGTTATAGATCAAGTAAGATTATATTTGATTTTAGTCTAAAATAACATAAAAATAGGAAGTTCAATTTCTAAAAAAAATATCCTACATAATTATTTCTCTAAGACTTTTTATGAATTCTTTTAGAAATAAGTAAGGCGACATTAGTTGTATAACTGAGTCAAATATTAAAAAAGAATAGGAAATATTATGAAAAAGTATATGATGTAGGATGATTTAAATTTACCGCAAATACTCATGAATTCATTTGAGTAGAGTATTTTTTTAAAAAGGATTTGAGTAGAGTATTGAGTTGTCAAAAAATAGAATTATTAAAAAAAAAGAGTTTCGCAGTTTAAATGTAAAATAGTTGTCAAAGAGTTGTGACGAGGAAGTAAAATAACTTTGGTTTTATTAAGTTTGTATTAAATGAGTTAAAGTGTAAAATTTCTATTGTAATTATTTTATGGTGTTAACATTAGGAAGTTATATAAATTTTATTGCTCAAACTTAAGTAGTTAAATTAAAAATAAGAAAGAGTAGTGAGAAAATTGGATACAAAATTGCATGGTTTGACTATACTTCTACATATTCAAAACAACTCAATAGGACTATTTCCTTTTATTAATCTTTGATCTGTTGGATAACATGATGATTTTAAGAGTCCTCAAATGTCAATCATTAATTCTTAGCACCAGTTTTGAATCATGAGTTTTTGCTAATAATTTTGGCTTAATCATTATTGCCGGAGAAGCAACTACCAATCATGGGTTTTTGCTATTTTAGCTTAATCATTATTGTTAGAGAAGCAACCTTATCACACACGGGAGCTGATCATTTGGCTGTCAATTTAAATGGAGAGCTAAGATCCTCTGACACAGGTTAAGTACAGAGTACCTGAGCCAGAGGTTCTGAAGGCATCATATATATATATATATATATATACATACGTGTGTGTATATATACACAGACATGTTCAATGATAATCTAAGATTTGAGTGCAACATATTGTGGTTAAACAAATGCTGATTATCTAATAATTAGCTTGGGATGTGAGACAATAACTCTCTTGTTTTTCGTGGAAATATCATCTTATACACACTCAGTAAGTACACGAAAATAATAAAAGTGTACCACCGACATAAAAGAGATGAAAAATTGTCCCGACTGTCCCATCTCGCCATACTGCAGTGAAACATATCAGTAGACAGCAGCTTAGCATAGGTCTAGATTGTGTTCGGTAGTCATCACTCCCACAGGCTTGGAGCCATATATGTCTCAAATAAATAGAGAAAAGAAAAAACAAAAGCAAATGTATTTGGATTTTGAGATCTGTGCCATACCAAGTAGCCCATCTAACGAAACAAGCTGGGCCATATAGCCGTAGGTGCAAACGCCTATCAATGACTCGAAGCTTGGGGCCATTGCAACTTTCTTGGAAGCCATTAAGCTTTAACCTATCAGTGGCTCGAAGCTTAGGGCCATTGCAACTTTCTTGGAAGCCATTAAGCTTTAACCCATCGGCTATCGAAGCTCAGGGCCATTGCAACTTTCTTGGAAAAGATAAGTCATGTTCACTTGATGAATGACGTCAATGACGTAACACACGTCTTTGATTTGAGATCACAGCCCCCCTCACGTACCTGATGACTAATAACCCAATCGGTTTATCCGTAAAAATTTATTAAATTTTTTAATTTAATATATTTTTATTGTTAAAAATGTATTAATATATTGATTAATTGATTAATTTTTATAAATTAATAAATTATTTTTTTGATAAGGATAATATCTTTTTAACATATAAATTTTTTAAATTTTATTTAATTTTTAATCAATTTTACAACAACTAAATATTAATTGAACCTTTTAAATATTAAATTTGTCACGGTACAAAATAACGTGAAGACTCAAAAGCGAAGGTAAGCCCGGTGATCAATGGTTGTTCTAGGATGCGAAAAGATATGTTGCGAATGAAATGTTTGCAATAATACAATTATAGAAACCAAATTAGAAAACGAAGTTTCTCCATTAAAGTAGAAGATAAGAGAAGGAAAAGTTTCAACCCCACCACAGAATCCGCTTTCTTTTTGGAGTATAAAGAAGAGCTATCATTCCTCTACTATTGGTGTCAGAAGTCAACAAATTCCAACTTTTACAGCAAATAGTGTGGTTTCAACTCCTATCATATGGTAATACCCTACCTACTTCTACGCACTTTGGTTCACGTTGTATCTTATGAGCAATTTGTTCAACTTGCCTTCTCATCTCTGTTCTTTTTGCGGCGTTATTCGTTCATATGCATTGAACAATCCTTGCTGAGGCATTTCAAATGAGTGTTGGCTTGCTTTCTACATGCTGTTGAACAAAAAAAATTAACTAATGAGTCACTCTGTCTACCGAACAAAAAAGAGTTCTTTAAGGCTGAAACTAAGCATTTTCTTCATTTCATTTCACTTGCGTACTAAGAAAGCAGAATATGGCATCAGAATGGAAGCAGAATCCTATTCCATATTCAAGAGGAACTAAGCACTGCTACAAAGGTTTGAGGCTTAGGAAAATTACGTAAACAAGTCAAAGTACTCAACCATGTCTTGAACGAAGTAAAACTGCATGCGAGAGGGGTCCCAATTTCTTGAATGCCAAGAAGGACAAAGTCATACCTTGGCTCGCAAATGATTTAACAACCGCAATCAACAGCCTGTCTCCTGCTATTTGCCTAACGCGGTTTATTAGTTCTCGTCTTGCAATCTTCTTCTCCTGAAGATAGTGTTTTAAGAAACATGGTCATAACAAAAGCACACGTTCTTCAAAAAAACAAAAGCACACGAACATGTCCTTTTAACACAATTAGATTCTACCACTTACTCTGTGGTCCACCAAGTGCTTGTTGATCAATCCAATAGTACTAGGGGGCAAAAACTTCGAAAGTCTGGATATAAGAGTTGGAAATGATATCCAAGGCGAGGTTGGCTTCCTCGAGGATTCTCCGGCTCTGAAATACCCTGCATAAATCAAATACACAACATGTTGAATTGAATCACAAAATTTATCCTATAAGCAACTCCAAAACACAACACCTACCTCTCAAGGAAGCAGGAGCCTTGAAACTTATCACAAACTCTGGCAAAATGTGAGTGTTCATGTTGGTACTCCAAACGATATACTTCTTAGGATTTGACAAATCGTCAACTCCAGAATCAAACTCCGCAGAACTCGGATGACACTGATCAGAACCTGGATCCACTACTTCTTGCTTTCCCAGAATAACACGGCAAAGCAGTAAATGACGAAGACCATCATTACCAACAACCAAGTTCTTGACACTGTACAAAAATGCACGCCCATTTGTTCCCGCGAAAATCGAAACTAAAACAAGAAATTAAAAGAAAAAGGAAAAGAAAAAACAGGGGCGATCCAACGGAGCAAGTTCTTTGCTTACCATTCCAGAGGACAATTGTCAGGTGCAAGATAGATTCCACGTCCATATAACCTATTACTCTCTATCAGGTGGCCACCAAAACCATACTTCACAATCTCGCGTATCTCGTTCCTCGTGTTACCATACCAAGCATATCTTACATTTGCATTGCCGTGGCGTTCTGTCTCCAGAGCTTTGATGAAAATCTGAAAAGATTGCGTCTTTGCTTGACCTATCGCATCAGAGCAAGGATTTCGATGGATAGCCACGACTTTGGTTTGCGCGCCAAGGAACCCCAGACGAGACCGGAAATTTCGCTGGATAACATCGTGGACTCGATCCCCTTCGGAAAGTCGAACCAACCCACCACCAAATTCCTGGAGTTCATTGGAATCATCACTTGAGGCGCAACTTTCACAGTCGGAAACCGCTGTATCTGGATCATGAGCCGTCTCCAAACACGAGCTTACGCTACGAGTTCGGTTGTTGTTAGGATTATGAAACGAGTCACATGGCAACTTCCCAGAAGCGAAATTCTCGCCGCCATCAATGACACAATCGGTGATTCCTACTTGAACGCGTGAGTAATTCATGATGAAGCAATTAAAAGATTAAACTATGTAATGTACAGTAGAGAGAGGATTTAGAATGAAACTACGCAAAGAGAATCAAAAGGACATAGTGGTAAGAAACAAATTAACAACAAACTTCTCATTCGACGGATTTGAATGAAACCCAGAAACTAAAACAACTCCATGCATTCAGTATTTGACAGAGTCCTAAGAATATATATAGTTAACCGTAGTGGGGACAACATGGAACAGAAACCGCCAAAGGATGTCGGTTAGGCGGTTGATGGGCGGCGCTATCTGTTTACAATGTTGGAGAAGAAGCTAATGGATTATAAAAAAAAACTAATTATAGTCTTTAAATATTTAAAAATACATAAAGATAAATTAACACTGAAGCTATTGCAAAACTCTTATTTTGTTTAAACGATAGATCATCTGATCACACGATCTTAATCTATATTTTTCAGTTAGACTTTGAGACGCCACCAATTCCGTGGACACACAAACCACACGTGAACAGCCAACAAAAAGGTCGTTACACGGCAGCTTTGATTTTTAATTACAAGTTGATTACGTGGTACATAAGAATAGTTGACCATTTCGTTGTATAACTTGTGGGAGAAGTAAAGAACAAATTGGTGAGGAGGTTGCAGGCCATCTGACGGCGGTAGAGTACTCTTACGTAACGATACACACAAAACCTATCAAACTCCCGCTGGACACATCAAAAGGCCCTATCTTTCTTCAAAAGGCAACTATATGATTGAGATCTTACAAAAGGTTCGATGTGCATGCATTGTTTCCTGTTAACCAAAAGGGGAATGGAGTGAACATGCTCTTTTAATTCATAACAAAAATTATGTAGCAAGTAATTAATACAATGGTAATAGTATAAACAACAGCTCCCATATATGAGCATTTCCAAATAGAGATCACAGAATCTGCAGGAGTTATAGAGACGAGATAAAGTTAATTAACTGCAGTGTATTGTCTTAAGAAAATCTTACAAGGTTTATTCCAACTATTAAAAAACTTAACCGATTTGACCGTTTTAATTGTAAAAATATTGAACCGTCTAATTTTTTAGTTTAATTTTCAACTTTCTAGTTTGATTTATTTATTTTTTTTATGTCTTAGACCAGGGTATCTATTGGCGGATCCAGTGACTAATCCCCTCACTGGTTTGTAGACACCTCATAGGGTGAGACAACTGGTCCAAAGATTTAAGGTTACTCTATATCCAAAGTCAAGGATCAAACCCCTGACTTTTTAGTTAAGGATGAATGAGTCCCTCTTTGTTAAATACTGATAAATTTATTAATTAATTAGTTATTTTTTTATTAATTATTAAATTATTATAAACTAAAATAAATCAATTCATTTTTATTTAACAATTTATTTTTTCAATTAAATTTAAAATTTCTCGATTGATAAGAAGAATCTTTTTTGATTATATTTCAAATTTTTTAATTTTATTCAATCTTTAGCCAATTTTATAATAAACCAATACTTGCTGAATCTTTTAATGCTTAAAATTTTTTTCTTACTAATTTAACTTTCAGTCCGATTTTAAAATATTGATTAATTCCTATTGTATGGTTTGGGTAAAGGTGATATTCTATTTAGATATGGAATCCTTGGGCCTTGGATTTTGTTTGTATGTAGTTAAGTTAAAGACCTCGCATGTTGGATCTTAATAAATCCTGTTAAGGATGACGAAACCAGTTTGATCCTAATAAAATCTTATCAGGATAAAGCCTATGGATGGCCGCATTAAACCAAACCCGTTACAAACAGATTGTTGTTTTGTAGATATTCAAGAATAGAAGCTTGACCTAAGAATACACATGAACCTTTAAAATGGAGGAGTATAGCAATGAAACAACAATGGTATATCTAAGCACTTTATGAGCAGCTTTAAGATGATTGTCGGTAGCACAATCTAAACGTTGAGACAACTGCTAACAGGAAATGATAAATCAGATGTAGTTGTATTAAAACTAAGCGGTTTAAGGATCAGTCTTCTGTAACGAGTTATGTCGGACAAAAATACAATACCCTGCCTGAACTACTTCTGAAACTGAATTTAGAGTGTTAGCTTTTAATGGCTGTAATCTTTAGTGACTCTTGTCCTTGCTCTAGACCTTTGTTTTTCGGACATCATATAAATTTAGAGTTTTCAAAATGCCAAGCAAAATCAAGAGAGAGTTCGACATACCACTACAAGAAAATTTGGTTGCAACAACCAAATTCTCAACAACCATAATAAAATAGTTGCTAATTATATACATTTGGTAGCCAAAAATTATTTGGTTGCAATATATAAGTTACGTATATTTTTTACCAACCAATCAATACTTGGTGGCTATAGATGG
>JANZXV010000007.1:18942326-18957445 GCA_027576455.1 Erythroxylum roigii
AGGGGCCTCCCGGGAAACAACCCCCGGCGTGCCTTTTTGTCTATTTTGCAGGTGCTCGACCATCGAAGCTACACGAAGCTATGGATCAGAACGATGTCAATCCAGACCAGCAAAACCTGGCTGAACCAGTTGGCGCCCACCGTGGGGCCCGTCATCAGGGTACCACGTCTAGAACTACACAGGTGAGCCAAGCGGCAGCGGCCAATCCTGATGTCGCTGCCGTCACGGCACTAGCGAGGCAACGGATGGGCTTGCAGCAACCTGTCGCACATTCGTCGCCACGCCCAGATTCTCGTCCTCAGTCTTCCCGACCACTCCGCGACCAACACCAGGAGGAACAGAGCACAGCCTTGGAGGATGATGCAGAGGTTAACTCGCACCCCAACTCCTTGCGTCACCCGGGTGCAGACCTCCCAGCACCACCGCCGGTCTCTTTCACCAAGAAACAACTAGAAGAGGTGGCCGATCTGTTGATCCGTCAGGTTCTGCAGTCTCGGCCGGAATCTCGGCCAGAGCAGCCGCAATACCCGGCCCGGCATGTTAACCTGCCACCTGATCACCACTCTACTGAAGCCATGGAGAGAATGGCGGATGATCGGATAAACTTGGCCATGGGCTCCCGCCCGATTCGAGTGCCTGCACAGTATAATTCTCCATTCATTCCGGAAATCCTGGATACCCTTCCTGCGGCCAGAACCAAGATACCGACCCCGGAGAAATATACTGAAAAGACTGACCCCTAGACTATCTGCAGCATTTCCAATCGATGATGAGCATACATTGTGTCCCCGACGCCATTCAATGCAAGGCATTCTGCACTGCCTTTCAGGAGGGAGCTCGCAGGTGGTTTAATAGCTTACCTCCGAGCTGCATCACCTGCTTCGAGGATTTCAAACTCTTGTTCCTCAATCAGTTCGCTACCAGTAAGCGGCCTCAAAAAACGGCTCTGGAAGTAATGCAGTTAACCCAAGGAAGGAACGAAAGCTTACGGGAATTCATTACCCGGTTCAACAATGAGGCCGTAGAAGTCCCCGATCTCACCTGTTCCTCTATGCTAGCCGCCCTCATGAGTAACACGAGGGATGAGGAATTTAAGAAGTCGTTGGCCCTTGACCAGCCCCGGTCTATTCAGGAGATTAGAAGTCGAGCGGATAAGTACATTCAACTAGAAGAGGTACTGCGAAACACGAAGCGCAGATCAGACGATCGCGAGCCGAGCAACAGGGCAGATGATCCGAACAAACGACAGAGGGACAGATCTAATTGGAGAAGGCCAATCGATCGACAGGATCAACGACGCGAGATCTTTACCCCCCTCAATAAACGATATGCTGAGGTGCTAGAGATCATGCGAGCCGAGGGCGAGCCCCTCAAAGAGCCCAACGCCATAAGAACTCCCCGAGATAGGAGGAACCCCTCGTTATATTGCCGCTTCCACAGAGACGTAGGTCATGATACCGAAAGTTGCTGGAACCTGAAGAATGAGATCGAACTTCTTATTCAGCGGGGAAGGCTGAATAGATTCCTGAGGAATGGGCAAAATACGGGCCGAGATAATGAAGGTGGAAACGACCGGTCCGACCATTGGCGAGCGTATCGGAGGCCCAACGATAGACAGGAGGAAGACGACCGAAATAGGAATCCGGACGATCGACGTAGCGCGAGGGCACAGTCTAGGGCAAGAGAGGACAGAAATGCCGAGCGTCAAGATGACCGACCAGTCAGGGTCATAAACATGATCTTTGGAGGTAATGCAGCAGGCGGATCGACCGCTAAGGGAAGAAAAAGATATGCCAGGCAGATCGGGGAAGGCCCGTCAGCAAAAATGAAGAAGCCGAGCGACGGGGTGATCTCTTTTGATGAATCTGATCTGGACGGTGTTAGCTGCCCCCATGACGACGCGTTAGTAGCTACCCTGAATATAGACGGTAGCGAAGTAAAGCGGGTGATGATTGATACGGGCAGCTCGGTCGACCTGTTATACTATGACGCCTTCAAACAAATGGAGATTTCCGAGGAACGACTATTGCCAATAGAAGGACCAATCAAAGGAGTAACAGGAGCATCGGCATACCCATTCGCTCGGGTAGCGTTGAACGTTAAATTCGGTCAGAAACCATGCCAGGTGGAAAAGAGGGTGGAGTTCCTAGTTGTCAAGTTCGCGGGGGCATATAATGCCATAATTGGGAGAGCTACTCAGAACGCCCTTAGAGCGGTTGTCTCTACCTACTACCAGACAATGAAGTTCCCGACCCCGCATGGAATCGGTGCTATCAGGAGCCAGCAGAAGATTGCCCGGGAATGCTACCTGGCAGAAACGAGAGCCCTTGAGGGGGCGGTAGTATTGACGGACTCTTAGGCGTAAGAGCCAAGGAAGAAAACCGACAATAGATAAGTTCTATTTTAGTGCATTTGCTTCGTTGTTCGCATTGTTTATTATTTGTGTTTTGGGAACCTTTTTCCTGACTCCGACAGTCAGGTTTTTTAATGGCCCGCGTCTGTCGCCTCTAATAATAAAAAAGTTCACATTTTTTGTTAGCTTACCAAAAATGCCCCATAGTAAATAACAGGTCGCATGATGCCCAGACGTGGTGACTTGTCGACAGTATTTTAGCTCACCCTAGAACAAAGCTCGGGCTTCGACATTCGACATCGACAAATTTTCGACACGACTCGCCCTAGAGCAAAGCTCGGGCTTCGACATTCGACATCGACAAGTTTTCGACATAGCTCGCCCTTGAGCAAAGCTCGGGCTGATATTTGACATCAACGAATGATCGACGTAGCCCGGCTCTTGAGCAAAGCTCGGGTCCCGACATGTGTTCTACATAGTTCGCCCTTGAGAGGACTCGGGCTTCAACAACGATTGATCGAGTTCCAAACGAGATTAGAGATACAAAGTACTCATACACATCTAATTCAAATACTAGCGAGTTAGTAATTCAGATAATTAGTCCCGGCCACAAGCCCGACCGGGTGAGCCTCAAAAGGAAAATAGAAACGAAAATCACCCCTTGGAAGGGGGAGGCGGGCTAGCAATTAGCTCGGAAGATGCAGCCTCGGAAGTCGGCAGCACAGCCGGGGCAGAATCAGGAGTAAAGATTGTTGGGTTGACAGGAGGAGAGGCTGGACGAGCGACAGGGGTAGGAAGAGAACCCGAGGGAAGAACCGGGGTGATACCCTCGAGAGACTGTTCTTCCCCGTCTGAGCTAAGATCTAGCTCATCATCCGGAATGTCCCGGGGTTCTTCCTCGATTTTTTCCACAAGTTCTTTCAGAGAAAGGCCGAGTTCGGGGGGAATCATCGTCTCGGCATAATCCTCAAAGGAGAGAGGATCCGAACCGTCCGGAACATGAATGCTATGGCAGCTCCGTAGGGTAGAAAGAATCAGGTCGCAAGCGTATTCATGGCATTCATTTTCTAATTGCCGTTTTTTCCATCGTTTAATGGCAGCGATCCTCTCCCTTTTGATGGAGTTTTGCAATTCCTTCACTTTGCCTTCAGCTCTCGCTCTGTCCTGCATCGCCTCGTGACAATCCTCTCGGAACTTGAATTGAAGTTTTTGTGCCTCTATCACTTTAGCATTGGCTGCGCGTATTTCGTCTTTCAGCTCCACAATGGCGAGCTGCAGCGCCTCGCATTTCTTCTCCAACTCGGCCTTAGCCGCGATCGCCCGTTTCTTCTCCTCCTCTCCCGAAACTAGCTGAGCCTTGAAAAAATCTTTATCGCTCTCCACGAGCTTCCTTTCTTCCTCCAGAGAAGTAAGTTGGGCTTGCGCGACGTCTCTTTCTTCCTGCATCTCTGCCAATTTGTCTTTTGAACCGTCGCGCTGCTCGACCAGCTGCACGATCTGGCGGTGCGACTTAAAAGCCCATGCCAGATCTCTGGCACAGTTTCGAACAAGACGAGCCGATAGCGTTAAGTCATCCAACGACTCGAGATACTCCGCATCCGTGGGAGGCACGATATTTTCAGCAATGTGAAGCGCCGCTTCAACACTTCTCAGCGACGCGGTCTTCTCCAGGTTGATAACTGGCTGCCACCTATCGACATCCGCCAATTGTTTTTTCCTTTGGCCTTTTTCCAACTGAGCCACGCGATTGTCTCCTTTTTTCTCTTTTGTTCCTTTCTCCCTAGCGGAGCTTACCGAGCGAGGAGGAGGGTCATGAACTCGGGCGACTTTTCTCTTTTTAAAAAGAGGTTCAGCCTCCTCATCATCTCCCCCCAAATCCACCAGTTGGGCCGGCACGAGTGTTTGCGCGGGAGCTGTCGCCAGGGAGAGTGTTGTTAACGGCTCGGAAACAGTCGGCTGAGCGACCTCCAAGCTAGTTTTCTCCTTGCCTAACCCTTTGCTCTTTTCGGCCGGCTCAGCAGCCCGCCGTTGACTCTTGGAAGCGCCAGAGGCCCCGGAAAAGGCGCTAGCTCTCACCATGGCTGCGCAAATATGAAAATGAGTTAGAAAGTGAAACCAAAAAATTCACAAGCACGACAGATAGTGAAATCATAAAGGATCAACCAGGAGGGGCATTCTCTTGTCCTAGCCCGCTAATATGGGGCGGAGGGCTAATCAAAAACGAATTAGCTGAGGCCCCCCCGCGATATGCCACGAGCAGACGGTCGAAGTCATAGTGACCAAGCGCTTTAATGCTATCGACCACCCGCTTTTCTTCACCATTGAGAAGTAGATTTGACATATCGTTCCACTGCTCGGCCAGGGGATACCTCCACGGCTCGGATCCAAAGGATGACCGCGGGGGCTTCACGAAGAAGTACTTCGCCCTCCAAGATGGGACTTTCGAAGCCGTCCCAGCAGGGCGGTAACTCGCATCTCTGTATTGAAAAGAAGGAATTCCGGCTCCGGAGGATGGGCTCTGGTTCATCCTCAAGAAATGGCGTAGGACGCCGACCGATGGGGGGCAACCGAATTGGTGGCACAGTAAAGCCAGTCCATTAATAAATCTCCAACCATTTGGAGGAATCTGGCTCGGTCTCAGTTGGTACGTGCGGCACACTTCGCCAATAATAGGGACATAAGGAAGCCTCGTACCGCCAATCGAGAAAATGGCGTCAGAAATAGCGAAGTACCCTCCGTCACTGCTATGAATCCGTTCGCTCGCGGTCGCTACCCTGGGCCCCCACGCCAAGGGGATGTTGTTCTTGAGCACGAGGCGATTTACATCCGCCACGGACAGTGTTGAGCGGTCATCCGGAGGATTCTCAACAATTAGCCCATCCCTTCGGGCAATTGCCCCGGTTTTCTCAGTTCCTTCTGCTTCAAGTGCCTCATTTCCGCCAGCCTCCGGTGTCTCCACCGTTTCCGCCATAGCCCTTGGCGGTCCAATCACTAAGGCCTCCTCAGCAGTCTCTCCCCTAAGGCTAATTCCTCCGCTAGAGCTAGTTGAAGACATGACTACAAATGGAAAATCTAGGGGATAAAAAGGAGAAAATGGACGTACCTAGTTTGAAATGGAAATTGGTGGACGGTGATGGGGAAAGTATTATGCTAATTGCAAACATCGGCAGAGACGAAAGTCCAGAAATTAGAACTCGGAAGGCAAATATGTGAGGCGAAAGAAAAAGGTGGCCACGGGGTTGGCAGTTTATAGTATCAACTAAACGGTAGTATCAATTGATGACAGACACGCGTCGCAATCCCAGCCATAGGGCAACGCGTGGCAGAATCTGAGCAATGGTCAATTAGGTTTTGCAAAAACTGGAGGCGGCACGACAGTTGAAAGGACGCGAATGACATAGTGTGATAGTGCAGGACAGCCGGGTAGCAATTAAAAGTACGCATCGTTTTAAATCTTGAGCGGCGCTCAATAACTGCGTATCTCCAAGCAATAATTAGACCTAATATCGAGATCAGACCGCCCCCGCATAAGAATAGGTCGAGCCATAGCCCGACACGAACACACACCAAGCGATCAACCTTGTGCCTTTGTAGCTCGGCTGATCGTAGTTCAGTTAATCGACCTGATAGCAAGGAGACACTCCTACGAGCCGCATATTCTCAATGTACTCCTTCGACCCTTCTCTTCGGTCAGACTCGAGGAGTAGGGGGGCTTATGGTCGGGTCGGCCAAATTGGTTCTCCTAGGCCCGGCATCGAGCCCAGCTGACAACAGCCCGACATCCACGGCCCGTTCGGCCCAGTGAGCGTTAGACTCCCATGCAGACATGACAACTCACGTAAACCTAAACCTAATGGCATTCACGGGTATATAATGTACTGTTCTGCTATGATTCAGGTATGAGAATTCAGCCTAGCCACTCTTTGCTTACCATAGTCGAAAACCCTACAAAAATATTGACTAGAGCGTCGGAGGGGCCTCCCGGGAAACAACCCCCGGCGTGCCTTTTTGTCTATTTTGCAGGTGCTCGACCATCGAAGCTACACGAAGCTATGGATCAGAACGATGTCAATCCAAACCAGCAAAACCTGGCTGAACCATAACTGAAATATTTATAGAAGGCAAAAAAATATCATATAAAATTATTTAGACTGAGGTCAAAATTTTCCTATATAATTCTTTTTTTATATAAAAATTTGTTTCCCAATATCTTAGGAAAATAATGTCAAATTTATAATGTCGGGCAGGAAGCCTCACGTTAGATGTGTCAACAAGTAAGATCTCTGCAGACAGAGAGTAACGGGAAATGAGGCCACAGATTGTGTTATTTGGAGATTCAATAACGGAGCAATCTTTTAGATCAGGAGGTTGGGGTGCTTCTCTCGCTGACACTTACTCCCGCAAGGTGCCTCGTTTTTGTACAAGATTGAATCTTTCTCTTGTTGATTGATTTTTGAACATACCCATTACTTCATTTCCCATTCTCTTCACTGAAGTTCACTTTTGATCACTTGAACTTAGGCTGATGTACTAGTTCGTGGCTATGGTGGTTACAACACCAGATGGGCCTTGTTTTTGTTGCATCACATTTTCCCACTCGTAAGTTCGTGTCTTTTTTCTTGGTTTTGGCCTGGTTTCGATCTTGTGTTACGGAAATAGAGTTTGGAATCGTGAATTTTGGTTAATTTTTTTATGGGTAGGATTCTACGAAGCCTCCAATCGCGACTACAATATTTTTTGGTGCTAATGACGCAGCTCTTCCAGGCAGGACTAGTGAAAGGCAACATGTTCCTGTCGAAGAATACAAGGAAAATTTGAGGAAAATTGTTCTGCATTTGAAGGTCTTAACCACAACTTTTGTTGCCTTATGCATACTTGAGAGATTGCACATTATCTGGAGTTCCGTCAAGTTTATGGTTGTTAAATGTTTGGATCTCGTGCTTAATATGTTCACTGAGCTCACGATCTTCTACTAGTAGCCTATGATCTACAATTTACTTGGAAGTAGTGCAGAATGCAGCTCACGATCTTCTACTAGTAGCCTATGATCTACAATTTACTAGTACATAGTGCAGAATGGAACATCGGTAACTAAATATTGGTGCTGTTAAGTACCGCATTCTTTCCCGGGGAAGAGTGTTTTGGAGTACTTCCAAGAGCTAGCCTTTGGACTGAATTAGTTTGAAACCTATGTTAAATGAAAAAACTAGGTTCTGAAAGCAGCACTAACAATATAGATCTTAAATTGTTTTTGGTGTTTAACGCCCCATCTCATCGTGATTTCTTCAGATTAAAAATTACAATAGTACTTACATTAGTTCTAAATAACAATACCGAAAATGTGCTTACGGATCAAATCTGCTACTACCAAGTTTTTTTTTATCATGTCCTCCATTGACTTCATTATAATCCTGTAGATGTCATATTTGTCCAACATTGTCCAACATATATTTCATTACCTTCTCAGCCACATCCATTGTCAACACTTCTCTGCAGCTGCTTCCACATTTCATCTAACACTCTTTCAGCACTCCTTGAGAGTGTTAATAACTATTCATACATGCAATAGTGAAATCGGAACTTCTAGAAAAGGATACTAATTCTAAGCTGCATTAACCATTTGGTCTGCGTTCATTGTTAATTAGCCAAATGATTTTTATTTTTTTTAACTTTCTTTCAAAAGGAGAACTTTGTTCCTAGATGTCATTGGCTTCTCTAATTACTATTCTCCCTCCAGTCTTCAAAAACAAGTTGCTTCTATTTCTTAAAGCAAGTACTGTCATATTGTAAGTCTGTTGCCTTCTAGCATTCAAATTATAACCATTTCTCTTAATTTATGGAAAGATAAGCCTTTTGATGAATGTAGTAAAAATAGCGATTTTTATTTCTCAATCGCTGATCAACATTATTGCATTGATCATGAAAATGTGAAATTCTTCTCCTGAAGGTCAAACCAGTGTCCTAATCATTTACTTGTACCATGAACTTATGACTTGCATAGTTGGTGATGCTCTGGATCAATGCATGATTGATGCCAAACTGGATTTTCAATTGGTAGATGTGTTCTAATTTTGCAGAAGTGCTCGCCCTCCATGCTTATTGTGCTCATTTCTCCACCCCCAGTGGATGAGGAAGGCCGCAAAGAATATGCCAAGTATGTTTCTTAATTATTTTGTCCAGTGATATGGAAATTTTGAATAGATAGTTTAGTTGCCTAAAGCACCCAATATTACTGGATGTTAGTAGAAATTAGTACAGTTATGTTTTCTATAACCATGCTCACAGGTCTTTATATGGTGAGAAAGCAATGAAACTTCCAGAGAGGACAAATGAAGTTGCTGGAGTTTATGCGAAGAAGTGTGTTGAGTTGGCAAAAGACATGGGAGTTCGATCAGTTGATCTTTGGTCTAAGATGCAGGAAACAGTGGATTGGCAGAAAAAATTACTGAGGTTCGTGTCACTTGTAGCTTCTGAGTCAAGAGATCACTACTGTTTGAGTGACGACTAGCAATTTGAAATTGGAGGTTATACAAAAAGTTTATGCAACAAACTTAATTGGTAACCTCTTGAGTGGATGTGACATACTTAGATCGTCAGATTATAATCTCTCATTTAATATTGGACCCAATTAAAAAATAAGTACATAACTCAACCATGCTTTTACCAAGCCTACGCCTCATAATTTCCATCCTCTTATCCAGTCTACTTCTTGTTTCAAGATTCTTTAACTGGGAAGATTTGGTTGATGTTTGCGAACTTTGAAGTTAAAGCAGATGATATATGATAGCCTTAACAAATTAAGAATTTAACAGAAATTTACGCAGTGGCTGTGAAATGCTGATTGTGCATCTTGTTTACAGAGATGGACTGCACCTGACACCAGAAGGTAATGCAGTTGTCTGGGAAGAAGTCGTTAAAGTGTTCAATGAAGCATGGCTTTCTGCTGAAGCAATGCCTTACGATTTCCCTCACCATTCAGAGATTGATGGAAAGAACCCTGAAAAAGCTTTCCAGCAGCAATGCTTATAACATTGCAGCAGTTACACTTTGTCTCTGAAATAAATCTCTCTTTTTACAATCAAGAATGTTACTTCTGGGGAACATATCCCGTCTTCTTTTAATGCACAGAAGCGTTCGTGATGATATGCATGAACAGCTCAGCTATTTGACCTTAATACAGTTCGTTGCAATCAAAATGTTTTTTCAACATGGGAGCTCCTCAAAATTTAAGGTTTACTCTCCTTGAATTTGGTTCATAGCTAACGACGCTCCAAGTTCTGGTTTTCTGTAGAGCATGCAACATCTTATTTTCTGCTTATACTTGCAGTTCTTGAAGAAAGATCAGGCAAGTAAACTTTCTAACAACTTCTAACATCAGCACAAACAAAAGGGTTCATATAGAACCTGCTAAATCTTCCTTTTGTCTCCTTAGCATTGGCCAAAACACATTTAAGACCACAACTGAAGGTAAGCAATTAAGGCTGTAATAGAAAGTTAAGCGTTACCTTAACCTCAATTTCACAATAGTTTCTGTAGTTAATGACACATCTAATGAAATTAAACAGACCATAGTGTTGTTGGGTTATATACTAACTTCATTTATTAGTGACCTCTTTGAATTTACCATCAATGTAGAGAGAAATAGAGAGTGGCAAACATTAATACTTGAGTTTGCAATCAATTCAGTTACAGACAACTAAAAAAGAAAACAGTAGTACGATGATATATTAGTCTAGAACTAAAATGACTAGGTTGTCCTCTTTCTGTCCTTTGACCAAATGGTGCAAGTCAAAATTTTGTCTAAGACCACTTGGACCTATGTAGTGGAAAAATGTTGAATGCAATTATTAATAGATTTAATTACTAAATCTTGTATATAGATCCAAACCCTTAAACTAGAGTCTAGAAGAGAATTGAGGATTATCACTTATAATTAATTTTCTATAGAAATCTTTTCATTCAATAAATAGAGCTCATAAAAATTGGACAACCGAGATTGCACCGAAATAGAGAAGTCTAGATCTTCTGTCCAATATTACTCTGTCTTATTCTGTCTCATAAAATCTTAGCCATTTATTTTGTGGGACCTACGTAGGACCTATACGAGACCCACATAAATAAATGACTGAGATTTATTTGATATAATAAGATATCATAATATTGGACAGAGGATCTAAACTCGAAACATAGGGCTATCTAAAATTTGCAAAGAGTATTGTGTCACACGGATTGGATTTGGTATTTTTTGGTCAACCAGTACTAGTTGACCTTCCATGTCCAGTTCTACATATTTGCCCAATCTATAATGACTACAGCAAGAGCCGTTGGATCACAAATAACCAACGGTCAGGATCAACATAACAACATAAATGCCCACACATCCTGCCTTATTAAGGAAGTCGAAGGTGGAATATTGTCATGTATTTCCTGAACACTTCCACCATTTAAGCCTCAGGATCTTCTTGTGATTTTCTCTCCATGGAGTTTAATCACAAGATCTCGAGAGACACCTCCTTCCCTCATCGACCACTGCTTTCTCCGGAAAATGATAATAATTACCCAAATAATAAGCTATACATGAAAGATGAGTTCCCCTTTGAAGTGTGCACATCAAAGGGGTTTCTTCAGGATTTTCAACATCTAGATACTCAGTTTCATGCTTCTGGGACGTCTTCCAATCCCATTTTTGGTGTCCAAACTGGTTCCAATTTCGAATCTTTCGATTCTTTCCCACGTGGTTCTTCGACGAATATGGATTTCTGTGAATATGAGTGCAAACCATTTGCAGATAACAATAATCATGGCGGTCAAGTTCAAGTCTTGGACAATTTCATAACTGCAACTGGTGGAGGATATCTGAGTCTTCCTCAAACAAACCACACTGGTCACTTGGATGCATCAACTGCACGGGATCACATGTCCTTGACCTTGCAAGAGATGAAACCTTTGAGTTTTATAGTCCCAGACGAAGTCTCGTGTGTGAGCGTGAACAATCATGATTACTATAAGAGAGTCGATAAGAACAAATCACTTCTTTCTTCTGCAAGAAATAAGACATGGAAAGGTCGTAAGAAGAACACTGTAGTGAAGGGTCAATGGACAACTGAGGAAGATAGGTACATAGATTATATAATTTCCATTTATAGGGCATATTATTGTTGGATGATAATAGTGTTGTTCTTGATTTTCCATGTTTGGTTTGCTGATATTATTCCAAATGGTTATTTGCAGGCTCCTGATTCAGCTGGTTGAACAATATGGAGTTAGAAAATGGTCTCATATTGCTCAGATGTTGCCTGGAAGAATTGGAAAGCAGTGTAGAGAACGATGGCACAACCATCTAAGGCCTAATATAAAGGTTAAAAAATTCCATATGCGATAGTCGCTAGATGCATTTGGTTGATCTGATGTTTCATTCTTTCCTATTCAATTTCCTAATATCTTTAGTTTTAGCTATACAGGTGGTAGATAGATAAAGAGAAAATTGTCTTACATCCAATTGCTTTTGCAGAAAGATTCATGGAGTGAAGAGGAAGATAAGGTACTCATACAGGCTCATGCAGAGATAGGAAATAAGTGGGCAGAAATTGCAAAGAGATTGCCTGGAAGAACTGAAAACTCAATAAAAAACCATTGGAATGCAACTAAAAGAAGGCAATACTCAAAGAGAAGGTGTCGTTCTAGGTACCCTAGAGGCTCTCTTCTGCAAGAGTACATCAAAAGCTTAAACTTGGACCAAATCAATGGGAGGTTTCAAGGAAAACCTTCTATTACCGATTCATGTGCTGGTAAAAGTATCACGAGAGCACCAATTCAACTGGCCTTAGATTTCTGCCAGAATGATCGTCTTGTCCCAACTTACGATTTCAATGAAGTTTCTGATTTTGAGTTCAATGACAAAATGTTCGAAGAGGGTTGTAGTATTGACTCCCTTCTCGATGACATTCCTTGTGCTTCTGTTTATGATGAGAAGAACCTTTCCATGGATTTGCTTGTAGATGATCATGTAACCCCACTGATGGATCAAGAAGTGAAGAAGGAGCTTGACTTAGTGGAGATGATCTCTCAAACCAAAGTGCAATGATTCTGATATCTTCCAACCGTCAAATCCACATTAGATGGATGAATGGACCATGTTGGTAATGAGGCTTGCGATGTCTGCAAATTCAGGGCCATAAAAAGGGAAGGGTTTTCAAACTATTCTCTCCAGGTTCTGGAGTTTATGGTTGTTCACAGGATATGCGGAAAAGGATGAACAAGCAAGCAGACAAAGAAAAGCTAAATAATAATTAAAAAATAAAGCTACTAAAAAATATGTTGGAATTCTTGTGATTGTACACTTGCGTACAGAAAGCTTGTGCTTAGACTTGCACGGCTTCAATTGCAAAACTATCACTATTTTCCATAAGGACTATATAACTAACAATATCCCATATGAAGAATAGTTTCTTTTTTATGCTTAGATATAAATATTAATTGAATCGAATATATTTACTTTTAAATTGTTAAATTATTTATTTAAAACACTTAATTCATAAAATATTATATATTATAATTTTAACATTATTAAAAAATATATATATATTTCTATAATATGTATGTACGTACATGCATTCTTACCAAATTATATATAGGGTTAATTATACAAAAAAATCTCAAACTTTGTTCAATTTTGCAATTATAGTCTGAACTTTAAAAAATAACAATTAAATGCTCAAATTTTTAATTTTTTTTATTCTAACCCGACATTAGTGTCTTCATTAAGTTTGTTGACGTGGCTTGCCACGTGTTCCAGACCCAAAACATTTATACAAATTAGATCAAGTTAACATAATTAATAAAGATTAACTAAACTACGTCCTTTTGGTTCTTTAACATGCAAGATAGTAAGGTAAATTTTAAATAATTTATTATGCAATTTGCAACAAAGAATTCGAGTTAAAGATATAAAAAGAGGCAAAAAAAACATTTAGTAGCTTACAAAGAAGATCACAAATGCATGATTCAGAAACTGTTTGTTCGGTGAAAGAAGATAGGTATCTATCCTTGAATTACAAGGAAACAAAATAGAAGAAATATAGAAAGACAAATGGATACCTAGTGAAAGGAATGGATAGCAAGGTAGAGAGATGAGAGATTCAGTGGAGACATCTTCTTCCCTTCGTTCAAGCAACGCAATAACGCATTATCCACCGTTAATCTACAACTGTTTTGGATAAGTCAAGAATCCTTTCTGGAAATACGATTCATTGGTTCCACTAACAAACTTGGTGAGAATAAATTAAACAGAGTAACACTAAAAAGGAATTGAAGACAAAGGGAAAGCTTGCTAAGGATTTAGAATAACAAGTAACAACAGGAGGGTTATAACGAAAAGAGAAGAAATGGGCAACCATGAAAATGAGACACAAAATAGAAGAGAGAGAAAAGAGCCGTAGAACAGAGACACAAAAACAAGAATATAAAGGCCTCGTTTAGTTACCTACCAATCAGCTATTTTTTTAAGCTGATTGGTTGTTTTTAGTTGTTTGACTCTTCAAACAGCTAATAAGGTTGTTTGGAGAGTAGCTCTTTCATCGGCTGATTAAAGATAAATAGCAAAAAATAAAAATGCTCTTATATAGAAGCGTTTTCATCCAATAGCCAAAATTTTAACCATCAAAAGTCAATTGTACCCTTTAAATTCTATACTAAGTTGTGTAATATTTTGCTGTTTAAATTATATTCTTGATTAAGTTGCAATTAAGTACCACATGCATCATATTTTTGTTAGTTTTAATATACAACAAATCAATCGCTCCATCGATTTTGACCATGAAAACCCTTACAACGACGACGCCTCCAGTCCCTTTGACCATGACATGCCTAGCACCAAAAACACCTCTATGGACCATCTTCACCACTGGAGGGTAATTTCTTGTTCTTCTCTTCACTCTATTCACTCTTGCTCTCTCTCTCCTCACCGTGGGTTCTATCATTTACAGTGTTCTTCACAGATTCTATGGTAGACCAGTAAAGGTCGCCTTTGCAATCAAATTGGCTTTTCTCTGCTTCATTCCCCTCTTAATCACCGTCCTTTTCCTGGAACTTGTGGTTGTTGGGATCCTTTTGATATGTGGGTTGGTTTTCTTTTCCACGATTAAAGGTTTCGACTTTGAAGAGCTATGCAAGGTAAAGTCTTTTCTGGGTTTTGGTTGTCTTGCGAATTCCTTTGTGGGTTTTTCCTTAGATCTGATGAGTATCAAGATTGGATCTTTTAATGAATTTGTTCTTGATTTTACCAAGATGTAAGCTTTTTTGTTTTGGCATATCGATTATATCTTAGGGCGTGTTTGGTTCTGTACAGTTTGAGTGAGTGAAGTAGAGGGATAGATGAAGGAGATGTAGAGGTAGAGTAGGAAGAAGTGATGTAGAGGCCAAGAAAGTAGAAGAGAGAACAGAGGATAATGGTGAGTAGAAGCTTTAGTAGGGGAATCTTGAGACAGTGCTTCTGGTTCTGGTTAGCCATTCCATTTGGTGTGGTGTTGACGAGTGGTCGAAGGTTTATACTTGGCACTCAGTGACTATGTATAAGTGACTCAGTCAGTCATCCTTAAAAGTTCAGAGTTGGGATATGTTTAGTTTGGTAGCCAAAAATTGCCTTTTGTGTTTGGTAACAATTACCAGTTCCAGACACGCCTGAAAGCCTCAAATGGCTTGATAAAAAGATCAGGATACAATGGATTGTGTAATTGCAGGCACTATAGAGATGGTGTTGTACTGATTT
>JANZXV010000007.1:18969270-18980717 GCA_027576455.1 Erythroxylum roigii
AATTTCTAATTCCCCTTTTCAATACTACTAAAATAAGTAAGACTCATCTCTAAAAAATATTGAACAATTTAAAAGCAAAATTAAGAAATAAACAAAAGAATAATAAATAAATAAGTAAATAAAATAAAATAAAGAAAAAAATTTTGGGGCCCAACAAAAACATTTCTCAATTCTAGATTATGATGATCTGGGAACATGTGCTGACTATTGCAAGTGTAAGTTAACTAAACAAGACATTGAGATCAACTCATGTTTCTGACTTGTTGAGTCTATACATAAAGATATCGGTAGACCTTATACAGTTACATTGTGCAATTCTAAATTTATTATGACATTTGTTGATGATTATTCCCATCACAGTTATGTGTTCTTACTTAAAGAATGAAGGTTGAGAATCTATTGGAAAAATTCATCAAGATAGTCAGATTTGACCGTGGAGGAGAATATCATGGCAAACATGGTGTTTCAGGACTTTAAAAGGTCCATTTGTCAGATAAATGAAATCAATTGGAATAGTGATTTGATCACTATATCGAGTAGTTCTGAGCAAAATGGTGTTTTGCCGAAAGGCATAACTGCACCCTAAAGGACTTGAAGAAGTTAATGCAGAATACGACTAATCTACCTAATTATCTAAAAGCTTAAAAACCCAGCCTTGCACATATTCGTGTATGGGGCTGGCCTACTAAGGTAGTATAACCCGTAAAAAGATAAATTGCATGCTCGTTAACTCATTGCTATTTAGTAAGATATCTCGACCATTTTAAGGCTACGCTTTTACTGTAGACAAGGAGGGATTGGAATAGTGGAATCATAAACAACTAAGTTCCTGGATGATGATGGTGGGCCCATTAACCTTTTAGATGATAGTAGGGCAGATACTACAGTTATCATGTACCTGCTACTCATACAGTTAGATCCGATGGATCTAGTTCTTTGTACTGTGCTTGTACAAGAATAGGAACCCATACTTGTAGACATAGAGGTTCCTGGGGGTACAAGATATAATACAGCTAAGTAAATCCACTAGAGTGAGACGACCTGCTATCCCATCTGATTACATAGTTTATCAGGTATACAGGATTGTGTTATTAGATATGTTACGGATCCAGTTACTTTTACAGAAGCTGTCTCTAGACCCAATACGGATGTGTGGTGGGATGCGATGAATGACGAGATGCAAGTCATGAAGCATAGTAAGGTTTGAGAGCCAATTGATTTGCATCAGAATTGCAAACTCGTCAGTTGTAAATGAAGTTTTAAGACCTAAAGGATTTCAGGATAAAGTTTGGCGGTTTATAGGCTCACTCAGTTGCCTAATGGTTCACTCAGAGAGATTGGTTGACTTTATGTTACCTTTTTTCTCATATCCTCGTATAATACATTTTGAGTGATTAAGGCAGTTGTAGCTCATGATAATATAGAGTTACGTCAAATGGCTATCAAAACTATTTTCCTGAGTAAAGACCTTTATGAAGTGGTCTATATGGTTCAACCTGAAGGATTTCAAGATCCAGATGAAACGGACATGGTTTGCACGTTAAACAAGTCAATATATAGTTTATATCAAACCCCTTAAAAGTGATACCTTACAATTGATGAGGTTATGACCTCTTTTGACTTTATGGAAAATAAAATTAAAAGATGCTTGTACTATGAGATCAAGGGGAGCAAAGTTAATCTTCCTATTATTGCATGTGGATGATATATTGCTCACGTCAAGTTACTTGACCATGTTGTATAAGTTTAAGCGACTTTGGTCAAGAACTTTAACATGAAGGACCTTGGTGTAGCTCTGTCCTAAGTATTCAAACTCACCAGGATAGATCTCAACACTCATTAGACCTCTCATAGAATGCATACATTGAATATGTGTTACAAAGGTTTAATACGGTTAACAATAAACCTGTCGTAGCATCTGTCTCTCATAGTGAGAGATAATCTTTGATACAGTATCCAAAGAATAAACTAAAGAGAGAGGTTATGAGGAACGCTTAGGATTATAGTACCGTTAATAGCCTGATGTATGCTTGGCTATGTACTAGGTAGGACATTGCATTCACCGTTTGATTGTTTGGTCAATATCTGGTTAATCTAGTTGTAGACCATTGGAATGCAGTCTAGTGAGTGCTGAGATACTAAAGGAAATCAAGGATTGTATGTTCACATATAAAAAAGTCAACAGACTAAACCTCGTAGAGAATTTAGATTCATATTTTAGCTATATGTCTGGATGATCGAAAGTCCTCTTAAGATTACAGTTTTAAGTTTGCAGATGGTACATTGGCGTATAAGTGTGTTAAGAAGACACAGGTAACTTCCTCGATTATGCATACAGAGTGCATGCTATGGGGCTGCTTCACAGAAGGTTTAGCTCAGAAGCTTGATTTCTGAGTTGTCTGTAGTTGATTCAGTGGCTAGACCCATTTGGTTGTACTGTGATAATCTTCTTGCTATGTTGTTTAATAATAACAAAGAATAGCATAGGGTTTTAGCATTGAAAGGTCAATTATTTGATCATAAAGGTGTTGATATGAAAAGGTGACATTAAGGTTTGGAGCATTTAAAGACTGAGGAACTGTAAGTAGATCCTTTAACTAAAGGACTTCGCCTACTTGTGTTTGTGACACAAGTATACAGTATGGGTATTTTGACGTCTTTAGACACTATTAGTTAGGGGATCGTTATGTTTGCTCCATGTACATTTGTACATTTTGATGTATTATGACAGTATGATGGTTCATCAATAAAGATGATCATCGTTTATCCTCAGTAATACGTGTTATCATACATTGTCATAATACACATGAAAGCCTTAAAATTTGTGTCGATCTTAAGTATTTAAAGGTCATTGGACATATATACAGATTGACCTTATGCCTATGTTATTTAGACGCATACAGTTTTAGTACGGATATCCATAAATTTGACATGACATAGGGGATATAAGTTTTTAATCCCATAAAGGTGTTCCCTAATGCAGTTTAGCATTCAGTTGGAGAACATAAAGGTTTTCTCTAATGCAGTTTAACATTTGGTGGGAGCAAACAAGTTTTCTCCAATGTTGTGTTAGCATTCGGTGAGAGAAAACAGGATTTCTCTAATGCAGTTTAGCATAAAGTTGAAGAAATCGAGACCTATAAACAAAGATGATATAATTTAGTTCATAAAGGTGTCATCCTAGTTTGCTGCACTCCATTTTCTCATTCATATTAGTGAAGTATTAGGTATACTTGACTGTATTGAATCTGTGTCGTACATGACATATGCATTGGACACTTTTTGATATCGAAAGCCTTACAGGACAGAATGATGGATTTTCATTATCTTTGGATCAAATGTTTTGTTTTTAAACTTAGTCTACTAATTCAGTAGCATGGCTTAACCGAGTTTTCAAACTATTTTAAAACTAAAGACAAAACTGCAATTAATGCTTGTCCAAAGGGGAGAATGTTGGACAATTTTGTCCTTTCCTATAAAGTTGGACAAGTATTAATTGCATTTTTTGGTTTTCAATAAATTATCAGTTAAATTACGTAATTTGATCCAGATAAAGATAATAAAGTGGCTCAATAAATGATCTAAACCAATGGGGTCAAAGCCCAGGTAGAAAATGGATCCCAATTTGTGTCGACCGGACCCATATCAGTCTTGTGATGGAGAAACCTGATATAGAAGCTATATATAAAGGTTAAGGTCTCCTGCAGTTGCTCATATCAATCGTAAGCATAAGAATTCTCTGACCCGTTAAGAAAGCTTACGTATTGAGAAAACTGTAGAAAGACTTTGCCCGTGTCCCGGAGAGGAGATTTCGTAATGACGGCGGTAGATTCGTACTCGTTTCGACTTCAGAAAGCTCGTTTGAAGTTATGGAGACCGAAAGCAGGTATTTCCACATTTCTTCGTTTCTTGTTCTTTCACGTTCGATCTAGGATACGTAACTAAGGTACCATTACGTATTACATTATAATTAATTACTATTTTTATTTTTTAAATTGAATGTATGATTAAATGCTATCGAGTTTAAATAAAAAAAAATTGTAAATGTTATAGGGTTAATTACTAAAAAAAACTCAAACTTTCAACAAATTTTCAATTATAGCCCAAGCTTTCAATTTTTTTCAATTCTAATCTGAACTTCAAAAAGTAACAATAAAATGCTCAAATTTTCAATTTTTTTTCCAATTATAGCCCAACGTTAGTGTTTCCGTTAAGTTTGCTAATGTGACTTGCTACGTGTTTCAAAAAATCTTAATTATTAATACATGTTAACTAAAATTAACACAACAATTGAAGATTAATGAAATGTTGTTGTTGTTTAAAATTGACTTGAATCAGATTATGCAGCCTTGACGACCGTACGCTTTGATTTCAATTTTTTTCTTTGTTTTTAGTCTGTTCTCTTGATGTCCTCACCCTTCGATTTTTATATTACATAGCCCCGACGCCCTCATACTAAGGAAATAAGGAGAATGAACTAAAAACGAAGAACTTACTAGTGTAGTACGTTGTAATGCAAGCGTAGTTTGAGGTGTTAGAAGAACAAACAGAAAACAAAGGGCTGAGGGTATCGAAAGAACAACATATAACGTCAGGTTAGAATTGAAGAAAATTGAAAGTTTGAGCATTTTATTGCTACTTTTTAAAGTTCGGGTTATAATTGAAAATTTGACAAAAGTTTAGGTTTTTTTTGTAATTAACCCAATGTTATAATATTTTAAAATTTACATTTAACTTAGTGGATATAATAGGTTTTATTTTTAAAGTTAATCTCTAACTATTATTTAAAAAATTAAATTTAAGTCTTACCCATAAGCCTATATTTTTAAACATTTGAATAATTATGTAAATATAAATAATTTAATAAAATAAATAAATATATCTATTATTTTAAAATAAAAATACAATTATAAATGAAATTAAATAAAGTTATTTATTATTGAATTTATATAATTTAATCTTACAATTTTTAAAAAATTTTAATTTTTGAGTTTAACTTATCAAATCATTACACCTCTGCCTAATTAAAGAGAATGTTTCCAGGACAAATATACTTATGTTAAGTGACCGTTTCACCACCTTAGTTTAAGTTGCTGTGTGAGGCCAACTTAATTAGTTTTATATATTCATTAACACATCCCCTTGAGCATGAAACTTGCACAAGTTCACTTTATTTTGTGCTGAATAATAGATAAATAGTAGGGTTTAAACAGGGTCGTTCCTATAGTTTTATAGGCCCTGAGCGAAATTAAAAAAAATGGCCCAATAAATTGACAAATATATTTAAGTTTACATATTTGTATGAAACATAAATGACTCAGGTAGAAGTATGCAGGCACAGCCAAACTCTAACAACTTCACAATATATCGCAAAGATATATAAATAGTATTATATCTGTGATACAGAAAAAAAATAAATAGCAAATTTTAATATCTAATATTAAAAATAAAAAAGAGTAAAAATATATTAAAAAATTAGAAACTTTACCTTTAAATTATACTCAGAACATAGAAGATAGAATCGTAAAATTTTTTGCTACTAATTTCTGAATTGGAGTACTTTAAATACATATATTGATAAAAATAAAGAAATTAGAAGGTAAAAGTATACTTAAATATTTTAAAACTATTTAAAAGCATGAGAACCACAAACTTACCTTTATGTCAAAAAAAGAAATGTTATATCGTTAGGATATAACGTTAAAGTTATTTAATGATTTTAACGTCAAAGATGTAAATCACGTCAAAGATGTAAATTACTTTAATATTATAGTGTTGTAAATTGTTCAAGTGACGCATCCTAATGTTAAAGTCATTAGCTACGTCACTTCTTAAAGTTTAGGGAGGAGGCCTTTTAAGTGGGGCCCCTCTCATTAGCTAACTTCGGTTTCTGTGTTCATTAGCTAAGTTGGGAAGGAATAAACCAAAAACAAAAAGTCTAACGTTAGTTTAGAGAGGGGGCCTGGGGCTACCTCTCATAGTGGGTCCTGGGCGGGTGCCCCGCTAGCTCCTGCCTAAGGCTGACACTGGGTTTAAGCTCACAACCACTTAATTACAAAGACTTTAATATTATGTTAAGTAACCGTTTTATCATAATAATTTAAACTATTACGTGAGATCAATTTAATTAATTTTATATATTTACGGACAAACTCTCGTTCAAGTCCTGCGCAGGGCGTGCTGGGACTGGAAAATCATTACATTTAAGTTTTAACTCTAATGAAAAATGGTTTTAAGATATTTAATCATAATTGCACTCCGCCGGATAGATTGCCCCTCTCGCAAAACAGCGCTACGAATGCACCAGACGGAATCGTACGAAATCTCGGACGCTCCGTGCTAACCCGTAAAATGACACGTGTCACCTCTCCCAAACCATAAGTAGCAAATATCAACAGATTCTTTTTCCATCGAATCTATCCTTCCTATTTTCTCTGCACCCAAACAGCCCACGACAATACTAAAAATCTCCTCTGTTTCCTCAAAATCTCCTCCACTACATACCCATACCTTTTCAAATGCCATGGCTGCTTCAGTCATTTAACTCTCTCCGAGAATTATGTGGTAATTAGTTGATGTTATTAAAAAAAAAAAAAAGGAGCAAGAAGGTGCCTAAATTCGCTCGCTAACGCGAAGGCGCAGATATCGCAGGCGCCAAACGCGCACCATCGCTGCTTCAAATTCATCGCGCAGAGTTCAGACTCAATATTTAATCGTTTTCTCTTTGCTTTTACAAAGAACGATAATCATGCAGTCGCTGAGTCTTAAAGTTTTTGCGGATTTTAGAGTAGGTTCCAAGAGATCGTTGCCTGGTCGGAGCTCTAGTTTTGAGGGGCGACACTGCTTGAGTTTCCCGCGCTCCGGCAGGGTTTGCCAAATAGTAGCCTGCTTGCCGGAGACAAACGGTAGTAGCGAAGGTACAAGTTCCGGTTCGTCTTTGTCTCGTAGTCAAACTTACGCTTTGTTGAAGCAGCAAATGGAGGTCGCCGCCCAATCTGAGGTTTGTCTCTTTTGAGTTTTCTTTAGTACCTTGTTTTTGTCGATGGATTGCGTTGAAGTATTGTTTTAACTGAATATTAGGAAATGTTTAGAATATAATCGTTGGTTTTGTTTTTTTTTATAAATGGGGATGTTCTTATGGTACTAGGACTATGAGGAAGCTGCAAGAATTCGAGATTCGTTGAAATCGTTTGAGGAAGAGGAACCTGTTCTCCGACTTCGCAACTTGCTGAAGCAGGCAATTGCCGAAGAGCGTTTTGAGGTACCGTGTTGTACATATTTAACCTTTTCCCGCGTGTCCTTTGAGTGGTATGAATTTTCTTCTTAATTGGGGTCGAACCGAGATGTCTTTAATGGTATTTCTTAGTTCTGTCAATGCAAGGGTTTGACTGCTTTCAGGTTACTGATTATTCGTGGAGTTCAATTATTGGATGACTAATTTAGTGTAGACGATTAACTGGGTTAATCTTCTGTTTAGGATGTATGTTTAACCTGTATATGTCGTTCCTCAACAGTGCCAAATGTTATATGTTGAAACTCGCTGTGTCTATTTTTTCCTCTGTTTATATTTGTAATGTCAATACAAAAATTAAATTCAGATCATCAAAACTATTATGGTAGTCATTTTCCTTAATAATTACAACCTTTTAAATATCAAATTTTGAGGATTGAGTTGGAAGTTTTGACGTCCAGTGTTTAGCTTTTTTCATGGTGTTTAGTTTTAAATATCCTCCCTTTTCAACTAGAGACAGTCTCAACCACTTCTTCCCTACCCTGTTTTTTCCAATTTTTCTTGTATCTACCTTACTGTTGGGAAAACAATCCCAAGTAGTGATAAAGGATTGAAATTAAATTGGATAATGCCGGTTTTCCAAAACCGTTCTATATCCTGCACATAATTTCCAAGTCGCAGCTGTGCTCTTCAAATTACCATCTTGGAAAAAGGCCTCCAATTTTCATACTTTGAATGAGATTACAGTTTCTCTTTTGGTGAAGATCTTACTGATGATTTGGTTTGCAGGATGTGATGAATGCATGTGCTTAAGCCATTCCAAGTACCATTTCCTGCTAATCCTTTATCTGTATCTCATTTGCCAGGATGCAGCTAGGTATCGTGATGAACTTAAGGAAATTGCACCACACTCTCTTCTGAAGTGTTCAAGCGATGCAACAACTTTGGTATGCAAAGTGCAAAAAATGTGAGCGTAGCATTCAACTGTTGTCCAGTGATGCTACAATTCTGTTAAGCCAAATTTAGTTTATCTATGTTATATCTTCCACTGGTTTTCCCTTGTGGACCATTCCAGTCTTCTCAATGGCTGAAGTTTTTATGATAATGTAGCAATTTCATTAGCTCCATACTTTCCCCATATGTAACATAATTTTAGCATAATGAAACTATGGTTCCTGGACGAATGTTTGAATGGGTATTCCTCTGGAGTTAGTAATGGCTTGATAATACTCATTCTTAAGTTTCATATATTACTCACAATCTGGGATATGTAGGTAAATTAATGGAATAACTGGGTGGGTTCACCTTGGCTAGCCCCTTATTTTAGTAGAAGTTTGATACTTTAACTGTATAGCAACTCAAGATTTCCTTGGTACACATCCATTTTAGGAGCGTTGCAAATATAGACAGGATATTCAATAAAAAATAAAATTATTACGTATTTGTAAAATCAACTGAACTGATTACATTGGTTGCCAACATTTCTTTGATCAGGGAATTAGGGTTCAAGTTAGGAGTGTATTTATCGAGGGCCGAAGTCAGCCTTCAAAGGGGCAGTACTTCTTTGCTTATAGAATAAGAATCACCAACAATTCTGGTCGCCCAGTTCAACTTCTCAGAAGACATTGGATTATCACCGATGCCAATGGTAAAACTGAAAACTTTTGGTAAGTTGAATCAATTTTCAGCAACTGTAGATACATCCTTTTCAATTATTTTGCTGCTGTTTCTTGGGGACTGGTGTCTCGCTATATTTGAAAGTTGAACTATGAGAATAATCTATTACTGCAGGGGGATTGGAGTTATAGGAGAGCAACCAGTTATACTTCCTAGAACAGGATTTGAGTACTCGTCTGCATGTCCACTATCTACACCCAATGGCAAAATGGTAGGTGTTTGTCCTTCCCTTTCCGTTTTTACTAACCTGGTCACTGTTGAGCATTGGATTCAGGATTTGTGTGTAATGCATATCTGTAGCCTAAAAGTTCAGATACGGAAAGCATCTCCTAGTCCAAAATACCATTGATTAGAGGGATAGTGCTGAAATACATGATGTGATTTAGCTGGGGCATTATATTCGACTTGAGATTTCAGTGTTTCGCACCATGTTTAATTAGGTATTTGCCTTGTTAGATTCGATTCATGCTACTTCCTTGACCCACTCCTTTTTCTTTTTTCTGATACCTTTTTATATGCAAGATTATGAGCATTTTTTCTCACTAAGATAAAAGCCTTTTAAGTTCAGCCATTTTAGTGCATGTAATTTCCTCTTTTTGTCATTTATTGGACCCCCTTTTTTTCTCTTTGTAATTATGAGCTCCACCCCTTAGGTTTTGCAGTGTTTCTTATTCAGAAGCATGTCCTTAAATTGCTTGATTCATATAATTGCAGGAAGGTGACTTTGAGATGAAACACATTGACAAGGTAGGCTCGCAGACATTCAATGTGGCTATTGCACCATTTTCTCTCTCAATACTAGGTGATGGAAGTGAAACTTTTTGAGAACAATTACATGGTGATATCTTTGAGGAGGTATTTTGTTCCTGATATCAGGTTATTATGAAACCTAAGGTTGAGAGAGCTGTAAGATAGTGTATATTAGTCGTGCAAGTGTAAAGATCATTCTAGTTTTTGAAGCACATTTAAGTTATGTTCTAAACCATTATTTGCTTAAGAGATGTATACATATGCGGATGTTAGTGGAGATCCTGGTGGAAACTAAATCAGCAGAAATAAAACAAAGTTGCATAAAGAGTTATGACTTGTTAAGCAATGTATGGTTGCTTTTATCTTTGGGGTTATCTTGCCTGTAGAAATTATACAAGTTAAGTGCAGGATACGAGACTTTGTTTCCAGTTGCCACATAAAAACAATTGAGACTACATGACGTGCCTTTTAGACATGAGTTCCTGTGCCAGACGAACCTAAGGGTATGTTTGGAAGTTTAAGATAGAATGAAATAGAATGGAATGGCAATTAATAGAATAGAATAGAATGACAATTAATGGAATGAAATGAAATGAGCCACTTCATTGTTTGGAAGTTTAAATAAAATAAGAGAGAGTTTGGAAGGCAAACCATGCCATTTCATCCCTGACCCCTCAATTTGGGAGGTCACAAAATATTGAATTTTGGACGGCAAAGGATGGCTTCCAAAGCCATCAATTGTCATTCCATCCTGTTTCAAAATAGACTCCCAAATAGTGGCCTGAGTCATTTAGGTCATTTCATTTCATTCCCTTCCCTTCCCTTTCATCCCTTTATTCACATCCAAACATACCCTAAGGCTTTGATCTGCACCTGTAAAACTTTCTTAATGACATTTAAAAGCAGCAAATCCTGCCAAAGTGTTAAGATTAACACTGCAGTTAACTCTGCTGCGCGAGTAATACTCATATGAATTTCTCATGCACAATTATGATATATAAAGGTTGTTTAGTAAAAAAACTCATTTATTGTGTTTATTTGACTTGTTTGATTCAAGTACTTTCTGAAGTCTTTTTAACACAATACGGCTCCTATCTCTTATTTTGACATCTCTGATTATTTAGACGTGTTTGTGAATTAACCATTTTATCTAAGAATCGAAGCTGAAAAGTTCAGGAAAGTTGGGTTCTTCCACTGCTATCAACAGAATGTAGACTCGCTAAAGCCATTATTGCAGAATAGCTGTTTTTGCCGCTAAAAGCCTGCAAGGCTACTTGCACTTGAACAATTTTTGTCAAAATATTTTTGGATATACTCAAACTAATGATACATTCACAAACTACCCTAAGTGCTTGTTTGGTTGGATGTTAATTAATGGAATGGAGCATAACGGAACGGTTTATAATGGAATAAAATGTAATACAGTAAAAAGTTGTTTGGGAGAGATGAAAGGATTCATAATGTAATATAGTGAAATATTGTTTAGAAGATGGATGGAATGAAATATAATGTATAATAAATGACTATTATATCCCTAATATTAAAATGGTTGTTACAGAAATTTTAACGCTATGATTTTAAAACAGAAATCACATCCAATTAAAAAGTTATGGTTCAAGTCATAACCATGATAAATTTTTTTTATAAATTTTCTGTTTTAAAATAATAAAATTTTAATAAAAGTTTTATTATTTTGTTATTAATTATAGACAATTTATTATTAATTATATAAAAATATTATTATTAATTATTAATTATTTTATTTTATTCTATTATATGTGATTTATAT
>JANZXV010000007.1:18994507-19009411 GCA_027576455.1 Erythroxylum roigii
CAGGGTCGCACACAAAGAGTGATGTGATCTGGGCTTATTCTCTTGGGCCTAATCTATTAGGCATTGAATAAATATATATGGATATATTTATTGGGCTAGATTGAATTAAGTTGTCGGGCTTTTATTATATGAGAAATAATGGGCCGAAACTTATTGAGCTTCAATGGGATTAGGTTTTCTCTATAAATAGAGAAACTTAGTTCTCATTAGAGGTAAGACACTATTGATTCACGAAACCCTAGCCACCATCCGAGAGGAAAACCGTGCGGCATTCAGAAAGAGTTTCAGGACGTGTTAGCACACCATAGCCACAGCCCAGATCGTGCATACTCGTGTGGATACCGGTAGAGGGCATTCGCGTATTGCAGTGTCTTGGAATCCGAAAAGATTAGGGGTTAGAAAATTGAGGAATTTCAGTGCACTGTATGTTTTGCATAATTGAGTATTCGCTGATAAGTGCATCTGTATTTTTGACACATACTAATATTTATACATGCATGTATTGACAATTCCAGGTATAATTGGTTTTAAAATTTTGGTTAAGATGAGAATTATGGTTTTCAGGTGTCGGAAAATTACTTGGAGAACGTTATTATTATTTCAGTATTTTTTTGGAACTTTAGGAATTTTCCTAGAAATTTTGAGATATTAGGAAAATAGACCAATGGTGTTTTGTCATGTAGCACCTTTATATGGCTGAAAAATGGCCCACATGCAATGGGGCCACGTGTCAATGGGTTATTAAAGCACTATCGTAAGTGTGTAAGGCAAAAAAATGCTGTAGCTCTTTATTTTCTTTCAGTTTTGCTTTGTCCTCACCGAAACCCTATTCTTCACTATCAAAGCTAGGATTTTGCTAGAGAAACAAGGTAAGTGAAGTTTTAAGTTTCTGAGTTCTCTGAATGATTTTGATAATGTTTTGCATGTTGGAAATAAACACATTCATGAGTTATCTAAGTTAACTAGTTTCGGTGACAGTGATGAGAAAGATGAATTGATATTATTGAGCAGTGGAACTATAATACCGATGTATGTAGCTTAAAGAGAAACTTAGTGAAGTAGAAAGGTTTCGGATGAGTTGAGTGGTTGTGATGAATGGGTTTTAATGATGATAAATGTAGCAGTAGAGAGAGAAAGCACAGACTACACATTCTATTTTGAAGTTTGATTTTGATCCTTGAGTTTTGAGTTCTTTTAGAGTGAGATAAGTTCCAATGGGTGTGAAAATGCAGAGAATATGAATTAGGAATGGATTAAGGAGAAGAGAGGAAGAAGATGAATAAAACGCAGTAAAGTTAATCACGACCAACTCTCCTTGGTTCGCCGCGGCCAACTTGAAGAATTTCCTCTCTGGAAAAGTTCGTCGCGGCAAAGTCTTTCCTACACAGCTTGAACATGCTTTGGTGTTTTAGGCATAACTTGTTATGTAGTTATCTAAATGGAGTGATTTTTTATTTCAGTTAAACTAGAGACATAAGGCTACAAATTTTATGAAGAGATTAAATTATAATTCTGCCTCTAAAAATTTCATAATTTGATTTGAAGTTGAGATAAGTATTCTATTGAAGCTTAAGTACAATATGAGATCTTTTGAGTATAACTTTCAGTATACAGAACCAAATGGAATGATCTTGGTATCATTAGAAACTCAAGACTTAGGAGAAGAACTTTCTAGAAGGAAGTGTTATCAAATTACCTCACCTTCCTGATGAGAATAATTGAGCAAAGTGGACCAGAAAGTTGGCTGTGAGATAAATTTAAATTGAGAAATTGAGTATAGTTTCACATGATCGATAATGTGACAAGATTAAGGATAAGAAACCCAGAATTTTGCATGAACATGCATCATACATATTCAATATACATGAATGTACATAAATGATTTCATAATCATGCACAATAGTGATATGTGATTGTATTAAATGCTCTAGACGAATGCATAGAGTGACCACTTCTAGATATTGCCAGGACTTCGTAGCAATAAGCAAAAAGGGAGCTTTTGTTAGTAATTTAGATGGTCAATTTTTGTTAGTTATTCTATAAGAAAATTTTGATAGTTTTGCATTGATTATTTTGTTTGCTATTGATTTTGGATCATTGAATGATTTACAAAGCAGTAAGAATGTGATGTGCTTGAATACATGGTATGAAAACATTGATTGATATATGAATTGCATTTCAGATATTTCTATTTGTGAATCTGTTAAGTCCTAGTTGTGGGTAAATAGGCATGCCTAAAAAGGTTTGCAGCTGCTCCTGTGACACGACGGTGTCGAGACTTCGGTCTCTCTTGTGACACTTCAGTGTCGAGACTTCGGTCTCTCCTATGACACTTCGGTGTTGAGACTTCGGTCTCTCCTGTATAAGTCTCGTTACTTGCTTCAGTAAAGGGATTAGCAGTCATCTGATTTTGTATTCTCATATATGTTGATTTCTAACATAATAAAATTGTGTTCTGATTCTGAAGGGTTTATACCCTCTTATGATATTCTGTTTTGTTAATTAGAAAATCTATTCTGAAATGCATTATGTCTGATTTATTGTTAAAGCAATCTTTTAATGCATGTTATGCTGTTACATGATTCAGTATGATGAGTTGTCACTTCATGCATAGATTAGTTATTACTCACTAAGCTATATGCTTAGCACGATGGATTTGCCTCGTGTAGGTTTAGAGCAAGGATTATAAAGACTGGGACAAGTCAACTACAATGACCAAAGGAGACTGAGTTTTGTTTGTCAAAATGTATTTTTGAATTTGTTTTTGGGCTTGTATCTGATGTATATGAATTTTGAATTTGACTTAAGGTTTGAAATAACCTTAATTCAGATTGGTTTTTGAATTTAAGATATGTAATGTATGTTTGTTTAAGATTCTGGAAATGCATGTATGAAATGTTTCGTATGTTATGTTTTGGATTTGGTTTCGGTTCTATATTATCTGTATTTGTGTGTGGCACTTTGCATACCATCCCAGGGGGGTATGTAGGGTGTCACAAGTGAAGTAAAAACAAGGGGCGATTATGTTTGGCAAGAGATTCACTGCCAACTCTTCTTCGTTATCCTTCATTTTATTTATTGAACTTGTTTCTTCTGTTATCATTTTTATTTCTTTATTTACCGTCAAACTTGGGATTGAAGTTAATGAATATGATGAACAATTTTTATTCCATTATTGGCTGATTGTCATTTTTAGAATTAATGGAACTAATTTAATCGATTATACATGATTAAGTTACTGTTTTATTGTCATGTTATTTTCTATGATTTCTAAACTTATTGAATGTAATAGTTTGGCCAACTTTTGCATCATTTTGATATTAAATAAAGAATCGAGAGAAGAAACTTAATATTAGAACAAGAAATTAAAGATTCTTAAGTTATGAATTATAAATATATTAACTTAGGTGAGTAATTATCAATTAGGTTTAAATAACTGATTTGGATAATAGACTTGTCGAATACGCTAGTTTATTATTTGAATTGGTTTTAAAACATAATTGTTGATTTTAGCAAGACAATTATTCAATCAATTTGCCTTAGTCATGCATAGGCGATTAAATTAGTGAAATTAATTTCTCAAGAGCTCACTAAATTGATTGATCAAACCGTTCTTTGCTTCCAATTAAATTAGTTTACTTTTTAGTTTATTTTATTTTATTTTCTCTAAGTCCTTTTTCTTAATAAATTGGGTTAGAGTGTTTAGGATTACATTCTTGTCTATTCAAAGTTAATTTGAGTGGACCAATTTCATCTCCTTGAGAGATGACCCTGGGTATTCAACTAAAATTACCTCGTATACTTGCGAGTGGGATAGCCCAGTTTTTAAGAACTTATTTTGGCACAACAAGTTTTTGGCATCGTTACTGGGGATATGTTTAGTGTTTAAACTTAATTTAATTTTGATTGTTTTCTCTTTTAATGCATATGTTTTTTGCCGAGTTATTTCGTTGGTTTGTTTTATTAAATTTTGTTATTAATTCATTGTTGTCCTTAATTTGTTTACGCTAAAAAGGAGGTCCCTAAAAAGTGAACTTGTTCCCTTTGTTGATAGCATGCATCGAATAAAAAGACCTCAAGGGACTTTGAAGACAATCTAGAGGAACCCAAGCCTAAAGTTTGAGTTAATAACCAAAAGATGGGTGAAGGCAATTAGTCATGAAGGAGTATGCCCAACCAGCGATTGGTACAGCCACTTCATGCATACATTTGGGAGAGGTAGCCAGAAACTATGAATTGAAAAGCATTCACTACAACATGTCACCATCGTTCTATGGAGTTCTCAATGAAGATCCTTTAAACTTCATTCGGGAATTATATACCACTCGCTAGACAGTTCCTTTGGATGGCTTAAACAAAGATCAACTCATAATAAGATGCTTCCCATACCATCTGATTTATTGACTGTATGGGAGGAGGTGTCCATCAAATTCATGGGAAATTTTTATTCCATCAAAAGACCTCTAAGATGTAGACGAGAATAGCTACCTTTACTCAGATGGAGGGAGAGCTATTCCCTAAGGCATAGGAAGGCTTCAAACTCTTGCAATACAATGTCCACACCATCATTTTCCACTTCACATGCAAAACCAATTATTTTATGATGGATTGACACAACAGTATCAGTACACAGTGGATAATGCAATAGGGGGAGCTGAGAGAGAGAAGACTGCCAAAGAGACATACCAGATCTTTGAAATGTTGGGAGCCAATTCTCAATAAAAGAGCATAAGGGGGAGAAGATCTAGAGTTCATGAAGTGAATGTGAACCAAGAAATGGTCATGCAATTGGCTGAGTTAACAAAGCATGTCAAAATGTTAATTATGAGACCATCTTAAGGTGCTCCAAATCAAGAGGTATGTGGTATATATGGAACTTATGGTCATGGAGCTAATGTTTGTTTGCATTCTTTTGAATCTTTTGCAAGTGAGGAAGAACAAGTGAACTCACTTAATGGTTTTCAACCGAAGGTGCAAAATGATTTGTATTCGAACACCTATAACCCTGATTGGAGAAACCACCCCAATTTTACTTAGAAAACCAACAATCCACCAATGCAACCCCAACCACAATATTAGAATTTTTAGAGGCAAAACCAATTCCAAGGGCAATCCTCAAATCAGAAACCAAAAAAGCCTTCTTTGGAGGAAAGTCTGAATGCGTTTATTCCAGCAATAAAAAAAAATCAAGAAACAAATAATAAGAGATTCGACTCCTTGGAAGCTTTCGTAAAAAGGGTTGAAACTCAAGTAGGGCAACTCACTGCTTAAATGTAAAATAATCAAAAGGGAAAGTTGCCCATCCAACCCAAACAAGCCAAAATAGTTACTATCCTAAGAAGTGGTAAAGTGACTAATAATCATATTGAGATTCCTTCTAATTTGTCTAATGCAGGTAATCAAGAGGAGGAGAGCCTCATCAAAGAAAAAGATAAGCAGAATGAGGTAACCAATGGGCATGACTCTTTAATTCACGTTCAAAACGGCGAAAAACTTAGGCTTGCAACCTAAGGCAATGAAGGACTAAGGCTTCATAAGGCAACTGACCCTAATAGACCAATAAGTCCATATCCAAGCCGCCTTAAGGACTCAAAACAAGATGAGTAGTTTTCTGATATGTATAACATGCTTTCTAAAGTTAATATTAATCTGCCTTTATAAATGTAACCAACAACATTCCAGCTTATGCGAAGGTTTTCAAGGAACTAAGCACTAAAAAATGGAAGTTTGAGCTAAACAAGAAGGTGATAGTTTCAAAAATAGCAAGTGCAGTTCTTTAGCAACCTTCTGATCTTTATAACATGCTTTCTAAAGTTAATATTAATCTGCCTTTATAAATGTAACCAAGAACATTCCAGCTTATGCGAAGGTTTTCAAGGAACTAAAATGGAAGTTTAAGCTAAACAAGAAGGTGATAGTTTTAAAAATAGCAAGTGTAGTTCTTCAACAGCATTTACCCCCCAAATTGAAAGATCCAGGTAGTTTTATTGTGAAAGTATCAATGGATAATGGCGATGAGGTTAAGGGTATGCTTGACTTTGAAGCAAATATAAACCTTATGCCTCACTCTATTTATGTGAAATTGGATCTAAGACAGTTAAGACCTACAAATGTTTGTTTGCAATTAACTGATAGCTTAATCCATTATACAAAAGGAATAAATGGAAGATTTGTTACTAAAGTTTGGGGGATTAATTGTCTCTGTAAATTTTGTTGTCTTAAATATGGGGAAAGTACAAGAGCAAGAAAGGAGCACACCATAATGCTAAGGAGGTCTTTTATGGCCACCACCAATACTTTGTTTAATGTGAAGAACGGAAAACTGACTATGATCATTCTTAGAGAAAAAGTAGTATTTTCAATCTTTAATGTCAAACCTATTCCTACTACTGCTATTTATGATGAATGTTCTCTTGTTGATCAAATTAATGCTGTAGATCTTGATTTTACCTTGCATAAAGAGGAAGAAAAAGAGTTGGATTCGGTTAAAGAAATTTAAGAGTATTGCCAATTACTAGATAATGCAACTGAGGCAGAGTTTGGTAAATTCTTAGAGACAACTCCCAATGAAGAGAAGAATGTAACGCCACCGAAAGTAGAGCTAAAAGAGTTACCTAAGAATTTGAAGTATGTGTTTTTACGAGAAGGGGAAACATATCCTTCCATTATTGCTTCCACTTTGGATGATGACTAAGAAAAAGGACTTTGAGTGAGATGAAAAGATTGAAAAGGGTTATAAGATGGGGTTTAAGTGATATTATGGGAATTAGTCCCTCTATATGCTTGCATAGGATTATCCTAGACGACGGGGCTAAACTAGTGAGAGAAACCCAAAGAAGACCCAACCTTAATATGTGGGAGATAGTGAAGAAGGAGGTTTTGAAATTGCTCGATAAGGGAGTGATCTATCCAAGTGCCAATAGTGAGTGGATGAGCCCAGTTCATATAGTTCCAAAAAATTAGGCATTACTATTGTTAGAAATGATAAAAATGAGTTAGTGCCTACTAGGATTACCATTGGATGGAGAATCTATATTAATTATAGGAAAGTGAATGTGGTTACTAAAAAGGACCATTTTTTCTCCCTTTTATTGATCAAATATTGGATAAACTTTTCAGACATAAGTTTTATTATTTTCTTGATGGTCTTTCAGATTATTACCAGATATTGGTTGGTCTTGAAGACTAAGCAAAAACAACATTCACTTGTCCATTTGGGACATTTTCTTTCAGAAGGATGCCATTTGGTTTGTGTAATGCGGCTGTAACATTTTAAAGGTGCATGTTTTCCATTTTCAGACATGTTTGAGGACTTTATCGAGGTATTTATAAACAATTTCTCAGTCTTTGGTGCCTCTTTTGATGATTGTCTAAATAAGCTGACTCGAGTACTTGAAAGATACAATGAATGCAACTTGACCTTAAGTTAGGAAAAGAGTCATTTTATGGTAAAACAAGTGACAATCCTAGGTCATGTGGTGTTAAAAAAGGGAATTGAGGCTGATAAGGCTAAAATTGAAGGTATAGAAAAATGTCCGCCACCCACTTCTGTTAAGGATATTAGAAGTTTTCTAGGACATGTTGGATTTTATAAGAGGTTTATTAAAGATTTCTCTAAGATAAGTCATCCTTTGTGTCAACTGTTAGCCAAAGATGTCCATTTTGATTTTAATGAGGAATGCCATAAGGCCTTTAACATTCTCAAAGAAAATTAATCTCTACACCGATTATTGTGGTCCCTGATTGGTCTTTACCTTTTAAAATTATGTGTGATGCTTAAGATTTTGATATGGGATCTATTTTGAGCCAAAAAGTTGAGAAATCTTTGTGTGTAATTTATTATGCCAACCTAACTTTGAGTGATGCATAAATAAATTACACAACCACCAAGAAAGAATGATTAGCAGTGATTTTTGCATTGGAAAAATTTAGATCTTATTTGTTAGGGTCAAAAGTTATAATCAATTCTCATCCTGCAACTCTTAGATATCTTTTAAGCAAAACGCATGCAAAATTGTGGTTAATTAGGTGGATTTTATTATTATAATAGTTTGATGTGGAAATAAAAGATAAAAAAAGAGAGTGATAATGTTGTTACAGATCATTTTTCTAGGTTATCTCCTAATTTGGAAACTCTTAAACAACAAAGGAAGTATGCAATTGCTGAGAACTTTCCTGATGAGTAGTTATTTGTTGTTAGTAAAGTGCCTTGATACGCTGACTACGTGAATTATCTTGCTTGTGGCATTTTGAGAACTAACATGACTTTTTAGGAAAGGAAAAGATTTCTTCACTTAAGCAGGTACTATTTTTGGGACAATCCATATCTCTGTAGGATTTGCAAAGATGAAATCATTCGAAGGTGCATTCCAGGGGGAGAGCAAGTATGTGTCTTGACTTTTTGTCATGAACTCCACTGTAAAGGCCATTTTGGAGGGTGAAAACTGCTTATAAGGTTCTTTAAAGCAGTTTATCTTGGCCCACTTTGTTCAAGGATGCTCATTTCTTTTGTTAAAATGTGATAAATGCCAACGAACTAGAAATATAAGTAGAAGAAATGAAATGCCCCTAATTAACCAACTGACTGTTGAATTATTTTATATTTGGGGTATTGATTTTATAGGCCCTTTTCCTAAATCTTTTAGATTTGAGTATATACTTGTTGCAGTTGATTACTTATCTAAATGGATAGAAGCAATACCCACCCAAACTAATGATGCTAATGTTATTGTTAAATTTGTAAAGGAAAATATTTTTAGCAGGTTGAGGATTCCACGAGCAATTATAAGTGATGAAGGAAGTCATTTCTACAATAAGCTTTTTGAAAAGCTTGTGAGGAAATACGCAATCACCCACAAGGTGGCAACCCCATTGTTATGCCCAAAAAGTTCTAAAAAGACCACGCTATCCTACTCAAAAGTATACGAGATAGTTGTAGTTGATAACCCAAGGTCGTATCACACGAATGTGAAATTGGTCAACTTAAATTAAGTTTGAATTAAAAATAAAAATAAAAAAAGAAATCCTAGACATTCTATCACGATTGTTGAGTGAAAGCTTTTAAGAAAAATTACAAAATTAAATTGAAAAGTAGACGGAATCAATTGGGAGCAAAGACTAATAGATTAATCGAAGTGGAAAAACTCTTGAGAATTAATTTCACTAATGTAATCTCTTAGTATGATTAAGGAAAAATGATTGGATTGTTATCTTACTAATATTAATAATTGGGTTCTCAATCGATTTGAATAATGAACTAGTATGACTTTTGTATTCAACAAGTTATTATCTGAATTAATTATGAAAGTCTGACTACCAATTACAACTTAAGTTGATATATTTCTAGTTTTTAACCTAAGTGTCTATATTTTCTCAATCCGTATTAAACTTCATCTCTCCAATCTTCATTTAATACTAAAATAATGCAAAGTTTGGCCATTATATTACATCCATTCAGTTCAAAAACCACAGCAATAAATAAGACAATATATCCGTAACCCAACCATGCATATTTAACTAAATAACTATATTAATTCTCAAGAAAAGAGATCAGCCCACATATCATACACACAGTTCATCATACTCAAATACTTCAATCCCATATTACTGTCGATAGAAGTTATAAATAACAATCCAGTAACTACTAAACGAACTATGACAAGATAATAAGCAACAGTCTTTATGCTAACAAGAGTTGGAATCAGTTAATACCAACAGAAAAGTAAACTTAAAGAAATAAGCAACAAATGAGGAATTAGATAAGCATATAAAGGGTCGGATGATGAGATAGTAGAGGTCTTCTGCATTCTCAACTTTCAGCTTTGGCTTTCGCCTTCTACTTCAGTTGCTCTCCTCCAATCGAGTGTTTACTCAAGATTAGCTCTAACTCTCGCTTTCGTCCTCTCTTCCTAGCTCCCACTTCTCTACTGTTGCTCTCTTCTTCTCCTTCTCATACTCTCTTTGTTTCTCGTCTCTATTTATCTTCTTTCTCTCTATCTCTCTGTGCCCCCCATATCTGTGTTTGTGTGAGTGAACGAATGAAACAGTGAATGAAAGACGATTCCCTTCAGCCGCCACCCTCTCTTACCTTTTATAGACTGTTCCTAGGTTTAGGTTTGTGTGCCTTAACGTCGTAAGCTACAACGTATTAAAGCCAGAATTAATCTTAAAACTTCTCATGGGTGTGCATGAGGAGTCATAAGTGCATGAGTAAGCTGTCACGTATTAAAGGTAGAAAGTGGGAGTTGAAGCCAGGGAGCATGAGCAAGACCAGTGGAGTAAAACAGAGGGCGATTACGTTTGACAGGAGATTCACCGCCAACTCTTCTTTGTTATCCTTCATTCTATTTTTTGAACTTATTTCTTTTGTCATAGCTTTTTATTTCTCTATTTACCGTCAAACATGGGATTGAAGTTAATGAACATGATGCACAATTTTTATTCTGTTATGGGCTGATTGTTTATTATTGGGAATTAATGGAACTAATTTAATCGAGTATGCATGATTAAGTTACTATTTTATTATCTTGTTATTTTATATGAATTTTGAACTTATTGGATGTAATATTTTGGCCAGCTTTTGCATCATTTTGATATTAAACAAAGAATCGAGAGAAGAATTTTAATATTAAAACAAAAAATTATAGATTCTTAAGTTATGAATTAGAAATATGTTAACTTAAGTGGGTAATTATCAGTTGGGTTTAAATACTGATTTAGATAATTTGAATTGATTTTAGAACCTAATTGCTTAGTAAGAAAATTATCAAATCAATTTGCCTTAGTCATGCATAGGAGATTAAATTAGTGAAATTAATTTCTCAAAAGCTCACTACATTGATTAATCAAAATTTTCCTTGCTTCCAATTAAATTAGTTTTCTTTTTATTTATTTTTATTTTCTTTAAATCATTTTCTCAATAAATTCGGTTAGCTTGTTTAAGATTGCATTTGTTCTTTTATTAAAAGTTAATTTGAGTGGACCAATTTCATCTCCTTGAGACAACATTGGGTATTCGACTACAATTACCTAGTATACTTAGCCTAGGTTTTTAGAACTTATTTAGGCACAACAAGCATTGTTATATGATGAAATGGTTTGCGAAAATAGTGTAGGTTAAATTGTGCGATCATATATATGAACCTTATCAAATTTCTCAACATCTAAGGATTTTTAGTAGGCATATTCTAATGTGCTTGGTGCATACTATTTAACCACTTTTTGAATATTATATCTAAGACCATTGATAAAATGAGTATATATAACAAATTGATCTTTGATGAGAAATTTAAGAACATCTAAACCTACCTACCTCAAATTCAACAGAATATTCAATTATGCTAAATAAAACTACAGAACCTATGCAAATTGCATCTTCTCGGTCCCTATTAGAGCATACTCTCTAATCATCAACACCATACTTTTGGCTGTATTATCCTTTGTTATAATAAGGAAGACCTCAAAGTTGACTTGTTAGAGCCTACTAAACAAGCCATGCATGTCCATCTGATTTTTTTTGCAGGCAAATGTTGATTTAAACATCTCCTTTACCTATGCGAGTAACCACTCATTTTAGAGAAGAAATCTATGGAGCAACCTCTGAAACCTTAGTAACTGTATAACCCTACCATGGTTGATCTATGGTGGTTTTAATTCCACCCTCTTCCCCCTAGAAACTTAAGGACATTGCAATCTCAAAAACCATTCAGAGGACTTCAAGAATTGTGCTCAAGATATAGGATTGACTTATATGAAATTCTTTGGTAATGTATTTACTTAGTCCAACAAACTATCTTCATCTTGGCATATAAGGAAAAAATTAGATCGTGCAATGGTGCATAATGCTTGGCTGACTACCTTTTCAAATAGATTTGCTAATTTTAAAGATTTGTTATTTTTGGATCATTCCAGATGTGTGCAAGATGGGTGAGAATTTTAGTTGTGCAGGTACTAACCAATATTGTTATGTCCAAAAGTTGAAATGTATTAAGTAGGAGCTTAAACTCCTAAAATCTGCACAAGGCTCCACTATCTTTATTATCCATTTGAGCAAATCCAAACTTGAAGCTATTCAATCAATGCTTGCATTACATCCTATTGATCCGCATCTTATGGAAAAGGAAAAGCTAGCATTTACCAATTATTTCCAAGCTGTAAGCAATCATCATTCTTTGCTTCAACAAAGAGAAAAAAAATACGCCGACTTAAGGATGACGATCAATGCACCAATTTTTTCTTTAAATTCATCTTAGCATAACGTAACTTCAACAAAATCTATTATATCACATTTGCAATGGTGCACCACTCTTGGAGCCCCATGAAATTCAAGATGAAGCTGCACACTATTTTACTTCTCTTCTAGGTTCATTTGACTATTCAAATGTCTCCTTCGATGCACTAGGGTTATTGAATTTGCTGAAAGTTTCTTCTCTTGATTGTGAGCTTCTCACCTAATCTGTTGTTGATAATGAAATCGAAATAGTAGTCTTTGCTATGGATGGTTCAAAAGCACCTAGACCTGACGGCTTTAATGGTCATTTCTTCCAAAATTCATGGCATATTACAGGACCTTTTGTGAAATAGGTAGTTCAGGAATTCTTCATCAACGAGTTCCTCCTTAAGGAAATCAACTGTACTTTTCTATGCTTGATCCCTAAAAGTCTCAACCCCTCTACATTTGGAGACTTTTGACCTATCGCATACACCAACTTTCTTTATAAGATCATCTCCAAAATACTCGCCATAAGATTGAAGAGGGTGTTATCTCCCTTGATCAACAAAAACCAAAGAGCTCATAGTCCAAGAACTTCTTAAAGGATACACTCACTCCAACTATGCTCCCAATTGTACAATGAAAATTGATTTTCACAAAGCCTTTGATAGCATCAACTTGGATTTCATACGGATCATGCTCCAAGCCTTCGTTTTTCCTATTATGTTCATCAATTGGTTAAAGTAATGCATCACTTCTGCTTCCTTAGTTATGCTCATTAATGGAAGACTTACCAAATTTTTTAAGGCGGTTAGGGGCTTTGATAGGGCTATCCTCTATCCCCCTATATATTCATCCTATGCATGGAAATTTTCAGTTCCATCATTAAATATGAAGTGTTGCTCGACCCGAAATTCAGATACCACATTACATGTAAGAAGATTACTCTTCTTAACCTTGGTTTTGCTAAAGACCTTCTTCTTTTCTATAGAGCCTAGATGAACTCCATCTACACCCTCATGAAGGCATTGGATAGTTTTAAGGGTTATTCTGGATTGTAAATCAATATTAACAAGAGTTTATGTATTCTCTCCAAAGCAGCCTCAACCTTCAGCCTCTTCTCACACAAGCTATAGATATGCAATGCTCCAGCCCTCCCATTTTGTATCTAGGCCTTCCAGTAACCACCAAGCGTCTTAACTATTAGGAAAGCTTACCTTAATAGAATGTCTTTAGAGAAGACTCTCTTTATGAGTAAATAAAAAACTGTCCTACACAGGTAAACTTCAACTCACTAAATCCATACTAAATATCGGTTTTGTGAAGATTTCAAGTGGGTTAAAAAAAATTTAAAACAATAAGAAGCCAATGATCTTATCTTACAAACAATTCAAAAACCAAAATAGCACAAATTAAAGCATAGAAACCAATATACCTAGAATTTGGTCTCTAAACCAAATAGAAGGGGACTTGAGATGCAAGGTTGAAGCAAGTACCACCTTCTCTCTCTCCACGTGTTGGCCCCAGGGACGAAACTACAGTGGGGGCAAATGGGGGCACTTGCCCCCACAGCCTCCAACAAATTTCATGCAAAAAAATTATTATTTTAAGTTTTGCCCCCACAAAAAAATAAAAATTTGCTCCATTAAATTTTTGCCCCCATTAAAAATAAAATTTTTTCCCTATTAAAATTTTTCCCCCGCTCAAAAAAATTTCTGGATCCGCCCCTGGTTAGCCCCCAAAATTTTTCTTGTTGAATTAAGCATGATTTAAATAAATTGTGAGGCCTTTATGGGATCTTTGTGTGTGGAGTTGATTATTATGTAAATGTTAGTAGGATTTTATTATATGGTTTAGTTGAATTAAATTGTAAGAGTGTATATGTATAAGGGCAATTTTGGCATTCATTAAAGCATTTTAAGACATAAGGCATGAGGGAAGGGGCAAAATGGACTTTGCACATTCATTTAGGGTATTAAGAGAAGAAGAAAATGTGTCTTGCATTTGAGAGAAGAAAGAAACCTAGATGAAGGAGAAAAAGAAGAGAAAAGAAGAAGAAAAGAAGGAAGCTAGGGTTTTGAAGATCTTGAAGCTAAACAAGTAAGTATAAGCACTAACCCTTCTTGATTTGTTAAATGAAGCATTCTTGGTGATAGTTAGAAGTGGGAAGGAAGTAAATATGTGTAGGAAATTGTTGAGGAATGGTTTATGTAAATGTGTTATTGTTCGGCTAATGATCAAATATAGATTATGATTTTGTTGTGAATGATATTGGGTTGAAATGAAGTTGAAAATGAAGTAAGAGAGATGGTTTAGTGTCTAGATGGGTTATATGTGAAATGTGTGAAGTAAAAAGTTGGAAAATGTAGCAAAAAATGTTCTCGGAGTACGTTTCTGCAAAAGTTCATTGCGGTGAACTTTCCAGCACGAATATACTTTGGTATTTTAGGCATAACTTTTTGTATAGTTATCCAAATGAGATGATTTTTGATTTGGTGTAAACTAGAGCCATAGGGCTACAATTTGTCTGATGAAAAGGAGTTTTAACTAAGTCTCTAAAGATCTCAATTTTTGAAGGTAAATTGAACATGGAATGTTGTGTTAGTATTGGAACGCACCAAAAATGATTGGGGCATAACTTTTAGAGTACTGAACCAAATTGAATGATTTTGGAGTCATTAGAAACTTAAGAC
>JANZXV010000007.1:19030929-19044078 GCA_027576455.1 Erythroxylum roigii
AACTAATGGTCCAAGAATCACCTCAATTGGAGGTCGGATGAGGGAGTTATGACCGAAAGAATCCGACATGTTCATATACTGATTCCTAATGAACATACTTTGGATCAAGCGCCATAACTTTCATTATAGATGTCGGATTGACTTCGTTCTTGACGGTTAGAAAGTAGACATCCAGGGCTAAAACTTTCATGAAGACAAAAAATTCAAATTTTGTCGTTAAGAGGTCAAATTACACGGACCGTGTAAAATCACACGGTCAGGCCGTGTACCATTCGGGTGAAATGTGCCCCCTGCGCGCAGATTTACACGGCCCGTGTAAATTCACACGGGCAGGCCGTGTAACTTACGGATAACACAAATTTTCCACTCTCTAAGACCCCTCCAAAGGTTCCTAAACTCATCCTAACTTTCCCGATACTCATAACCTTGCCAAAATTAACTTTTTCGAGCCCGATATCACTTCATATCCTCTAAAGGTTCGGGAACTTTGTCCTATACAATATCCTAACTTGTAATAAGCATAACTCTCAACTCCGATCTCAAAAAATTACATACTTTATAGCGTTGGAAAGCTATAAAGACGAACTATAACTTTCATTAAGGCAACTTAGTCCAAATTTACCTAGATCAATACAGTTTTTCATCGGAAGATAGCATATACACATTTTGCCCTCATGAAAATCTTACACTTATCCCAACTTTGTTTTCTTCTATTACAACCTTATTCAAACAATTTAACTTCTAATTGAAACTCATCCACATTCAACCTCAATTTAAATAACATTCATCATTCACCACAAAAACCTATCTTTGTTTTCCATAATTCACTTATATATATATAACCATAACTCATATTCAAAGATTTCTCAACTCATCATCCATACACAATTCATATCTCAAATCCATTGGATATGATTGATATCCAATTCACAATGCAAATCCATACACAAATCCATATGCCAATCACAACATACAACAAGTGTTTACAAAACTTTAATGGCATTTCCAAGTCATAATACAATCTCAATATCCATATCCAATATACAAAACATACAAAATCCAATCATTCTCAAAATACAACTAAGCCTTGTTTACATCAATAATTCCAAAAACATGATAAGACATGCATTTCCGAAATAATGTCGTGACTTTCTTTCACTCTGTTTCCTGCTTATAACCTGGAGATGGGAAAAGAGGGGATGAGCTCGAAAGTTCCGTGGGTAACATGCTTATAACAAATAACAAGCAAAACCTTTCAAAAGTTCTTTTGAGTCATAAAACACATGTTTCTTTCAAAATTCTTGTCATGTAAGCAAAATCACAATCACACAAATCATGCATTTTTTAACTTGTTCATAAACCATGAATGCATCAACTTGTCACAATTCATAAACACATAATAATGGTTTAGGTAAGTCCATAAACATGACGAACTACACAATTTCATATAATGGCCTTGTGTAGTTGTATACTTGAGGAGTCTTTGAAGGAACTCCGTGCCACTAGCGGGCAGGCGGAATAAGCCTATTCTTGGGTCAACGTGTACGTGACGGTTCTTGGATGGACTACCAAACCCACATAACATGTAATTCATGCACTGAAATTATTTTGCCCAAATAGCACATTCTTGAAAACTTGTTTTCATGCACATGACATATTTCACATGCATTTTCATCATCATTTCACAATTCAACAACCACAGTCATATACCAAACACATACCAATTCCTCAAACCAAAAGCAATGAATGCCACAATTATAACAATTTCTCAATCATTCAAAAAAAATGAAATTGAAATCATTTTATCTTCTTGATTTTTGAAAACATATTATTGGCTCATTATTCAAGTTATAAACAAGAAACCCACCTTAAATCCTTGCTTATTCTTGTTCAACATGCTTCCCCTTGTTCTTGATTCCTCTTGCCTCTCTCTCTCTTGATGTCCTTCATCAATATTCACAAAATTCCCAAATCAAAATAGTGATTCTAAATTGGACAACCCTTAACACCAAATCACTAAAATTGACTTTAGAAATCACAAACCCATACCATTCTTAAGTTATCTAACCACAAACCTTTCAAAAACTCAACAAAACACAAATCCTCTTACCTTGATCTTCACCCAACCAAAGGGTTTCTTGGCTCATCTTGAAGCTCTTATCTTCTTCTATCTTTTTCCTTCATGAAAAACCATCAAAATCCTTCTTGTTAGCTTAGAAAACCAAGCCCTAACATTTCTTCCTTCTTTCTTCTTTCTTCCTCCTTCACCGATTCTCTCTCTCTTCTCTCTTTTTTCTCCTCATTTTCGTGCTCTTTCTTGTTAAAAACGGCAGCCCCTTCTCATCTTACATTTAATGAGCCAAAAGACCAACAAGCCCTTCCTTACATGCCTAAAACCTTACCTCTTTAAGTGGACTTCCCAATTTGCCCCTGAACATTCATTTTAAATCATGCTACTTTAGGACAAATTTCTAATCATCAATTTGAAGGAATTTGCCAAAACTTCCTTCTAGAGAAATGTTCGTCTATGTCTTAATTTCATAATGCCACCAAAATCATTAAATTTGGTGTACTACACTAAGAGTTATAGTCCAAACATCTTGGACTGTCATTTTGCTAAGACATTTTCCAACACTTTACTTCTATCCAAAAATTGACATTCTTAAAGATTAAATTGAAGCTCAAGTCCTTCAGAACATTTGTAGCCCTATTTCTCTATTTTAATGGCCAAAATACGTTCAGATTTTTCTAATCCAATACTGCACATTAAACTCAACTTCGATTCAGAAATTGGAAGTCTTAGGGGCTAAATTGAAATTCAATTCCTTCATATGATTTGTAGCCCCAAATCTCTATTTTATTTTTCCTTAAGAATCAACTTAATTGGTTCTCCATAGATCAAGAATTGCTCAAAATACTGAACCATGTTCAGAAAATTATCTAACTCACTTTGATTTAATCAATCTCTTTTAATTTAGTCTAAAAAATTATAAATTTCTCATAATGATATAGATGATTTTCTTAGGAATCCAACGCTTCAAAAACCAAGTCAATCGGATGTCGGACTGAGAAATTAGGAGCAAAAGATTGAGAGAGGGTCGTATTGGGAAAGGAATAACAAAAACAGGAGTCAAAACGGCATATATATAACTGGAATTTCCAAAATTCATAACTCTTGTTCCAAAACTCCAAATTTGACAAATTTAGTATCGATGGAAAGATAAAAGGAAGCTCTACAACTTCAATGAAGGACAGAAAAATCAATTTGGCCTCTAAGGGAGTCAAAAATCTACTCAAAGTTTCTGTCCAATATATGTTACCCTACAACAGCAACACAACTTCCAAAAATCATAACTTCCTATTCCAATGTCCAAAATTCCATACTTTACATCAATGGAAAGATTAAGACATAATCTAAAACTTTCATGAAGAACTTAAGGGCAATTACAACCTCTAGCTATGTCAATTTTTCAATCAAAGTTTTTGCCCTGTAATTTGTCATCCTATACCACAACCAAATTTCCAAATTTCATATCTTGCAATTTCCACATCCAAAAATTGCATACTTTATAGCGTTTGGAAAGATTGAAAGATAAGCTACAACTTTCATCTAGACCACTTACTCCAATTTAGACCACATCAGTACGACGATTGGCCTCAAAGCCTAGTACACGCAAATGTACACTTATGGACATTTTCACAAAACAAAGCAAAACAATACTTAACTTTGAATGATCATAACTTTCAATCCCGATATCGAAAAATATCAAACTTTATGGCAACAGAAAGCTCTCAACAAAATCTACAAGTTTCATGAAGATCATTTTCTCAAATTCTGCCTAAATCAAAAAGTCAACTTTATCTCTAAAAAGTCAAACTTTCACAATTCTTCATATTTTAACACTTTTTCTCTTTATTTCTTGATTTTCAACTTCCATTTCAATCAACTCATTTACTTTACTCTCATAATCCATACAAAATCTACTCAAATATCAAAGCCATCAAGACTAATCAATTCTTTTCTCATTAATTTTTCTTAAAGCACAAATTCATCTATAACACAATACATATACAAAAACACTCATTCAATTTCATTTACTATTTCTAAATTCCACTCAAAGATCGGGGTCCAACACTGTCTCTGCATATTGAAGACGCCAACCAAATGCAGCGTAAGTGTCAAACACGTGACAGTGAGTGTCACATGCTTGACAAGGGGAGTTACCACGATGTAAGAGTTCTCACCACGGTGCAAAAGAATTCTAGCACTGAATTAAATGTCACGCGAGTCACGCATGATTACAGCAGATTAACAACCTAGACTCTCTCTATAAATATAAATTTTATAAAAAGAAAAGGGGGTTGGTGGAGCAAGAATAGAAAATAAGAGAGAAATTGACATGAGCAAGAATAGAAGAGAGAAAAGCCAAAAAAGTGAGCAACCATTTATAGGCAGAATAAAGATAGTTGAGGCAGAAAGCAGGAGCTGAAGCCAGGGAGCGTGGTCAAAGCTAGTGGAGTAAAAACAAACAACGATTACGTTAAGCAAGAGATTCACCACCACTCTTCTTCATCCAAGAGTTCTTCATTCTGTTTGTTGAACTTATTTCATCTGTTTATCATTTTTATTTCTCTATTTACTATTAAACATTATATTGAAGTTAATAAATATGATGAATAGTTCTTATTCCATTATGGGCTGATTGTTTATTCTTGAGGATTAATGTATCTGAGCTGAAGCCAGGGAGCGTGGGCAAGGCCAGTGGAGTAAAAACAAACAACGATTATGATGGAAAGGAGATTCACCACCACTCTTCTTCATCTGAGAGTTATTCGTTCTAATTGTTAAACTTATTTTATCTGTTTGTTTAACTTATTACATTTCGTTATCGCTTTTATTTCTCTGTTTACTGTTAAACATGAGATTGAAGTTAATGAATATGATGAACAATTCTTATTCCATTATGGGCTGATTATTTAGTCTTGAGGATTAATGGATCTGATTTAATCGATTATGCATGATTGAATTGCTGTTTGGTTATCTTATTATTTTATATAATTTATGAACTTATTGCATGTAAGAGTTTGGCCAGCTTTTGCATTATTTTGATATTAAATGAAGAATCGAGAGAAGAAGTTTAATATTAGACAAAGAAATTATAAACAATTAGAAATATATTAACTTAAGTGGGTAATTATCAGTTAGGTTTAAATAATTGATTTAGATAATAAACTTGTCAAATAAGAAAGCTAGATCTAGTTTATTATTTGAATCGATTTTAAAACCTAATTGTTAATTTTAGCAAGACAATTATTCAATCAATTTGCCTTAGTCATGCATAAGAGATCAAATTAATGAAATTAATTTCTCAAGAGCTCAATACATTGATTGATCAACTGTTCCTTCTTTCCAATTAAATTAGTTTACTTTTTAGTTTATTTTGTTTTAATTTCTTTAAATCCTTTTCTCAACAAATTGGGCTAGAGTGTTTAGGATTGTGTTTGCTTTCGTTTAAAGTTAATTTGAGTGAACTAATTTCATCTCTTTAAAAGACGACCCTAGGTATTCGACTACAATTACCTCGTATACTTGCAAGTGGGGTAGCCTAAGTTTTTAGAACTTATTTTGGCATAACAGAGTTATATCTAATATTATAATATTATGATATATAAAGTAACAAACATTCAAAAACTAACTTTAAGATCTCCTCTCAAGTTGGAGCACGATGATCTTTAATATCAACTTACAAATAAGAAAATATTATTGGCCATATTCAAATGCTTTAGTTAATATATATATCATTGGAAATTGAATTAAAAGATATTGTGTACCAATGGTGCCAGATTGCAAGTGATCAAGAATAAAATGATAGTTGATTTTAATATGTTTACTACACTTATAGAAGATGAGATTAGGAGTTGCAATGTAAAAGCATTGATTAAGAATGAGACAAAAAGATTAACAATTAGACCGCATAACCATATCAGCTCATTAGTTATAACAATTATAAAGCAATATTCTAATTCTATAGAACATGAGACAGTGGGTTATTTCTTAGATTTCTAAAAGAAAAGAACAACACTAAAAAATAAAATAACTTGTAATAGATTGTTGAGTCATGGGACAACTTGCTCAATCAATATCACAATAAGTTTTTATATGAAAATCACCATTTAAGGGGAAAAAAACCCCTTGACTAGAAGAACTCCTAAAACATTCAAGAACATAATAGGCAACATCAAGATGAGGAGAGTTTGTACTGCATAAGTGATATCAAGTGGAGAATAGTGAGACAACTACGATTCCCAATTAAGTGTTGGTATTGGTCGCCACTTTTTAAAGGTTCACCACAATCTGAAGACATTTGATATTGTTGAAGAATGGGAAAAGCAATTGGTTTGCTATTAAACATTCCTGTTTCGTTCACGAAGTCAATAGTTTATTTGCGTTGGTAAAAAGATATCCCTTAAAAGGATGAGCAAATTCTTCATATAACTCATTATGAAGGAATTCATTATTCATATCTAATTGATGTAGCTACCATTTTTTAATAGCATCAATAGCCAATAAACACCCAGGAAGAATTGATTGGCTTCTTTTGTTAGGGTAACGACACTAAATTCTAAGTATAATTTTGCTATAGAGTATAAATATCTTATCTTATAACATCACACTATTTCGAGCCAATGACAGTTTGAGAACAGGGTTTAAGCTCATTAATATTGAAATATTAGTAAGAAAAACTTAAATATTAGTAAGAAAAACTTGATGAGATGGAACAACACTAAAATAAGACAAATGATATGACACATGATAACCTAAAGAAATTACAATAGATGTAGGTTGTGATGACTTATCTACTCCATGGAACTAAAGCATATAATCATTAAGATAAGAGGGAATGTAATGAGCTCTTTAAGATCGTAATGTGTTAAAGAGAGAATGCTATGTGGGGCTTGATTGTTTGGTAGAAAATTGTATAGATGAGTCTTGAGATGAAGACATAATCTCATGATTTGAATCAATGGAGGCAAGTGAGGCAATATTATCATCAATATTAGTTTGAGGAGATTGAATTGGGGAGTTATGACTTGGAGGCATATCAACTAAAGCCTCCAAAGAATCAAGAATAGGTAAAGGAATAATAACATTTGATTCTTTAAGAGGACTATGAAAATGAAAAGGGAACTGGTTTTCATAAAAATGACATCTTGTGATATAAAACTCTTGTGTAATTCCATATCACAAACTCTCTATTCCTTTTTTATAAAAATAAACAATATAATTACAAGGTTTAGAATAAGGTGCAAACTTATTCTTTGATCGATTTTATTTTTACACATAAAATAAACAATAAAAAATACATAAATAAAGTATGATGGAGGCTTTAAAAATAACATCTTATGATGATTCTTGCTAGATAATTTAGGTGTATGAGTATAATTTATCAAGAAATACACACTACAATTTTATTGGTAAATTTATTTAAAAAAATCAAAGAGCATAAGCAACCTTTAAAAAGTGATGATGCTTCTGCTTTTCAATTCCATTTTATTAAGGGGTATCAACACAAGGTGTTTGATATGAAATACCATCGAGAGACAAAATATTAGACATAAGACCAATATTAAATTCTAAACCATTATTACTCCTAAATTGTTTAATACTATTATTAAATCGGGTATCAACCATATCGTAAAATTGAATGAAGAATTTTTTTTTGCTTTTGACTAATGTTTTATGAGATAAATCCAAGTACGTCTTTTGCAATCATCCACAATATAAGAAAATAATGAGCCCAAAAAAAGATAGAATTTTATAAGGTCCCAAAATGTCATAATGAACCAAATAAAAAGGTATATAAAGAAAATAATTTTAAATCATACTTGACAATTTAATTTGACTAATATAGTGCATAAGAATAGATGCCCATTTGGTAATCTAATAGGCAAAGAGCAAGAAGTAGTTTTCATATTAAAAAGAGGTCGCATCACATCTAAAATGTTCAAAAACACCACTCTTTATGATCCATTATCAAATATTATGAGTTCAGGTGGTTTTAGCAACAAAATTTACTACAATTTGATTATTGGAGGGCAATAAGAATATGAGCTTCTCATATTATTCTTTAGCGAGACTAAAATCTTCACCTATAGATTAACTTGAACCTATAATGGAGTTATTAGATGAAATAGGTTATATCCTCCCTTTTGAAGTTTTTGCTTTTCTTCGCCAACCTGGGAGAAACACAACCAGTTTAAAACATTTTTATTTGATATGTTTGATAAAGCAAACACATGCAAGAGGGGGTGAATTGTGTGTAAACAAATTTCAATGTACTTTCAAATTGATAAGATTCTGCTAAACAAAATAAATTTATAAATACAAGGGTCCTATAAACTTTCGAAAGGATCCTGTTAACGTTGCTAATGAAAGGAGCCTGTTAATTGAAAGGAACCTGCTAACACTCAAAATGAAAGGAGTCAATTTAATCGATAGGAGCTTGCTAACACTCAAAAAGAAAGGAGTTTATTATAAAAGTAAAGGAGCCTTTTGCAAATATACAACACAAACACTATAATGCAGAAATTTAAAGTTAAGAAGAGAGAAAGAATGACATAGTTGATTTATACCGATTTCGCTTATAACTCAAGCTTATGTCCAGTTCCCAAATGTTCAACTTGAGTGTTTCACTAAAACTCCAAGTAGTAATTTGACGAGTCTCTTCAAGCTCATAAGTACATATTTTTCAAGGTTCTTTAACCTTCCACACTAGTAGTATTTAACTAGCCTCTACAAGCTCTTAATAAATGAAAAAGTGATTTGCTCGATATGAGCTTCAATGATTTGTCTCAAGAAGAATTTTCACTTTCTAAGACACAAGAAATTTGATAAAGGTATGACTTTCAAAAGCATTAATGCCTTTGATGTATTTCAAAAATCTGGCTTCTTAACTTCTTGTTCACAATTGCATTAGATCTTTTTTAAGTCGACATTTTCTTCAACTAGTTGTTGCTTCATTTCGATTTTGAGTTGACTTTATGTCTAACGAATCTTCGATATTATCTCTGCTGAAATCTTCCAATATTCAGATGTTAAGAAATAAATATGGCAAAGTCTTGGAGCTGATTGATGAAACATATGATTAGCATAATCCTTCCAGATATTGTAGAATCATTTCTAGTAAGGTAAGATCATTAAGAAGGTTCCTACAATTAAGGAGGTATTATTCCTATGATTTTATTTCCTTTTAAGAATTATATTGTTGCCTATACAAGGAAATAAATCCAATTTGAATTTTGAAATATTATGTAGTTCTCATCAAAATCATTAATAATAAACCTTGAGCTAACAATATCCCATTTTTTGATGAAGACAAGCAATAACAGATACATTTTCAAAATTCTAATGATGATAAAGGATTTCGAAAGATACTTGTAAGCTTTATAGGTTCTTACTCTCAGTTATGATTGGAAGGAGCCTTTTTTACGACCTATAAAAAAAGCAGCCCATCATTTATAAGATAACTTAGATTAACTTCACTTATTTAGTTCAACAATCGTTCAATAGTTAGCAAACTATTAACTTCACTAATTTAGTTCAACAATCTTTCAATAGTTAGCAAAATATATCACATCAAAAGCAAGTATTTCACATTAAAAGCAAAATATATCACATCAAAAGCAAGTATATCACATCAAAAGAAAAATATATCACATCAAAAGCGAGTATATTATTAACTCTTCCCCTTTGTCATTATCAAAAAATAGAGGGAAAATAACTAAACAGTTAAAAAATACCACAAGCATGTAAGATAGCTTATCACAGATTTATACTTCAATTATGCAAAGCAAAATATATCAACTCTCCTCCTTTGTCATTATCAAAAAGAACTAATTTAACCTAATAGGGGCCTTCTTTTTAAAAGGAGCCTACTAATACCTGCAAATAAGAGCAGCATAATATATTCAAACATAATTAGATTTCAGATAATCTGCACATACCAAGCTCTTTTTTAATGAACAAAATCTATCTTCAGAAAGTGACTTAGTAAAGATATCAGCTACTTGATTTTCAATATTAACATGCAAAAGATCAATGATTCCTTCTAAAACATGATCTCTAAGAAAATGATGTTTGACTTCTATATGCTTAGTCCTAGAATGATGCACATGATTTTTCGAAAGATTTATTGCATTAGTATTATCCCATAATATAGGGATATGATTCAAGTTTAGTGAGAAATCTTGGATTGATGCTTCATTCCTAATATTTGAGTACAATAGCTAGCAGCTACTATATATTCCACTTTAGTTGTTAAAAGAGTTGTGCAATTTTATTTCTTGCAAAACCAAGAAACTAGACATCCTCCAAGAAATTGACAATGACCACTTGTGCTTTTTCGATCGATTTTATCACCTGCATAATTTTATCATTCCTATGTACTTTGTCTCATTCGTAGCCTTGCCCTCTTCATCCTTATTAAGTTTAGTTTAAGGGTACATAGGAGTACCCATAGGTTAGTTATTTTCAAAGTGGTGCTTCTTGATGAGTTCCTTTATGTATTTGTCTTGGCTAATGAAGATCCCTTTTCTATTTTTCTTATTTGTAATATGAGGAAGAAGGATAATTCTCTCATCATGCTCATTTCAAACTCCTTCTATATTAATGCTGAGAATTCATGCTCGAGGAGCCTATTTTAGACCATACAGTGCTCTAGTAAACTTCTTAATGTAGTCTAGATGATCTTCATTCTCAAAACCTGGAGGTTACTTAACAAACACTTCTTTGTTAATGTATCCATTTAAGAAGGCACTTTTAACATCCATTTGGAATGACTTAAAATTTCTATAACATGCAAAAGTAAGTAAAATTCTAATCGACTCTAACTTAGCAAAAGGTGCATAAGTTTCATCAAAATCGATGCCTTCCTGTTGATTATAACCTTGAACTTCAAGTATAGCTTTGTTTCTTACCATCTTACCATTTTCGTCAAGTTTGTTTGGAAAAAACTCAATGAGTTCCAATAACTGACTTGTTTTGTGGACGAGGTACCATATTCCATACTTTGTTCTTGTCAAACTGATTTAGTTCGTCTTTCGTAGATGAGACTTAATTCTCATCAGTAAAAGCCTCTTCAACAGACTTTGGTTCTAATTGTGAGACGAAATTCACTTAGTTGTTCTTAAAGGATGATCTTGTTCTTAGGCTTTTATAAGGGTCTCCTAGAATATATTGATATGTATCAACACCTCTCCATTCTCTTGGTGTTTTTTGCTTCATAGGTTCCTACTGAGATGAAGGAGCCTGCTCTACCCTGGCTTCAGAAGGACCTTCTTGATCTGGTGATTCTGAAGGTGTTGTAGATGTAGTCAATATATTTTTAAGAACCAAGGGATGTTCTTCATCTTCTAAATTGGTTGTTGTAGTCGAAGGTAGTGCTTCATCAAATGCTACGTGAATTGATTCTTCTTTGTTCTTTTGTTGTAAACTTTGAATCCTTTGCTAGCAGTATTGTAACATAGAAAGATAGCTTCATTTGATCTTGTATCGAACTTTCCAAGGTTGTCTTTTCCATTATTTAGAACGAAGAACTTGCAACCAAATGGTCGAAAGTAAGCGACATTCAGTTTCTTCCTTTCCACAGCTCATAGGGGGTCTTTTTAGACTAGGTATTATAAAGCACCTGTTGAGTATGTAACAGGCAGTTGACACGACTTCTACTCAGTAACCATAAGGTAGACCACTTTTGCATAACATTGTTCTGGTTATATCAACAAGAGTTATGTTCTTTTTTTCAACAACTCCATTATGTTGAGGAGTCCTTGGGCATGAAAAATTATGAGATATCCCATTTTCATTACAGAAATCTTTGAATTCTCTGTTATCGAATTCTTCTTCATGATCGCTTCTAATAAATGTAATGCAACATCCTTTTTCAATTTGAATTTTGCTTTTAAACAAGCTTCACAAACCTGATTGCTTTTAAAATTTAGGGTAGGTAGTTCTCTTACTAACTCATTCTTGGACAATTTTGATATATTGCTTATGCTAGCATGTCTAAATCTTCTGTGCTAGATAATCGAATCCTTTTTTATTCTGATGACCTTTGCTTTGTTTTTGTCAGCAAAGACAACATTACCTTCGTTTTTCCTTTCAATTTCAATATAATTGAAATGTGTATTTTACCTGTCTTGTGTCTCGAACAGCCACTGTCGATTATCCATTGATTTTCTCTTGTCTTTGTTTTGAAGCATATCTACAAAAAAATTATCTCATTTTAGGTACCTAAATTTTTCTAGGTCCTTTCAGGTTAGTAATTCGACCTTTCGATCTCTAAACATATATTTGAGATAATTTCTCCGTTTTATGAAATTTACAAGAATGATTAATATGACCATGTCTACCACAGAAGAAACATAAAACAAATAATAAGAATTGCTATAATTTCTACCATATATCAGGTTCTTGTTATTTTGACTATAGCTACTGCTGGATTTAACAAAGAAGTTCTTGTATAGCCAGACATTATTATTTTCGTTGTAACCTATTCTAGCTTTATCAAAAACGCATTTACCACTTCCAAGTAGTGCATCAAGGTTGTCCCTTCCATCAACGAACTTTGCAAGATCTTTTTCTAGAGATAAGATCTTTCCTGCACATTTCTCTTTCTCAAGTTCTAGGGCGACAACCTTTTCTTCTAGCTGTCTCACTTATCATAATCATTCTCAAGCAAAGTATTTTCCAACTTGGCTAATCTTTCTTCCACAACTTCCTTTTCAGAAACCTTTTGTGTATTGCTATTGTTGCTACTATCTTTTAGTAGGGACCTGTTGTTTTTTGTTTTCCTGTTCCCTTCTCTTTTCTTCATGAGCTTCTTTTTGTAAAAACAGGCATATTTTCTGACCATCAAATTGAATTCGTCATCTCTATCTATTTGCAACTCAATGTCGCTTTCATCACCGATTTATTCATCAGTTGCTTTTAGTGTTGATATGTGCTTAATTGTTGATATTTTTAATTATCTTCACTTAGCGATTATTGATACAAACATGATTAAAATACTCACTCTAATTCATATTTGATTTTAGGTACAATTTGGAAGTAAATAAATTAAAGTGAGTCGGAAGCATTACATTTAGGCCATT
>JANZXV010000007.1:19048852-19065254 GCA_027576455.1 Erythroxylum roigii
GGAGATTTGTTGTGGAGCAGGAGGGTTTGAGTTTAGGGGGTGTTGGATGTTAGGGTGTGAATTGTTTCCAGCGTTATCCTCCAGGACTACGCTCTGCTCTTCTTGATCTCGATTTTGGGGTGGTGGTTGATCATTCGGATGCGAAGATTGTGTTTGCTTATTTGGGTTTAATGGGGGCAGCTCGTCTGTGCTAGGGTTTTGGGTGATGGGTGGAGGACAAATCTGGGGATCATGATGCGTCGATGGAAGGGCGACAGGTAATCGCAAGCCTATTCGTTGTAGTGCAAGTGCCGCGACGGCGGCTACATCAAGATTTGTTGCTACCGCCTGACTTATCTGAGTACTTCTGGACGTGGTGCTCTGACGCTCGGCCTCACGGTGGGTGCCAACTGGTTCAGTCTGATTTTGCTGAGGTTGGGTGCCGTTGTTTGGATCCATGAGTTCAATTAGCTTTAACTAGGAAATACCTGCAAAAACAATAAAAGGCACACCGGGAGTTGATTGCTGGTCGGCCCCTCCGATGCCTAAGTCAGTTCTTTTGTGGTAGTTGTTGTGGTTGTGAACAAAGAATATTATGGTTCTAGTCTCATACCTGCGTCATGATGAGGTAGTGATCTTATATAGTGAATACCTGCTGGGATTAGATTATCATCTGGAAATGGGTCGATCGGCCCGCGTGCCATTCTAGAGTTGGGCTTAGGCCTAGCATAATTTAAATTATAATAGCTAATTTAAATAGCATAATTATAATCTAAATTCTAGATACTTAAATAGATAATGTATAGATAAAGTAAACACTATATTCGAGAGAACTCATGATACGAATTCATATACATTAGATTAATACCTTTTATATATTCAATTAGTACTTGTTGTTGACTGAGTAAACCGATAAGAATTATGTTTTTGTTCTTTGCTTAGATAATGAAGTCGCATATGACGTTAAATTAAGTCAATTGATGATGTTCAGGATTATGTTAAAAAGCCCCAGTGTTGTCTTATTTCATGCACGTATTAAAGAAGCCCCAGTGTTGTCTTATTTCATGCACGTATACTCCTTTACTTCCACACAGCAATAGAGTCAGAAATTTAAGATAAAAAGGGTCTAAATATTTAAGATTTTAAATCTTGAGAGTCCAGTGCACCATTGAATTTCAAATAACTATGTCCTTATATATATATAATAAATCTTGGGAGGCCCAGTGCGCCATTGGGCCCTAACTAACTCCGTCTATACTTCCACATGATATTGGGATAAAGTTTAATTTCATTATCAAACTTAAATTTGATGTTTATACATTTAGTACAACAACAAAATTAAGTAGAAATTTCGTTAAGATACGAGATTTAGGAAGGTATATTAGTATACAGTCTTACCCCTAACTATTAGAAAAGATGTTTATATATTTAGTAATAGATATTAATTTACTGTTGTCTACAAAACTATAATATTGTTTCTAATTAATCGTAATTATTATATTTATTCTTTTATAATGTACTTTTTTATTAAAAGAAAAATATTATAAATATCTATTTTTTAATCTATTTTTAATAAGTTATTTTGTGCATATTCTAATTGTCAAATTGAAAAACTAAAACTCAACTCAACAAAATAAACTTGGTTTAAGAAAAATATGATAAATATGCAATTTTTTTAAAAAAAGAATATGCTAGATATTTTCTAAAATTAAAAAAATGTAGATTAAAACTTACTTATTCAAATTTAACTAAATTGAAATTTGTTTTTCGAACGTTTAAGAAGTTTTTAAATTTTAAATACGAATTTAATTTATTATATTATCACTTTTAAATTACATCTCTAAATGACTATTTTCTTATAAGTTGTTTTAATAATAAGGTGGTTTCATATAGATCTCAATTTCAAATATTTACTATTAAGAGAATGAAAAATTATAGATATTAAATTATTGATTTGATACACATAAATCAACTAAGATTATAAAAACTGAACAAATATGAACTAAACAACGGAAAGATAAGCCAAAGAAGAAACAAATCCATTGAAGTAAATCCAAAGAGTAACTTTACTTCTTGTATTGGATTATAAGATGTATACATTGACTCCAAACTTGCAAAATTGAAAGATGCAGATTCAAATCCCTTAAATGACAGATTCAGTCCGTTATGGGGGAGTAAGCACTCAATTTGTAACCTGAAAATCCATTATACAGCATACACTGTGTACTCTTTTATGAGTAACAAATGGATGTATCTCCGGTTCTCCTGTAGACTTAGCCTGATTGTGATTTGACTACTTGTGGCCTACATGCAGAGCTTGAGGTCTATTCAAACGGCTAATGCCCCAATAATTAAAATCCCGTATTTGCTCTGTTATTCATAGGGGAAACCCAGAGTCTGATCTTCCGGTGACTGCTGCTTTTTGCTTTTATTTTCTACTCATTTCTTGGGCAGCAGTAATGGAGACAACTTTCTTTTTATTTCCAACCCATCGGCCTGTAATCTCTCTATCTGCGTCAACTCGACACCAATTTTTCCCAGTTCTCGGTCTTCGGGAAAAGGGTGTGTCTTTTTCTGTAAGACCTGTTCACAGGAAGAAACAGATAAAAGGAAGTGGAGCCTGTCCGGTTAATGCTCTGCCTAGGGCTTGTGAAAATGCATCTCAGCCCTTAACTGCATTTAGTGAGGTATAGGTCGGAATGCATTTGGAAGATTGTAATTATTTATTCATTTATTCAAGATTTAATATTTAATATTTCTGGGATCTCTTTTTCTAGCTGATTGAATGTTTAATAAATGGAGTGGATTTATCCCAATCTGAAGTCGAAGCTTCGCTTGACCTTTTGCTTAACGAATCTAGTGAGGTATTGATCAGTGCATTTCTGGTTCTGATGCGAGCCAAAGGGGAGACCTTTGAAGAAGTGAGTTTGTTTGCCGTTACTTTTTAGGTTTCCGCTAAAGACAATAACTCTGTAGTTTTGTCGCTTTACAAGAGGACTGGTTTCCTTCTTCTGCAGTAATTGGATACCTAATATTTATATGCTAAATGAGGTATTTCCTTGCATATTATTCTATTCCAAAAGATGGAACGAAGTTGATGTGAGTTTCTTATGTCTTTAGATTGTAGGTTTCGCAAATACAATGATGAAGCGTGCCAACAAAGTTGAAGGTTTGGTTGGTGCTGTTGACATTGTTGGAACGGGTGGTGATGGAGCAAATACGGTTAATATATCCACAGGAGCATCAATGCTAGCCGCTGCTTGTGGTGCTAAGGTCGCCAAGGTCGTAAAATCTCTCTGTTGGAAAGTCCAGTTAATGTTTTGGAGAGACTGTCTCGGTGTTCACTAATGAAATGCTGAACGTTATAAGTTTGCTGTTTGTTTCCTATGCAGCAAGGAAATCGCTCGAGCTCTTCTGCATGTGGCAGTGCTGATGTTTTGGAGGCCCTGGGCGTAGTAATTGACTTGGATCCAGAGGTAAGGTTCGTGGTAACAAGTGGTTAGTGGTTGAAGCTGGAGACGTCAGCTTTTGGCAATCTTCTGGCGGTGGGACTTGTATTTAAATGCCATGAAAACAAAAAAATTATTTAATGGGAGCAGTTTCTACTTTGCAATTAGTAGATCCAAGACTTATTTGCCCTTTAAATCTTTGATAGCACAACTCGCTTCTACTTATATTTCATATCTGCTTACTGCATTACAGTTCTGATACTTGGAAGTTTGCTGGTTTAAGTTGTTTATTAATTGGATTGGATATTGAGAGTACATCAATCAAATTTTAATTTAATTAGATAAAATTTTATTTCCTCGTTGACTTTTAGGAGAATTAAGTGCCACTGGCTTGAAATGGCAGCTCGTTTTTGCCAGCTAAATTGTTGTAGGTTGGTGTTTATAACAAGGTCAACTCATGCAACTTTTTCCGCTGTTCTTTTATGATTTAATTGGTTAAAGACACAACAAAAATACTTGTGAAAGTCTCGCTAATATGCGGAGTCTGAAGAGATCTAATAGTATGTAATCTTATCCCTAACGAATAGAGAGGTTATTTCTGATAGATTCACATGAAATTTTTTTTATATATAAATATATATTTATGTGATATATATACGTGTGTGTGTGTGGGATTTAAACTAGGTATTAATGATAGTGATGATATATATGTGTGTGTGTGTTTGTGTATGTGCAAATACATAATAAAATAATAATTTATTTGATTAAAGACATCGTAGAATATTTTACCATGTGATCTGTTGGACCATTCATCTGTTCATGTATTCCAATTCAGTGCTTGTTCATATGTTGGACCTTATTCTTTTCCTTGTTCCAGAGAAGGCAAAATTTGTACATTCAACATATTACATTTTTACTTAATTTAGGGGGTATCAAGGTGTGTGAATGAAGCAGGAATTGGTTTCATGATGTCACCAAAGTTCCATCCAGCAATGAAAGCTGTTAGCCCTGTGAGGAAAAAACTAAAAGTCAAAACTGTATTCAATATATTGGGCCCTATGTTGAACCCTGCTCGGGTACCCTATGCTGTTGTTGGCGTATTTAAGGAAGACTTGGTAAATTCCTGTACATTGATTTCTAATGATTGGTAGAGATGTTATCTGTTCAGTAATACAAAATATTTGTTGTTACTATTATGAAAAGAATTTTTATTGTTCAAAAGCTTAGCTAGTTGCATGCTGCAAATTTTAAGTTTTTGACATGTCATAATGTAAGACAAATAGAAGAATTATTAACTAGTAGCTAAAACTCACAAAATAGAAATATGACTGATATTAGGCTAGTATTTTAGGGTTTGATGTGCTGGAAGTTAGGATTTTTGTTGCTGAAATTTACTGAACATAAAGAATGGAAGGTAAGAAACTAGAAATCACTCTTAGAAGAAATTATCTCACCTTCTAATAAAAAACTCAAATTTGTAAAACATTTTCAGATTACTTGTTATTGATGAAGAGTTGAATACACACATATATCTATAGTTCTTAAAACCCTTATTCTAGTAGGAAAAGGCTCCTAAGAAATTTAAATCGTATTCTATTGAAAATTCTACAAGTCCTAAATAACTAGGATAATATATGTGAAATAGAGTAACATATTTAACTTATTACTACTTCCTATCTAATAAGGAATCTTAACATAATCTAAATTTCAGTTCTTATCTTTTGTTGTCAACTAAATTCTCAATCCTCATCCTACCAAACTAAGACTTGTGGTTGACTAATTTTTTCTATTTTATTTCTTCTACATAATTTAAGCTCTTCTGCATCAATTCTCCCCGGCTTGTTTGAAGTCATCATCGACGTAGAATGTAACAAATACTGATCATATAATTCTGGATTTAACTTTTGAACTTCTGATTTTAAATTTCAAGTATTCACTTGACAAGAAATTGTCGATATCCACTATCTCTTGTGGCTACAATTTGTTGATTAAGAACATTATTTATTTCCTATTTAAGATGGGGAGTGGTTGGAATTCTTACAACTACAGTAGGGGATTACTCATCTTTTCCATGATAAATAATTAAGTCCCCAACATTAAAGATAGGACCTATTCCCATATCATTTAGTAATCCCAAAACATAAGTAATACTTATCTTCTTGATAATCTTATAAGGTCCAGCATTTTGTGAATGAAATTTCTTATATTTCTCTTTTTGAAAACGCTCTAGACGAATCCTAAGCATTACCATATCCCCTCAATTAAATTCAACCAATCAATGATGTTGATCAACATTTTGTTATAAGAGAAAGATGCCCTTCATGTATTGTGCAAGACCTTCAACTTCAACACTAACTCGTGTTGTTTGTGGTAAAGGAACTAAATCAATAGCCTTCTTTGGTTGAACTCCTGAAACTATCTCAAAAGAGCTCTTACCAGTAGACCTACTTATAAAACTATTGTATGCAAATTCTGTCATAGGGAGAATGAAGTCCCAATTTTCACATTATCTCCAACCAAACATCTTAACAAGTCCTCCAACTTTCTATCACCATCTCTATTTGTCCATCGGTTTGGGGATGGAAACAACTTGAACATTGACGCTTAGTGTTCAATGTTTTTATAGAGCTATCTAAAAATAACTCATAAACTTTACGTCACGATCAAAGATGATGGTTAAAGGTAATCCATATAGACGTACAACCTCTTTGAAGAATAGTTAAGTCTTGACCAATATATTTGCAAATGGTTTCATAACTAAACCATATGGCTTCTCTACGACATAGGCATCAAAATCATACGTATTGTTGCTTCTTGTAGTCAGATGCACTAACTTGCCATCATGATTGAATTTTGACTTTGCAAGTGCATTCACAACTTCTTTATTCCTATTTGTACTAATTGCGCATCTTCATTCAAATATACTTTTCCTTAATCAGCCACTACAACACAATCTTCATCAAAAACATTAAGGATATCATCAAGTTTTGAACCAACAGCTCGGGAAGCCTAAGTAGTTGCTGGTTAATCTTTTCAGCTCCATGTTCCTGTTATTTTAGCTTGTTGTCCTATACTTTTAACTTGTTGCACTGCTGTTTTAGCTTGCTGTTTAAGTGTTTGAGCTTTTTGTTCAATTGTTTCAACTTTAGGGTTTGCCAAAGAATCCACTTTGTTATGTTTTTCTTTATCTTTCACGCTTTGATCATCTCTCCATGTCATGATTATCTTCCATTGTCAAACTCTCTATATCATCAAGTATTTGAGCATCTTCTAAATGTAGGCTCGAAGATTCGAGTTGATCTACTAAATTTGAGGAATCAAAATCATTTCATAATTTTTCAGCAATGATTTTCCCATATGTTGTGTGTTTTTGACCAATACCAGTCCCTTCTTCTTGCTTATTACCACGTTCTCCATGTTCTACATCAAGTATAGGTTGTTGGTTGGTATAATTTTTTGTTGTAGGAGTTTTGACTATTAGGGAATGTATGTCAAAGTTGTCTAGCCTCTCCAAACTTTGTCGAACATGTTTTCTTATGGGCGTTGTTACATGTAAGTTGGTTCTTGGTACACCTTGTGAATGAGGATCATCAATGCCCAACCTTTTAGCAATATTTAGAAGTATTTCATCTTGCTCTAGGTTGCTAAATATTCTTCTATACACCCTTCCAGTACAAGTCGCCATTGTGAACCAAAGTTCTGATACCAATTGATGCAGGACAAATAGAAGAATTATTAACTAATAGCTAAAACTTACAAAATTAGAAATATGGCTGATATTAGGCTAGTATTTTAGGGTTTAATATGCTGGAAGTTAAGATTTTGGTTGCTGACATTTTGCGGTGAATACAAAAAACGGAAGGTAAGAAACTAGGAATCAGTCCTAGCATCTAAGAATCACTCTTAGAAGAAAGCATCACACCTTCTAGTTCAAAACTCAAGTTTGTAGAAAAATTTTAAATTGCTTGTTATCGATGAAGAGAATACATACATATATATATATGGTTTTTAGAACCCTTATTCTAGTGGGAAAGGATTCCTAACAAATTTGAACCTTATTCTAATAAAAATATTTTAAACAAATGAGATAATATATGTAAAATAGAGTAACATGTTTAACTTACTACTACTACTTATCTAATAAGGAATCCTAACATGATCTAATTTAGCCTTTATCTTTTGTTGTCAACTCAATTTTCAATCCTCTTCCCACCAAATTAAGGCTTGTGGGTGACTAATTTTTCCTCTTTTATTTCTTTAAGCTCTTTTGCATCATGCCAATAACTCCTAACTATTGTTAACTCGATGTGGTTGAGGCAACACCGGTTCTTTACATCTTTATCTTGATTATCCTCAGTTATGTTTGGGGATGATATTGAATACTATGTGTAATTAATGCCTCATACAACAGAAAGGTGTTGATAAGAAGGTCTATGTGACCATTTAGAGGTCAGATGGTTTATAGTATTCAAAGATCTTCTGAAGAAGATAATGTCATAGTTTTAAGTGATTGGCACGAGACTGCAAGCATCTTGTGATTGCCAACAACTGAATTGCATTAAAAATTTATTCTGTTAACTTGCATTTAGACATTTATATGGTGTGCAGTCTGGTGCTGTGCTTCGTAGTAAAGTTTGAGTTGATAGGCCACTGAAATGAGTCTCCCTTAATGTTCTCGTATAGGTATACAAAATGGCCAAAGCTCTACAACGTTTTGGTATGAGGAGAGCATTAGTTGTCCACTCAGAAGGCTTAGATGAAATGAGTCCCCTTGGTTAGATTCCTCCTATTTTGCGAAGCCAAATTAATATTGAGCTTTATTTTGCTATTATGGCTATGTTCATTGTTGTTTTTTTTTGAAAAATTAAGTTCATTGTTGTTGCTCTTAAATTTCACAAACATCTGATCACAGGTCCTGGGATGGTCCTCAATGTCACTCCTGAGAAAATTGAAAAAATGTCCTTTGATCCATGTATGATCATCTCTTTTCTTATAAGAGTTGCTTGTCTGTCCATTGTTTCTAACTAATAGTGTTTAAGCTTCTAAATTCAAAAATGATAACATTAGTTAATATAGATTCTGTCTGATCAATTATGTTGCTAATGTGTTCCTTCCCAGTGGAATTCGGCATTCCTCGTTGCAGTTTGGATGACTTGCGAGGTGGTGACCCTGCACATAACGCAGACATATTAAGACGCATAATAGCAGGGGAGCGAGGACCAATTGCTAATGCATTGGTGAGTCCTCCAATTCTTTTATGTTCTTGAAGTTGTGCACAGATGCATTTACCGACATATTCGTTCGTTAATGTTGCTTTTGTGAATCAATCTTAGTTTTCAAGCTTCCAAAAAATGCTCTGATATAAAAGATAATCTATCAGATCCTTAACGCAGCAGCAGCTCTCTGGGTAAGTGGTCATGCTAACACCCTGGCAGAGGGTGTAGCGGTAGCTCGAGAAACTCAAATATCAGGGAAGGCTCTGAAAACACTTGATTCGTGGATTGAGGTTTCAAACGTAAGTGAAACTTTGAGTTGCTGTCTTCTTATTCTTAGACATTTTGGATAAGCTTATAATCAATCTGATGGAACTATTGCAGAGGATTAAAGAAGAGATGGTTGTGAAGGCGCGTGGAATGGCAATTGGTTAACAAAAAAAGAAACAAATTGCAATTCCTTTCTTCCTTCAACTTGTTGCAAGAGTATGTAGACAGTACACATTGTGATGAACAACTGTACCCACTATCCTTATGAAAGCTACCATGAACGTTGCCGAAACTTCTTATTCTACTTCTTCACCTAAGATATCAAGTAAATAACATAAAAGAGTAAGCTGAAGGATCAGGGGTACAACGAAAGTTACTAGTCATTTACATGTCAACCAACATAATTGATCACGTAAAAGCTACTCAGAGAGCTTTTCAAGCAATTCCTACTCATCTTTATGAAACCTGCCTAAAAAAGCTCACATAAAAATAGGATGAATCTTTAACTTTTTGAACTACTTTAGATGATAAGCAACGTTACCAACTTTTTTGATGGTCTCTTTGTGTACTGTCTTCTTACTTGTCTTCTTCCATATTTGTGGTGTGAGTTTCATTAACACTTTACCATTTCCTATTTATCTCTAGCAAAATTACAAGCAGTTGGACACTCATCTCTCATCTGTTGCGAGCCTATCACCAACTTAAAAGGACTCTTTTGTGTGGAGGAAGATAGTTGCAACTTGTAAGCACACTCTGCACAATCGAACAGTTTTAACCAATTTTGTTGGCTAGCACTAACATAGTGACTTGTATAATCATCCATCAAAGTATTGATCTTTTTAGTTTATCCTTCCATTTAGGGATGATTCACAGTTGAGAACTTTAGTTCAAGTTTCATTATATTGAACAATAAAGTTCAGAACTTTTTAATAAACCGAGAATCTCAATCACTCATAATATTTAATGGAACACCAAAGTATTTTACTATATTTCGATAGAACAACTCAGCAGATGTTTCTATTGAACAAGTTGTTGGAGCAACTACAAGTACAACATATTTGATCAAGTGATTCACTATAACTAGCGCCAAGGCCTTGTCATCAGCCTTTAGAAATACTGCATGAAAGTCAAAAGACATTGATATCTATGGCTACTCTGGAATAGGTAGAGGCTCTAACAATCTAGCCTACTTTTTTCTTTTCATTTTGTCTTTTGGCACACCAAATATGTTTAACAATAGGTTTTGATGTCTTAGCTCTATGCGAGGCTATACATATGAATGTAAAAACAATATTATCAACCATTTCCTTCCTAAATGTTTTACCCATTGTGTATCATATGATTTTTGCCTAAGTTCCCTACAAAGTCCACCTAGTCTAGGACCAAATAGTCTATCACCCTTATCAACAAGTAGCCCATCATCAAGCCAGTATTATTTAGTAATGTAATCACCAAATGAAAACAATTAGTGTTAAGCTTACCACTTTTGTCAAATTATGTCCATTAAGTCTGCTTCGATTCTTAACTAGTAGTAGTAGGCAGTCATCTCTTCCTTCCTACTATGGACATTCGCTACTTGGTTATACTCTCCTAGTTTGTAATCTCAAGTGAAATCATATTCAGTTAATAACTCACATCATCTTACTTGCTTAGCTGATAGTTTCTTTTGTACCTTAAACAAGGCATTCTCCACATTATTTATTCAAACTACAAACTTTGGTCCTAGGAAGTAAACATGTCACACCTGTAAATAATAAACCATTATAATGTTGGAGAAAAAAGAATAAAAATGGAGAAGGAAGGCAAGGAGTTTCATAGTTTAACTCATGTAATGTTCCATTGCAAAATAAAAGCAAAGTTGTGCCTACTTAAATAGGCTTACAAACAAACTAATCTCAACAAAAAATAAGCTACTAACTAAGAAAGCATAATCCTCCACTAACAACTTGAGAATACCAACAAAATCTCACATGCTAATTTGACCACTTGCTCCACTAACATCCTAATGTTAAAAAATAGGAACTAAGAAAATAAATTATTTTAATTATTTTAAGCACTTGCTAACACTTCTCCTTACTTCAAAATTTCATGGATGGAGCACTTTTCTCATTATGTAATGCACTTCTTATCATTGTCTTCAAATTTGTTGATGCACATTATCATCAACTTACAAATATTGGAACACATCTCTCTATAGTGCACTTCTCACCAACAACTCTAAAAAAGAGTTTATTCTTGTGCCACTTTTGCCATGTTTGTTTATTCTTCATTTTGAAATCTGCACTATTTTTGTAAATGCCCAAACTTTTTGCACTTGAAGCACAGTTGTTTTCCTTTGTGCCAATAATCATACTCTTCATGGCCAGGCTTTTTACAATTTGTACATTGAAGAATTTTACTTTTACGCTTTGAAGAGGAATTCTTGACCATGTATAATTCTTCGACCTTATTACCATTTTCTCAATCCCTCATTATTCTTCTTTGGTCCAGAACTTGAAGAGCTTTTAGTAACTCTCCAAAGGTCATATTTGATAGATCTTTAGTAACTTCAAGTGATGGAATTTTTAACTTGTATCTTTTAGGAAGTGTCACAAGAATCTTGTCTACAACCCTTTGAGTAGGAAATTCTTCACCAACTAACTTCATTTGATTGACAATGGACATAAATTTGCTCCAATATTCCTTGGCACCTTCAGAATTCTTCATTTTTGACATCTTAAATTCCCTTTTGAGATTCAAAATTTGCATCATCTTAGTTTGAATGTTGCCTTCACATTTTTCTTTTAGTTTCTCTCATGCTTCTTTAGGAGATTCACATGCTATTATACTCGTGAAAATTCCTTTCGTCACGGCTGAATGGAGGCAAGATAGAGCTTTTGATTCCTTTGCCCTTTCTTCATCATTCTTCTTGATTTAGTTTAGGGTTGGATTTTGCGGAAGAGGTGTAGGCTCAAACTCACTTTCAATAACCTATCATAAATTAGCAACTTGCAAAGGGGACTTCATTTTGATAGCTCAAGAGTGATAATTTTCTCCATTGAAAATAGGAATTGGAATAAAAAAATTGTTTGATGCCATTGCTGGGGTTGAATACTCATCATTTTTTAAAAAGGTTTTGCTATTCAATCCTCACAAGCCCAAGAATGACTAGAGCTTTGATACCATGTTGGAGAAAAAAGAATAAAAAAGGAGAAGGAAGGCAAGGAGTTTCGTAGTTTAACCCATGTTATGTTCCATTGCAAAAGGAAAGCAAGGCTGTGCCTACTTAAATAGGCTTACAAACAAACTAAACTCAGTAAAAAATAAGCAACCATATAAGAAAGTAGGTAAACATCATCCCAAGTAATCCTCCACTAACAGCTAGAGAATATCAACAAAATATCACATGCTAATTTGACCACTTACTCCACTAACATCCTAATGTTAGAAAATAGGAACTAAGAAAATAAATTAATTTAATTATTTTGAAACGTCTGCTAAAATATAATCGTCTATATCTCATAAACAAAGTATCTTGTTCATTATCATTCAATTTACTACCCATAACTTTATATAAGTTATTAGTGTGAACATCAAAAGATAATTCACAGTTCAACAATCTTAAAACATGTTCTGATGCGATTGCCGGCTTCAACTTCTCAAAGACAGCTGCACAATGGTCAAACCAACACCATTTCTTCTTTTTTTTAGCAAATTAGTGAGATGTGCAATTTTACGAGAATAACTTTAAATGTACTACTAATAGTAACTCACAAGTCCAAGGAATAATCAAAATTCTAACATATTTGTAGGGGTTAACCACTCCACAATGGCCTACACCTTCTTTGAATCCATCCAAACTTGGTTTTTACTTACCAAGTGTCTAGAAACTCGAAATGTAGCCTTATAATTCACATATTTCCATCTTAACATATAGTTAGTTTTTCTCAAGCATTCTGGCATCTGGTGTAAGTGAATTAAGTGTTTTTCTATTGAATTTTTATATATCACAATATCATCAAGTTTACACAACCATAAACTCATCTAAAAATTTATATAGCATATCATTCATTAGATTACAAAATATGGAAGGAGCATTAGTCAATCTAAAAGGTATGATCAGAAATTCATAAGCACCATAATGAATCACACGTATGGTCTTCAGCTCATCTCTTTCCACAACTCTAACTTATCGATATCTTTAGCGAAGATCCAATTTGTGAAAATGGAAGCCTTGGTCAATCTGTCCATCAAATCTTGCACTAATGTAATATGATATCTATTCTTGATGGTTATATTTAATGCCCTATAATTAACCTATATTTGTAAAATTCCATCGTCCATATTTTGAAAAAGGATAGGAGCACCATATAGAGCTTTCAAAGGCTGCATATACCTTTTTCTAATAATTCTTTCAAAATTTTTCACAATTCCTTCAATTCTAATGGAGACATCTAATATGGAGCATAAGAAGAAAATGACAAAAATGTGGACATACTACTACTTTGTGTTATAAAAAAAACTAAATATTACATTAAATTCATCTAATGGCATGACTATCATATTGAATTTTCTAGGCTAACCGTCCACATTGATAGGCACATTATATATCATTTCAACAATATCTTGATTATTGCATTTACTATTTTCAAGTAATTAGTACTCTTGCTCACCTTCAAATTTGAACTTAGAAACTAGTTTATCCGCAATAAATGTGTGTGGCACCATTGCCTATCATCGTTATAATGTTTGCACCATTTATTTGAAAAGTTAAGTACAACAATGAAGCATAGACAATACTTACCTCACTCAATAGAGTGTTTAATAGTTGGAGTGGGTTCAACAATATTACTACCTTGCCTTCATTTTCATCTTCAACCATCATAGCATTTAGCTAAGGCAAAGTGTGGTCCATGACAACTGAAGCAACCACTGTTCTTATCGTTCCTCTGCCCATTAGAGATAGACGCATTTCCATTCATTTTGCCTTTTCTTTTATTATTATGTATTTGTTTCCTTTCAAATTTGGTTTTCCATTTCCACTCTCCTGTTTTGTCCTTGTACTTAGACTAATTAGAGGTTCATGTTATCTCTTTATCTATATTTTGATGTGAATCTACAAATTGATTAGCCACTACAATTGCACTTGGAAGATCATGATATCATGTCGATGCAATTCTACTAAAAAAATTTAAAGAGTTTATCCTCTTCCGACATTTTTCAAATATTTAACATCAATAAAGTAAACGACTTTACGTAATTACAAACAATTCCCTTTTATCATAACTTTGGTAATAAACTTGAGCAACCTACTATAATCAATAAACCAATATCATTCATGTATTAATCAACTTCCTTCCAGCATTCAAATCATCATTAGTCTAGGCCCTCTACTATATTTTGGTGCCATCAGGATGATCAGACTACTGTTGCATTTCCTTAAGGAAGTTTTATAACCCTTTAGCATCACAAATACCTCAAAATGCTTCAAACTCAGGACTAGTTTGTGTCACCCCCTAGAGGAGCATTATTTCTCAACAAGGCCAATACATCTTCCAATAGCCCAACATGTCTATTTGCCTCACCCAAAATGTCATCCAACCGCCTTTGGAACATTGTGATAGAGTCCTCAATTTGATCTAGACATATAGCAACCTACATTATATTATCTTCGCTAATAAGACCCAAGCCATACTTCAAGGGAACAAGTCTTTCCCGAGTAGCTTCCATGTTCTTCCCACCATCCGTTTTACACTATAAATGGCTTCTAACCTTACTTTGATATTTTTTATGCACCAAGGCTTAATGTAATTGTAAAAGAGTCGAAATATGTTGAGTGAATGGGATAATCTTCCCTCTGCATTACTGCCTTTATTTATAACAGAATTACATCAATATATACAACCAAGACTCTTGTATACAAAACAAAAACCTATTATAATTAAAACAAACCTAAAATAGAGAAGGAATCTTGTATACAAAGTAGAAATATGTTACAATTTGTATGACAGATCCAAAACAGATAAATAAGAAGTAATATTAGGAACTGAAAGATTTGTTATATGAAGATATCTTAATAGCCTCCAGCAAACTTGACAGGGAGAACTCGAGTATGTCAAACTTGAAGCGAAGAGTAGTAAACTACTTCAAAGTGAGAGCCTCTGTGAGAATATCAACATATTGGTCATTGGACATCACATAATTAACTACAAGATCGCCACGCTCTACTTTTTCCTGAACAAAATGATAGTCAATTTGAATATGCTTGGATCATTTATGAAACACCAGATTTATAAACATAAATTGAGCACTAATATTATCACAATATAACATGGGCAAATGACCTAATGGTATATGAAGTTCACGTAATAGCTTTTGTATCCAATCTGAGGCTAGAGCTTGATATTTAGCCTCAATGCTTGAACAAGCTACAACCCGTTACTTTTTGGATGACCAACTGATCAAGTTGCTACCATAATAAACATAATAACCCTCTGTTGAACAATGAGTATCAAGGTCCCCATCCCAATCTGCGTCGAAAAAAGCTACAAGACATGGGTTATTAGTATAATAAAATAATAACCCATAATGCAACGTTCCTTTTAGGTAGCGAAGAATATGCTTGATAGCCTGCCAGTGATTGATGGTAGGCTTACTAAAAAATTGGCATGCTCTATTAACAACATATGAAATATCAGCACAAGTTATTATTGCATATTGAAGAGCATCAACGACACTTCTGTATAGACCAGGATCAGTCATGGCTTCCCTTGAAACTGTGAATTGAGAACCACTTTCTGTTGGAGAAGAGACAGGCTTAGCATTATCCATCTTAGTCTGTTGGATCATATTTGTGAGATACTTAGATTGAGATAGGCAAAGACCATCAAAAAAATGTTAAACACCAAGAAAGTAGTTAAGCTCTCTCAAATCCTTTAGTGAAAAGGTTACATGTAGGTCATGAATGAATGCATTTATGAAGTCATTGACATTACTTAAGATGTAGCACCCCACTCTCGCAAGACACGTACCCGACATCTATGGTGATATCCGAGTACGTACCCCGCAAGGGTGGCATGCTAAAACGATCATTTAGTCAAAATTCATTACAAAACTTTTATTTATTTAAAAGAAAGTACACGTAAGTAGAAATCACTAAACAAATCGGGGCCTTGTCATTTAAAAACGCTACAAACATTAGTTGGATATTTGGGCCCATTGCAGATAGAAAACGCTAGAAATCATAAAGTCATTTCAGTACCAAATCGTTTACACATACTTGTACAATTTTTGCTAAACATAATTCAAAAATAAAATCACTGAAGACATTTGCAGGTGCTAACTGATCCCAACCCCTAATCTATATCAGACCTCAGTGGCTATACTCCATATAGCCTAGCTGAATAATTCCTCAGAACCTGAAAAGTCACATTGCAATTTTTGATGAGTTTTGCAACTCAATGAGTGAACCATCATTGATGATTTCACCGGATTACATACAAACATCACATA
>JANZXV010000007.1:19101559-19117790 GCA_027576455.1 Erythroxylum roigii
TGTTTAATATACTTTAAATAATTTTTATATGCATAAATAATTTTTATTACAAAATAAAATATAGTTAAAATTAAAGTGCTTTTTATTTTTATGTTGCCAAACAGTCTACTGTATGAAATTCATTTAAAAAAGCTATTTTTTAAATGACAGTCAAACAGTCAACTGACTTCTTAGAAAAGTTTTTCTCATAAAAGATCTATAACAAAAAGTTCTACTGGTATAAGCCTAAGCAAACAAAGGCTTATTCTTTATTTTCTATATATAATAAACATTTTTTCATATGCACTTAATATCTTATTATAAAGTGGATTAATTTTGTTCTTGTCCTCTACAGTAAATTTGATTCACATGCTTCTTAAATTGTGTTTCTAACCCCTAATCTAGCAGACTTTATAGTTAGAGCCGCCACAATATAGCATATTTAAATGCCTAAACTAGTATTATGATTATACAACGTGTTGTTTTAATTATTAAAGGTAATCACCATTAAAATTATTTTGAGATTCTTGGTCCACGTTCACATGAAGTGCTTTACTGAGTTCCATAGTGTTATAAGTGCTGGAGATTTTCTCAAAGTTAGGCATTCTATGATCTATACTTTTGGAATTCAAATATAAATTGAACACACACTTTCTTTATAACAAACAATAATGATGGATGAGCTTTATCTTTATTAGGAAAATTTGGAAAATATACTTTAAAACAAAAATAAATATATAATTCTATAATAAATGTAAAAAGTTAATTTCAAGTTCAAGTTCAAGTTCAAGTTTTATTTTTATTTTTTTTAAAATTATATAAATATATATAACATAATATCTATACAATCTAATTAAATTAAAATTACATAAATATATTCCAAACCCATCAACCAAACACCTCATAAATTTATTTTCTAATTATTTGTTCTCATTCTTTTTGCGATCCATTGACCTTAAATAAATGAAAAGTATATATTAAAAAAAGGTCATCAAGCAAGTAGATGACACGCGCGGAGAAAGAGCGTGGAAACAGTTAATCTGGACCGAGCGCAAAGAGGCAAACTAGGAGAGACTGGGACCAATGTCTCAGACCCCGTCATTGTTCGTACGCTAAAATCATACTCCACAGCACCTCTCTCTCTCTGTTCATTAATTAATCCGAACCTCTTGCCTTAGTCAATATACAGTACAGTTTTTTTTAATTCTCTTGGAAATAGAGATTTTCTTTTAAATAAAAATTTATATTTTGATAATAAACAAAACAATGTGAAAATTAATACTTAAAAAGAATTATTTAGTTTTTCATTTTTATTAACATAAATTTTGAGTTTTTTTACTATAAATATATTTTTAATTATGTATTTAAAATATTATTATATTAATAAAATAAAATATTTTATTTAAAATCTAAATTTTAAATATTTAATTACAAATTAAAAATAAAGTTAATTTTTATTAGAATTTTGTAACTTATCATCTCCCAAAGTCAAATTGTGCGTCACTACAAGTTACAACATGACCGTGTGAGGGTCGGTTGTGCGCTTTAGCTACCACCCCACTCTTGTTTTCTGTACTATATATTATGTATGCATGGTGTCTTTGGAGTTTGAACTCCTGATATTCTCGGCGAATATTGATGGAGGACTTGTACGGCATGCAATCAAGCTGTAGTGCTCACGATTACTCCATGCATGAGCCAGATGATATGGTTGCTCCGTCGCCTTATAATCTTGAGTGTTTTACATCCCCTGTGCCGTCGTTTCCTGTGTTTGGATCATCGGGGCAGATGTTCTCCTGTTCTTCTGTATCCGATTCTGCCTCGCCGGTGGCGGAAATTCAGAAGAGTGGGATGTTGGAGGAAGAGGTTTCTAGTACCATTCGGACTAAAATTGCTTCTCATCCTCTTTACCCTAAGTTGCTTGAAGCTTATATTGATTGCCAGAAGGTAAATGTATGGCCAATATTGTTCTATGGCTTTGAAACTCTGCAGCTTCCCAAATGGTTAAAAGACCAAACACACACACATATACACACAAAAGGACATATCAGAAGTTGCAGATCGAAGGATGCTTATGGTTTTCCCTAGCTGATAATTAGTATGTAGGAAAGTTTCTTCTTTCATATGCCTTATATTCATACATGTAGATGCTTTGACAATGCTTTCTGACCCGTTAAAGGGTATCACTTATGCGGTTTGAGTTGATTCTTGAGGCAGTCCTATTAATGAACTGTCTAAACGCCATGTGGATTGCTTAACTAGTTTCCATGGACATTTGAAAGATAGGAGCATAATCAGTTGATGAGGAGCGCTCATGCTAAGTCCTTTTCACATGTTCTTTCTTTTTGCAGGTGGGAGCACCTCCGCAGGTTGCCTCCCTGCTTGATGAAATCCGGCGAGAAAACGAACTTTCCAATAAGTTAAATGCTGATGCCTCTTGCTTGGGCGCAGATCCAGAGCTTGACGAGTTCATGGTCCCTTTTCTTTCTCTGATTACATTCTGTATATTTCTTGAGATGACTCAAACCCTAATAAAATGCACTTCTCATTCCACCTTTCTTTTTACCTCTTACTTCCTTAGAACCTTTCAGCTGCTTTGTCAAATCCCTTTTATTTGCCTTGTTAAAAATGTCTTTCTAGGTGGCAACTGCACTGTAATACCGTCAGGCCCCATTAATTAGCTCAGTTTCCTTCTTTGACGTTATGTTCGTTGAATAATTTGTAGGTTTTGTCAAGGTTTTATGCTCCAAATGACGTTTGCCCTTTATAAAATTTTCTTTCAGATTCATCATTCCTTTGATTTATACTATATGTTCTTTGTTTGTTTTCTGTAGGAAATTAACTGTCAGATTTTGGCCAAGTATAAATTGAATCTGTCAAGGCCTTTCAATGAAGCCACTACTTTCTTGAACAATATCGAAGCTCAATTGAACACCCTCTGCAAAGGTTCTTCCAGCAGCCACCTTTCAGGTCTCTCTCTTTGGTCTTCTTTTTCTCAAACTAGTTGCCAGTCTTGACTTTTCAATTGATTATTCAGTTCATTGATGTTTGTGCTCAAGATCTTCTGAAAAACCTACCCTTTAAATGTTCCGTCGGCGTGATAGCCGAGATTATATATTATACGATCACGCAACACAAGATGTCCACAACAAATGAACAACGTGGGAAAGAAGATGGAAGCGCACGTTAGTTTAAACCTAATTCAATGTTATTAGGACGAAATCACATGAAGAACAGTGGTTGGCTTTCATAGGACAGTTCCCAGGATTGGCTCTAGACAAAAACCTGTACCAGCGAGAACATTTATTCTGGTTCGGGCTAAGACCCAGGTGTCAGAGGCTAGAAAAGACAAGAAGACCTTAATGCTGGAATATAACACCTCTCTTTCGTAAAACTGGTTCTCTGCGGTCTAAAAGGACATGACTAAATGCTTTATCAAGTTTACGTCTCCGGTCTGGGATTATCGTGCAGTGCCCTTACCTTTGTTAATTATTTCCTGGGTCTGAATTCTGATTATTTATTTCCTTTAACCTAAGAATTTAAGTTCTCGGCCTTGAAGGATGATAGGTAAAGGCTAAAGTGAAGGTCAGAAGTTTCTGTGTTATAAAGGAGTGTTGCTGTCGCATGTTGTTTCTAGGCTTTAATTTCATGAAGAGTTGATAGTAGAAGGTGAAAATCGGAGACATGTTGATACTTGAGAGAGAAAGCTTTCCTTTGCATAATTAGTAAACTGGATAAATCCTTTATCAACAGTTTCTCTTAGATCTTGCTTACTCTTAATGTTTCAAAGAAACTTTAGGTTATTTTTGATGGCTCATAGTAAGGTCCCTTTGTTCATCGTTAAGTCTTTATATATCACGCCTAGCTGTTAACTTCATTGGTGATTGTGATTAAAGATTAAACTTAGGTGGGAGTATGGAGCATGAGTTGTCGTGCATGCCATGTTGGAGATTCAAAAATAAACGACTGTTCTTGAGAAAGTTCTAAGGATTGGATCAACCCTGGCATCCATCGGATAATACAAGTCTGAGAACCGTTCTCCTTCACATAAAGCACTTATTGGGAAGAGTTGCAGGCAGTTCCAAGTGTATAAAATAAACACTCAAAACTGAAAGCAAATCTCTTTTCTACTTAATCATCAATTCAATTAGGCTCCTGCTGAATATCATAATCTACATAGGATATCATGGCAGACTGAAGTACAAAAGAGTTGAGTTTTTCTATTATAGCATCTGCATCTGCTTTTGCGCGGACAAAGAAAAGAAGAAAACATCTGCTCGTGTAAGTAAGTTCCCATCATCATCTTCTTCTTTTGTACGTGGATCAACTAGTTTTTTTCTTCTTCTTTTGGGGCTTAGACAATTCTAAAGCACTTAGCTTTTTAACTTGGTACAGATAGATTTTGTCGATAAAATTGTTATTTTAGCAGTATATCTGTGTGGTCGTAAGCTATTTATGGAATAACTTCCATACAAAAGCTGCTTTTCTTGCAGACATTGGAAATTTTGCATTCTGTTTAGGAAAAAAGAAACTTTAGATATGGATGGGTCGAAAATATATTTTTCAAGGCATGCGCAGAACTTACGTTAGCACATGAGATCACAGCAGCTCCTTGCATCCATTTCACTCGGATTCCTACTTTTACAGGTTCTTGACGTTGTTATTCTTGCCTTCACCATGATTTAGTTTCTCATATGATATCTTTATCATGTAATTAATGGATGAGAAGAAAAAGAACTTGTTATCATAAACTTTCAAATGCTGTTAGAAGGGATACTAGGTACTCCTGGTTAATAGTAGCAAACTACATTTATCTGTTACTAAATGCAATTTTTCTGAAGTTGGTAGACAATATACTTGTACTGGTTCTCTAGTCCTTTGAGTTGGTAATAACCTATGCAACAACCACTCTGCCAATCTCATGGATTAGATGTCACTTGTATTTGAGCTTAACGATTAATTTTACACGTACATTGACAGTTTATCTTAATTCTTGAAGATCTTTATGAAACTTCTCTTCAGAAAAAAATTAATTCTTTATGGAACTTTTGCTTCAAACTCACTATTTTGACGGAAAGTGCGATGATACCATTTCATATTATGTGGTATGATCTATAGAACTGTGCACTAGTACACATGTAGTCGTTTAGATTTGATTGGATTTTGTCACATTTTCCATCGTTGTTATTTCTAATCGTTGTAAGAGAAGCCTTGCAGTGTCGAAAAGCTGCATTCTCTTTACGCTGCTGTTCTTGTTTAAAGGATATCAGGGTCTGGCAGCGATAAAACATAGTATACAGTAGCTGAAATGTAGGGCTGGAAATGTAGCATAATAGGTGGTCTGTCTGAGTAAAGTATGTGAAGGGCATTAGGATTTGAGCAAACTTAGAAACTACAGTTTACACTGCGATGCACTGTTCTCAAGTTCCTTGGGTTTATCAGGTCAATTTCGATTGAAATGCACAAAAAGAACAGATTTTGGTTAGTGGGTTTTCGCCATTGAAGATGTTGGAGCCTTGGAGGTGTACAACTCTTGCTTCTATAAAAGCATCTGCAAGTTGACAGCGCGTGCCTTGCGGGGTTACCTGTTTCTCTCGAACTTCGTGCCATTTGCAGTGATTAATTAGGATTTTTATTATACACGCTGTACTTTACGAAGACGTCAACATCTTACACTCACTACATCTGACGCTGACACGACACAACGAACCTCCGAATCTTTTTGTTTGTCTCTCATTTGTTTTTCTTTTCTACATCTCTTATCTCTCCTCCTTTAACTATGTTTGTTATGTCCCATCTTTCAGCATTGGAAATTATGTCCTGTGCTGTTATATCACATCTGCTGAGCTGACCACGGAGGACATGGATTCTTGGCTTCATGTGTTCTCTGTGCCTCTGCCTCCCACTAGTTGTTCACTTTTCTTTTCCCACCTTTGTGAGGTGGTTGCTTCTGGTATTTTTGTTTTGTTTGTTCGTGTTGTCAACCTTCTTTTGGCGATGCCAACTTGCCTTTCTCCTCAGCTCATCTTCTTTATACTAAGTTGGAATGTTCTACAAAATGATATCCCTTTACTTAAATTTCGTTCGACCCTTAAGATATGGATTAGTTAATTTTTCTATACACCTAATTAAGTTGGAGTTAATGGAATTAGGTTTGTGATAGACACAAATTGATTAAATTGGCTTCTTTCTAGATTGAAACATTATATCATTAAGCTCTAACCCTTAGAGATAGCAACGAAATTCAAGTTGAGTTCTTATTTGATTGGATTTGATAGAGTTTGGACCTTACTAGAATTTGACATTTTTTTTTTAATTCAACTGTTTATGACAATTTATATTTAATCAGGTTTGGGAATTCAGATTAAATCATATTGCTTGAACTAAGCTTGATTTTCTTTTTGAACTTATTATCGGGCTTTAAGGATATGAAAAGTAATAGTCTTATTGGCATGATGAACTAGTGCTCCATATATTTAGGTCCTGTTTGGTTATTGGCTGATCAGCTATTTTTTAGTTGATTGATCAAAATTAACTAATTAACTTTATCAAAAAGTTACTGATGTTATTTAGTTGTTGGCTGGTTGAGTTGGTTGATTTAACTAAACTGGCTAATTTTATAGAAGCTATTTGTAAGCAGCGTTTAGGCAACACCCTATTGTCCTTTCTTATAATGCCCTTAAGTTTTGCGTACCGTCTATATGAGCAAGGTCAACAAGGCTCCTCTTTCACTTTGCCACTTGGTTTGTTTCATGAAGGGCAAGGTTTGTTTTTCTCTATTGTTTCATGTTTTTGTCATTTTTCAAAGATGGTGTGTTTTGTTGCCTGGTTCCGGTTTCTTTGTGATTTTTAGAATTGTTAAAGCAATAAGTCATTATTATTATTATTATTATATATTCTATATTTTTACGAGAGTTATAAACTTAATTTTTGTAGAATTAAATATCTAAAATCTAAATTCTTATAAGATTATTCAACAAAATACTAAGATATATAATATTCATACCCTTATATTTTTTTTAAAATCATATCTTTAAAAGTCATTTTACACATAAATAGCTAATACTAAACAGTTAAATTTACCAATATCAAATGACAAACAGCTAATGCAATTTGTTGATCAAATCAGTTGATAAAATCAGCTATTAGCTATCAACTAAAAGTTAATATAATCAGCTGATTGTCAAACAGGAGCTTAATATCTGTTAATGATGTCTATTCATTTATACACTTTTCTCTGCGAGCAATTTGACTAAAGATTATCTGTAACGCCGGTTTGATACTATAATATGTATTATATCCTCGCCCTTTGGATTTGGAGTTTTGCTTTAAAATGCTTAATGAATTGTTTTAAGCTATCTTTAATTTAAGTGCTTCACAAGCTATCAACATTCTCTTACCAGATGAAACTCTTGATTGGTCTGACGAAGGTACAGCCGGAGGGGTTCCGGATTCTCTCCATGCAAAGGGAGACAGAGAGCTAAGAGAAAAATTGCTACACAAGTACAGTGGCTACATTAGTACATTAAAGCAGGAGTTCTCAAAGAAGAAGAAGAATGGCAAGTTGCCAAAGGAAGCTAGACAGCTTCTGCTTAACTGGTGGAACGTTCACTACAAGTGGCCTTATCCCACGGTTAATTAAATATATTTAGATTTCGTTGTCAGGTTTTAATTATTTGGAGTAGTATTTGTGATTGTTGATTTGTAACAGGAAGCTGACAAGCTCGCACTGGCAGATGTAACTGGGCTAGACCAGAAGCAGATCAACAACTGGTTCATAAACCAAAGGAAGCGTCACTGGAAGCCATCTGAGAACACGCAGCTTCCTGTTATGGACAACCATAACTGGCCTTTTTTCATGAATGACTGATTTCGCTTGCTTTTGTACATAATAATTGTACATGGTCTCTTTATTACCTGCTGAGAATAATGAAAAACTTTGATTTCTGTCCTTGTATTAGTAGCATTATGGTTGTTCTTTAGCGTAATTGATTACTCAACTTCCTTAAAGCAACCTAAACCATCCTTATATTGCTGCAGGAATGGTGCAAGATAAGATCTAAAATTGTGAATTACAAAGTGAATAAGCTCTTTCAAGAGGTCAAGAAGCAAACAGTTCATTTGTTTGAAGTGTTTTGATTATTGAAGTTCTATTAATCTTCTCATGTCATGATCTTCTTATCAGCTCAGATCAGACTAGGAACACCGATTTTACAGAAATATAAGGTCTAATCAGCTCAAATCAGACTAGTAACGTCAATTATACAGAAATATAAGGTTTCACAACTGCAGGAAGGCTCTTAATGGAACCATTCAAAAGCGAGGCAGACATAACTATGGCGGCCGCTCTTATTACGGTGATACTATAATGTCGAAGTTGTTGGGAAGTAAAATACAAAAGCTACAACACAAGAAGGAAATAAAGGCTAGAAGCAACTTTTTAATGACAAGACAAATGGTGAATACCATTACAGAAAATGACAAAACAAGTGCCTAAATTTTTGGGCTTATACCTGAATAAAATACACAAAAAACGGCAATTAAAACATGAAAATGGGTAAAACATGTTCCACTAATATTGCGACTTTCAATGGAAAAAACTTGACCAAAACACATGCTAATTAAATCAGATAATTAATAAATTTACTAACAAATACTTGCTGAAAAATAGAACTTAAAAATAGAAATAGAATGTTAAAAATTTTTGAAGTACTACTGCTCAACGCTTCTATTTGCTCCAAAATTTATAGCTCCCATCTTCAGCCTAAAGTACTCATGTTTGGTACTTGGCAATGATTTCGTAAAAATATCCACAACTTGCGTATTTGTTTCACAAAACTTTATTGTAATCATTCTTTCAACTATCATATTTCGAATAAAATGATAGTGGGTGCTTATATGCTTGGTTCTACTATAATAAATTGGATTCTTGTCAAAGTACTCGTTACCTTATTGTTACAAAATATTTGAGTTGTGTCTTCTTAACCATGACCAATACAAATTTTTGTTTGGGAAGTAAAAGTTTCATTAGCACATTTGTCATTTCAAACATAAGAAAATAATGTTGTAAACCCAAATCCAACATCTCAAATTTTTTAATCATACAACAACAATAAGACCTAGTGAGAGTCCCACTAAAATGTGGAGTCTGGATATGTCCAATAGTATGTAATCTTACCCGGCTCTGGTAAAGAGACTGGTTCACAAGACCATATATGTATATATATATGTATATCATGTTATCAACATAAAGATATACCACCAAAAGAAATTAGTTTTACCTTGCTTTTTTCACATAAAGAAGTGGTTCAATTTTGCTCCTTTGAAATCCACTTTTCAAGAAATATGAATCAATTTTACCGTACCAAGCACGCGAGACTTGCTTGAGGCCATACAAAGCCTTCTTTAACTTGTAAACTTTGCTATTATCATCACTAACAAAACTTTCTGGCTAAGAAATAAACACCTATTTTTTTTAACTTGCCATTCAAAAATGAGCCTTCTTTAATTTGTAAACTTTGCTATTATCATCACCAGCAAAACTTTCTGGCTAAGAAATAAACACCTATTTTTTTAACTTGCCATTCAAAAATGAAAAATTAATATCAAACTAGTACAATGGTCATCTAATTGTGCAACTAAAGCTAAAAAATTCTCATTGTTTCAAAGCGAGCCACTAATGAAAATATTTCATCAAAGTTGACACCTTGCTATTATGAGTACCCCTTGTCATCCAAACAAGCTTTATGTTTCTAAATTGTAATACCAACATGATACTTTGTGCGGTACACCCACTTAAGTTAAATAATTTTTTTCCCTTTCAGAAGATCGACCAAATCCCAAATTTGATTTTTGTGTATAATTACCATCTCCTCATTCGTGGTCTTTTGCAACATCCTTATAATAAAGCAGGTCTGAAGCATATAAGGAAAAATTGCATTAGGCATATATATCACGCAGAGATATGAATTTTCATGGAGGTGTTTTAAAACTTGAGCTTTTTGGAGATAATGAATTGCTGCTGCCAGGAGCTCAAGAATTGCTATCGCAACCAAAATTAACATTTGGACTTGTTGGTTCAAAAGGTCTGGTCGTTGGAGTACCTGTTGCATCTTTTAAAGCTTGAGGAGTTATTAATGGAGTTGTGTTACTATTGCACCATGTCCAGTGTTCTTCATTGAACATAACATCCCTACTTGCAATGACCTTGCCACTTACTTGATTATGTAGTCTATATGCTCTGCATTGAGGACAATTCTAATAAAAATATATTTTTCTAATTTTTGTCAAGGTTATGGTAAGAAGGGGAAGTAATCAAAGCAAAGGCTACAAAACTAAAAACTTTTAAGTGACTTACCTATAGTTTCTATCTTTGCAAATTTCCCATGGAATCTTATTTAAAAGGCCTTTATAGGGGAGATATTAAGAAGATATTTTGTGTTTACTACCACTTTTGCCCAAAATTGTTTAGGAAATCAACTTGTTGTCATTATGCTCCTAGCTATTTCCACCATGGTTCCATTTTTCTGTTCTATCACCTCGTTTTGTTCTGGAGTATATGGTGTAGTAAGCTCCCTGCAAATTCTATTGTGCTCATATAATCCATTAAATTCATTAGAAGTAAATTTAGCACCTCTATCTGGACAAAAACCTTTGCGTAGTTGCCACTCTCTTTCTCCACCAATTCCTTGAATTTCTTAAAACTTTTTTTAAAAAACTTATTTTTTAAGAAATAAACCCAACCCATATGTCTGTAATCATCAATAAACAATAAAAAATTTAACACCATCAAATCTCAAACATTGACATGCCTTATTATAAGACAAACAAAAGCTCTAAGATTGTTTATATGAAAAAGAATTTCTACTTTGCTTCCCATAAATAAGCCCTCCATATAAATTAATTTCATCAATTTTAAGCAACCCATCAACCATATTTTTCTAAGTTAACAGTTTAAACCTTCTACATTTAATGCCAATAACGCAAGTGCCAAATTTTTCTAGCAACCAAAGCACAGTCTTCTGCGATTGCAACTTCTAGGGGAAACATTTTGTTTTGAGTCATTGGAATATTAACAATTAACTGATCATATTTCTTATCTTGAATTAAACAATAGCCATCATCAAACAAAATTGAATGTCCACAATTCATCAATTTCCTAACACTTAACAAATTATGAGCTAAATTAGGAACGTATTGCACATCATGAAAGAGGTTAAAATTACTCTATATGGTTTTAATGGCAATTATACCTTTCCTTTGAACCTTCATCTACTTGTTGTCAATTAACTTTTTTAGAACTTGTCAAGTTCTTTAAAAATTAACTTTGTTCCAGACATATGATTATAAAATCCATTATCCATAAACCATACTCCATTCAGAGCAGAGCATCATTAATATAAGAATGGTCCATGAACAAGTTGCTCTTTTCTTCAATTTCTCTGTAAATTTGACTTGCTTTTGCTCATCTCTCTGTTTTGTCCAGTAATCAACCTCTTTGTGGCTATATTTTTTGCAGTAGAGACACTGGATTGTAATTTTAATTTGCCTATGCTCATTAGATTATCCTCTACCTCTACTATGACCTTAACCTCATAAGTCGCCTCTGCCTTGTCCATCACCTCCTGGGTTATCTATCTACCCCTTATAAGAAGACTTCCCTTTTACTTTAAATGCCTCTTCCTCAACCTTTTTGGAGGGCCTATTTAGCCTTTCTTTATAAGCGAACAAGGAAATCAATAATTCATCAAAATAATAAATAAATAGGTCCTTAGACTCTTTAGTGGTAACAACTACATGTTCAAATTTGAAGTTAAAATTATCAAGACTTTACTTATAATAGTCTCACTACTAATATCCTCACCATAAGACTTTTGTGATTAATAATAATAGAAACTTTAGACATGAAAACTTATACAATATTATTCTTTTTCATAGCTGATGTCTTAAAATTACGTCGAAGAGTTTGTAAATTTTACAACAATTACCTTTTTGTTACCCATTTACTCTTGCTTAAAAATCTCCCAGGCTTGGTTGGAAGTAGAAACTACTACAATTCGAGAGAGTATCTCCTCGTTAAGTGCTTGTTGGATGAGAAACAAAGCTTTTGTGTCTCTCGTAACTGTTGGTTGGGTTGGTCTATATTTGTGTCTTTAAACCCATTCTCCACTAAGTCCAGAATTATTAAGACTTGAACATAGTCTTCATTTTTAGGCTTCAAAAGTGATAATATTCTCCATTAAAAATTGGAATTAGGGCTTGAGAAGAAAGATTGGTGCCATTAACTGCCATGGTGAATTCTTTTTCTTACTGGTTGTGTTTCTGGGAAAAAAAGGCTTTTTTTTCTCTCTTAGTTTACTCCTTTTCTTTTTATTTAGTATATGACCTCACCTAGAATTTTGAATGGGAAAGGGTTATATGTACTTTTCTCTCACTTAAAAGCTTTGGTACCTAGATTTTGTTGGAAAGTTAAAAAAAGAAATAACAGCTAGAAGGCAACTTTTTAATGTCAGAGACATTAGGTTAATATATTTGCAAAATATGACAAAATAGCTACCTAAATTTGTAGGCTTACAGTTGAATATAATATACTAAAAATCAGAAACTAAAACTACAAAATGGGTAAAAACATGTCCTACCAACATTGCCACTTTCAACCAAAAAAACTTGATTAAAACACATGCTAATTAGATAAGATAATTAATAAACTTACTAATAAGTACTTGCTGAAAAATAGAACTGGAAAGCAGAAACAAAATGCTAAAATTTTGAAGCACTATTGTTCAACAAAAATTGTTAAACTCAATAATATAGGCTTGGAACTAGAGTTGGGGCATTGTTGTGAGGGGACGTAATCTCATTTTAAAAGGTTTAGTGTCACTGAAGAATGTGCACTACTTTTCAGTTACAAGTCTTTGGTTTAAATGGTTTAGGAATTATATCACTTATGGTAGTAGGTAACCTTTTAGGTCTAATTGATTTAGTAGGATTTTCATTATAAAAACTTACAAAACATGCCTCATTTTTTTAGATATTATTTGTTCTCAAATTTTTGAGTGGATAATATTAGTAGGTGGTTGTGGTTTAAAAGAAAAACAAAAAATAAACACAGATGATTTATGTGGTTTGGTCAATGAGACCTACGTTCACCCATATATAGTATACAATCATGTTCTAAATTTGGAGGTAATACAAAATAAAGTCAGGAGGGAAATATACTTCCTAATAAGGAGTAAGGATACTTTAATCTCCCTGATTTCTTGTGACTTCAACACTCCCCCTCAAGTAGGATTGTAAATGTTAATCATATCCAACTTGTCGATGAAATTATCAAAACTTTGCCTTGACAACTCTTTAGTGAACATGTCAGTTGTTTGCTCCTTAATAGGGATGTACATCATACAAATTGTTCCTTCTTCAACTTTCTCTTTGATGAAATGAAAATCCACTTCTATATGTTTGGTTCTGTCATGCTGAACTGGGTTGAGGGAAATGCTTATTGCTGTCTTATTATCATAATAGAGCCTAATAGGTGTTTGTACTATAGTTTGTAGTTCTCCTAAAAATTTCTTTAGCCACAATCCCTCGCAAATACCTTGTGCAACAACCCTAAACTCAGCTTCAGCACTACTTCGAGCCACCACATTCTGCTTCTTACTTCTCCAAGTCACTAGGTTACCCTATACAAAAGTGCAATATCTTAAAGTGAGTCTTTTATCCTCAGTTTAACCAGCCCAATTTGCGTTTGTGAATATCTCTATCCCTTTGATGTTAGTTTTTTTAAAAAATAGTCCCCCCCTAAGGGAACCTTTTAAATATCGCAAAATCTTGTACACTCCATCCATGTGATCTTCCTATGGTGAATGCATATGTTGGCTTGCCACACTTACTGCGAAGGCAATATTAGGTTTTGTATGGGAAAGGTTTATCAGTCTACCCACTAATCTTTGATATCTTTCTTTGTGAACCACCTCTCCATCATCATTTGTTCCCCTTTGAGTTTCAATAGGTGTATCACTTGGTTTGCATGCTAGCATACTAGTTTCTTTCAGGAGATCAAACACATATTTTCGTTGTGAGACACTAATGCCCTTTCTTGATCTAGCAATCTCCGTTCCTAAAAAATAATGCATTTGACTAAGATCTACTTCGAATTTAGTGGCTAAGATCTTCTTCAACTTTTCCATTTCATCGACATCGTCCCCTGTTAATATCGTCAATTTCTATAATTAAGATCATTTTCGTCCCTTCTTTAGATTGCTTAAAGAATATAGTATGATCAGATTGACCCTGTCGATATCCTTGGCCTTTTATCACTTTTGCAAATCAATCGAACCATGCTCTAGGAAATTGTTTTAATCTATAGAGTGATTTTTAACTTGCAAACTCTGCCTTGCTCCCCCTCCTTCTAAAACCCTGGTGGTAAAGTCATAAACACTTCTTCTTTTATCTCACTATTTAATAAGGCATTCTTAATATCAAGTTGTTGGAGTGGCCAGTCTAGTTTAGCCACTAGAGAGAGAAGAACTCTAATAGAATTTAGTTTTGCTACTAGAGCAAAAGTTTTTGTGTAGTCAATTCCATAAGCTTGAGTGAATCCCTTTGCAGCAAGACAAGCCTTGTACCGTTCCATTATTCCATCAACCTTATATTTCACCGTAACCACCCATTGATAACCCACTGTCTTTTTTCCTTTGGGTAATTGTACTATTTCCCATGTTCCATTTTTTTCAAGGGCCTCCATTTCTTCCATTACTAATTCAAGATTTCCTAATGCCTCCTGGATATCTTTTGGGATTATAGTCCTATCAAAACTTGAGGTAAAAGCATGATAACTGGTAAATAAGGTATTATAAGATAAAAATTTTGAAATAGGATGAAAGGTACAAGAACGTGGTTGTTTTATGAAAGCAATAGGTAAATCAAGATCATTAGAAATTGTTACCTGATTAGAGGAATTCTCATAGTGGATTGAATCTATCATCGAGTCGGATTCCTTTGGTGCTTCGGTTGTGAGGTTCTCTTGAGAATGGTGTTTTCGTTTTCTTGAATAGACGAATACCTCCTTTTGTTTCTTTTCACCGTCCTCTAAATTCAATATAGGATGGATAAGTGAGGTTTTAGGGATGAGAAATTCAAATTCCAAAACATGAGTTTCACTTAGGTGCTCCCCCTAAAGCAAGGACTTTGGATAGTAAGGTGTGGTTTCAAATAAGGTAACATCAAGGTTGGCGAACAGGCGACGAGTAATGGAATCATAGCATTTGTAACCCTTTTGTGTAAAGGAATAGCCAAGAAAGACACATTTACGGGCACGAGGATCTAATTTGGTTCGATGGTGAGAGTGGATGTGAACAAAGGTCATACAACCCAAAATTTTTACGGGAAGATCATATATGATGCAGGCAGTGAGAAAGGACTCCTTGAACTTTTGAAATGGGTGTGGCAAAGGACAGTATCCTACTAGGCATATAGTTGATAAGGTATGTGGCAGTAAGAATAACATCTCCCTAGTAGATTTTTGATAAGTGAGTGGTAAATAATAGGGCTCGGGCGACCTCAAGGATATGGCGATTTTTTGTTGAGCAATCTTGTTTTGTTAAGGAGTGTCAACACATGAGCTTTGGTGGATGATACCATGCTTGTGAAGATACGTGCCTAACACTTGGTTAAAGTATCAATGCCATTATTAGTATGGAGGATTTGAATATCAGTGTGGAATTGAGTACGAATCATTGTGTGGAAATTCATAAAGGTAGATAGAACTTCAGTTTTGTCATTTAAGAGGTACACCCAACAAAGATGAATATGATCATCAATAAAGGTAATAAACCATTTGTATGTGTTCTACTGGGTATAGAGGATAGGCCCCATAAGTCACTATGAATCATCATAAAAGGCGTGGAAGGTTTGTATATGGATTAAATGTTGGGACCCGATCTCGAAACCGGATCCCAATCGGAGAAGCGAATCGAAAAGCGGAAAAACATAACGAAAACGAAAACGCGAAACAGAATCGGAACAAAGCGGAAACGAAAGAATGAACATAAGCTGAAAGAAAGGAATACGAACGAAAACAAAGCGAATTCAAAACAGAAACGGAAAGGACAAAGCGAATTACCGACATCTGATGACATATCCTTAAGAAAACTATCGCGTCGCGTTGGAAACCCTAAGACTAATCTGATCCGAAAATTCGGTATAAATTTTTTTTTCAGCTTATTCACTCTTATACAAATCAAAACTAATCCAT
>JANZXV010000007.1:19176143-19194681 GCA_027576455.1 Erythroxylum roigii
TAGAAAATATCATTCATTTTACTTCATTCCCATTTGGGATAAAGAATTAAAAATTATTTTTAAATTTTTTTATTTGTAATATTTTTAGTTTAATGTCCGAACTTCAAAAGATTAAATAATTTAATTCAAAATAATATTTGTATCCATAAAATTGACAAAACAACTAATATTTAAAAAATTACATTACTTCATTCTTAATATAATTTATTACTCACTTGACAAATACATTAGTGATTGTATAATTTAAAAAAATCACTTTTAATACTCAAAAAGTCACAAAAAATTAAAATATAATTAAATGCGTAGAACATATAATAATAAAAATTGGTCAATTTTTAAATTTAATTTAATATTTTTTATAATTTGTAAATTAATTAAACAATTTTAATAAATTAATCGATTAAAATAAGTTGTTGAAGCTAAAATAAATTATTCCAGTTGTATGATTTATTTGCATTTCACAAAAATTCATTTGCCAATTTGTAAAGTAAGACATTTTATAAAGGCAAAGCCTTTTTGTCCCTTATTTTCTGATTTGAATTGCTAGAATAGAATTTAGATGCGGGTGCAGAAAAGAAAACGTTGAAAATTTTTCCTTAAAGCTCGTAGCTTGCAGGGTAAGTTTACAAGTGAACCTGAATCCTGGCTAAGGGTTGGAAAATGAACCAAAACATCGTCCACCTTTACATTTTTCTGTTCAGCGACTTTACAACCTTCAGACTGGAAGGCAACGTATTTCTATACAATCAATACATTGGTGGACAACAATGAATTGCATCGAACCTAGGACGTCGTGTCTAAAAGTTACAAATTTACATCATTTTTCCTCTTTGATTGCTTCCAGTGAAGCTAATTCTGCCGTAAGGCGCTCGTACTCTAGTTGTACTCCTCCTAGTTCACTTCTAAGCTCTGTTATCTGCATCCAAAGGAGGTGATCAATCACTTCAGAATTTTCTTTTCATCTTGGTCAGAGTATTCAACCTCAAAGTTAAAAGTTCAACGGTTGTCCTCGTTAAGTGTGATGACAATTTCTAGTCGTGTTAAGTTAATATAATCCCAAACAGATAAACTGACACTAGTGCTCTTGAGTTAAAGGGAATTTTTTCTCATATTTGAATTCATAATTATTAGCTTCTCAAGAATAGTGGAATATGCCTTGAAACACAGCACAACTCATAAGTGAATGAGCTGACAAACAGTTTTGATGAGAAACATAAAATACCTTTAGACCTAGTTCTTCCAGTGTCTTCTCTTTTTCCAAGCATCTGTAAAATGTAGACTTGTGAGTGAAGGTTTATATACTGATGAAAGTAGAAAAAACTCTTATTTTCTCCAAACAGATTATAAAGAACACAAGATTTTATGTAGTTTGTTAGGATCTTCGGGAGAGAGAGAGAGAATTATTCCAGAGGGTGTTAGTTACAGCTGAGGTGGCATAACCGAATGTACCTAAGGGGGGTCTATAAAAGGGTAGGCAGAGAAGAGAGAGGGGGAGGAGAATATTTGTGAGAAGAGTGACAGAAGGATTATCACCTTCTGAGGAGCAAATCTGCTCTGGTTAGAGAGAGAGGAGCAATTCTGCTCTAGTTAGGGAACAACACTATACTTCTATACTGTAGTGCCAAGCACATTATAGATATATAGAAATAATTTAGCAAAACTCTAGTATTTTAAGACTAGAGTCCTAACATAGTTTCACAAATGTGCCTACATCATGGATAATCACTATTTTCATTAGTCATAGCGGATAGCAAGATAACCCTATATATACCTAGGATAATTCCTTTTACAACATGGGCAAACAAAACTAAACTTATGAGTACAACACTCCTACTCTGACCCCAATTTGAAAAGCTTTAGACCATCACTAGAGAATTACGCAATGTTAAACCTTCCTCACGAACACCCTCCCTCCCTAATTGGGGGATTCTTATAAGGTATTAGCCACAACTCAACAAATGGTGCTTGATGTCACAGAAATTCAGATCCACCACCAGTCTACTAAAAAAGTCTCTCTTAACACAAGCAAAGCACTATTATAAGCAATCCTCGATCAAAGGATTGATTAAAGCTATGAGGTAAATGAACATGGTCATGACAATGTAAATCAATATATCTAATGCACTTACCTTGCATGGAGTTTCTTGTTTTCCTGCATCAAGCTTGCAGCCTCCTGACATTCCGACTGACTTGCATCAATATTCACAGGCTACCAATCAAGGACATAAGTGCATGTTAACAGTACAATTACTGAAAACTACATAAAATAAATACTTTTAAGGTAATTCAATGAGCAACTGACTCGGCAAGGAATTAATGGCCCAAGTTCAGTGTAAAAAATTGAATGCATGGACAGGCTTCGTAGGTGATAGATTGGAAAATAACAAAAGTACTTATCCATATTAAATTTTCATATTCAAGAATCAACTATTCACAAAAGTAACCAAGAGTACTCTCCCGGCTATTGTACCAAGACCTTATTTCAGAAACTGCATTAGCTCTCGTATATTTCTTTTTTTGCTGGGATAGATATCCAATCAAAAGCAGATAACATGAGTTTGAAAGGTAAACATATGCATGTGCATCCTACAGAAGCAAACACAGAATTTGCAGAAGATGCAAGAAGTACTAGTTTAAAAACAGTTTTTATTATCGCATATAGACTAAATATCTAATGCTGCTTTTGCTGACCTTTGTTTCCAAACTGTGGCCTGAAACAATTGCAAGGGTCCCAACCTGCGCTTGTCTTTTCACACTTTCAAGCTCCATTACATCTGGAACTGCCTTCCTCTTCATGTGTATTCCTGTCAAAGTACAACATTTTAGTGCTAATAAATTGGACCTCAGTAACCGTACCAATCAGAGTAACACTATATCAAAAGCTAACCACAATTTGAAAGTCTATACCCGTTGCAGATGTCACACGGCTACCAACAGCAGAGCTTTTATTCAAAATGACAGGTTTAATTTTATCAAACGGTTCTGATGCTAGAGGTTTCTTTTTGACTTGATACCCAATCAATCCACAATGAAAATCCCTGCCAAAGCCAATAAGTGGTAAAAAAAACCATCGCATGCATATGCTGTGGACATTTTTCTTTAAAAACACAAGACATAGCAAGCGAAATTCTTTTACCAGTACTCCCAAGTCATCTCCTTCAATCGACTTTCAAGCTTCTGAAAAAGGGGTGTTCTTTCAAAATCTTGTTTATTATGAGTGGGCTCAATAAAGTTTGCTTCTAGAACACCTAAGAAAAATAGAAATAAAAAAATCATTTATACACCATTCTGAATAAAATTAAACCACCCAGAATCAAATGACCATTCCCACAAAGAACTTTTTAAAGGAGAAAGTTGCCATGGAAAGTGTCAGACCAACAACCCCTCTGCCCCTGCTGTCTGCATAATTTACCACCCGCCAATATGGCTGTAATGCAAAAGATGACAGATTTAAGTTTCTTGCACTCAATTGGAAATGGAAGACAGTAGATATAACACTGATAGCATCAGGATAATACAGAGAAATAGCAACTAATTGGTATTCCTGAAATTCCAGAGAGATGTGCAGAAAAGTGAAGAAAGATAGATTGCCATTGTAAATTCAAAGCCATGACATTTATATGAGTTTACAGGTAAAGATCTTAATTATCAAACACTCACCAGTATCAGGCGGTTCTTGTGGTAAACATTAAAACCATGGACACTTATATGGGGAGCTTCTTTTAAGAACCCAATCGTGGTAACAACTTGAGCCTGCTTTTCAAATTAGAAAGTGACAGAATATTAAAAACCAAAAATTGTAAATTCAACCAATTTCGAGGGGATAATTTATTTAGATCAAATTTATCAACTTGAGAATTATGGAATAACTTGGGACGTCATACAACTGATAAATTGAAAGGGATCACTAGCATAGTTAAATATCCAGTTAACCTCACATTTGGTAACTCATGTTGAATGTTTTCGAAATGGAATAGATACATTGAATGAACAAAGAAAACCCTGATAATGAATTAATCATACCTCCAAACTGCCAACAGTATGCGGTTTATATAAAATGTATTCTACAAATTTCAGATCATTAGCAAGATTGTGATGCACCACAACTTGCCCACGAAGTACTATTTTGAAAGTGTCTGGTATCCGCAGGTATAAGATAGATAAATATGCCTGCAAAAATTGGGAGGCAGGGATTTAAAGATCTTAGCTTGTGCAAGCACAAGCTGTGTAAGAGAAAAAATATCTTCCCAGTATACTTACTCTCAGTGAATAATGCATTCGATTTGCGATATGCTCTTCATTCATTTTTCTCCAAGCTGGACGTGCCTCCACTTTTTTAATATCACCAGAAATACGAATATCCTACAATTTCATGAATTAAATTGTCTAAGAGGGCATTCAAGACTAAATATCAGATGAAGAAAAAGAAATGGAAAGAAGATTTAACCGCCGGATCAGTATCGAAGTCAAGGTCCATAGTTCCATCATCACTCAACCACAAGTTGTAAATAATCACTTTTGTGCCTTGTGAACCAATATCATCAAACTGCAAAACTCTACCGATCAGACTAAGGTGGCTAGAAAGAAAAAAATAAGAGACAGTCAAAACAGTAAAAATTGATGAAACAATATCCTTTATTGTTTCTCATTTTTTTATTTTACAGATAAACATGTTGAGAATGATTTAATGCATCTAGCGTCAGATGCCCTTATGACAAACTCATTATGGTTTCCCTTAAAGTTATAGGCTGATTATGTCTAACCAACTTAGCACCAAACATTTAAGCCATGTAATCTTACTAATGAAGAGTGGATAGTGTTATTTGGTCTAGATGCTTATCAGTTGCTTAAATATCATAATCATATAATCTAAGGAATAGCTAACTGCAATGTCTTAATGCTGCAGGAGCCAATTTAAACATCTGAATAGATAACATCCTCAAATTATTGGCATACAATACTAGTACATTCTTAAAGGGTGTAAAGAACCACCAGCAGAATTAAGACAGTGCGTTATTTTCCCAGCTATTCTGATATACTATATTATTAGATGGTTTAAGTCACTGTGCACGAAGGGAGGCAACTAACTTCAAACATTCAGCATGGGAAAGAAAGGAGAAAGATAAAATATCTGTGGTACATGTCTTATATGAGAGCATATGCATATGTATACATACATACATATATATATATATATATCAGTTCTCACAGGTAGATATTTAAACGGCACAAGACACTTCGGAGCCCAATTTCTGAAACAAAAATTTTAACAGGATCATCATCAAGATTAAGTTGAGAGGACTACTACTTTGTGGAACTGCCAATCTCGAATCAACAGGCTATCAGAAATTAAGAGACAAAATATGAAAAACCCCTTTCATGTAAAGGCAATTGAAGAAGAAACTTCAAGTCAAAACACTTAGGGTTCTCAAACGGTGAAAAGAACCTACAGCAGAACGTGTATAAACAAGTATTTGTGTCTATTAAAACAATAAGGGACATTATTTGCAATTAGCATCCTAATATCTTACAATCCAGGATTTCTTTGGTAATCAACACTAAGATGTCTAAAGGAGTATAAAAATGTGGATAGAGAGATCGTAGGAAGAGGGAAAACTAAAGCAACAAAAACAAAGAAAAACTCACTTGCTTCAGAAGCTCTACTTCTGTTGAATATGGAGACCATTGCAACAACATGGAAAGATTGGACATAACTTGTTCTTTACCGCGCCAATTTGAAAACCCAAAATTTCCAGTTAGTTTATTGAACTCATAATCAACCTGCCAAAAAAGTAAGGTACAAGCGCAAATTCAAGACCATGAATCAAAGAGAGGGATAAATGTGCCAGCACTAGGACCCTCAGAGTGACACATTAAAAGGTACATCCCATTTAATTCAAACTTAAGTCCCTAATAATTGCCACTTTAACTCCATACCTCTACATTCTATCTTCTAATGCTTTTCCTATTCCATATTCTCATTTCTTACATGAAAGCCTAGCAAATTGTTTGGGTTGCACTAATAATTCAGATTTCTTGCAACAGAACAGGCAGAAAATTTAAAGCAAAGTTTTGTATTAAGAATAAAAGGTCTACACGTAAGATAAAAAGGAAAATTGAGAAATTGTTCATGATAAGTTTTCTTTCAAATCTTTTCACATAGACAGAATAAATAAGGTGCACAGCAAAAAAAGTTGCCATTACAAAACTCACCATTGGCACCACAATTCTGTTATGTCCCATTTGTCTCAAAAATGTATACGAGAGGAGGCCAACGCTTTGAGTCAACACACTGCTCATTAACACAACTAGTAAGAAATACAATCTTCAATGGGTGACAAGACATGCAGTAACTAAGTTAAAGAAAATCTTCAAGATTTGCACTTCTTCGTGCATACGATCATGTTAATAATAATGATTGCTTTCAAGATGAGATGCCTAACAAGGGAAGAGAATGTGAATTGGAAGCAAAAAAGGACCGAGGTTTGACACATTAATTTATTCTATTGTGATTATTTACAACCTCCCTCTTTACCTAACCAATGTTTTGCATGTACCTTCCTTTCCTACCAATGCCATCTCTTTATCCCAATTTACTAAAGAACTTAAACGTGCAATTACATTCTTCAATACCTATTGTATGTTTTAGGAACAAACCTCAGAAAGGATAACTGAAACTGTTAAGATTCAAAGTGGAGATCTCTCTTTAACAACACAGCCATCTATCACAGGCCATCAACTATATTAGATTTTCCAGTGTGTCTCATTAAACATCGGTAACTTAATAGCAGTTCTAAACATCCAAGATTTTACCCTAGAGTTATTTGAGTAAAACTAAAGCATAAGCATAGATGGTAAAAGTGATTCACAAACAAATCAAGATACAGCAACCCAAATTCAAACAGACCTGTTAGCTGTGCGGCGAGTGAAGACGATAACATCAGCTCCCAATCGCATGGTGCTTGTCTTGAAGCCATTACCATCTGAAAGGCCAAACCTTAAGAAATAAATATGAATATGTGAATTATTTAACTTGGGTAGAATAAAAGATCCATACATTGTCCAATTGCCATTTTGGAATTTTTATCTGAAAATCCAAAACTCATGCAGCGCCTGATTGCTTCGGGGTCCATTCCACCACCATCATCTAGCAAATAACATAAGCCAAGGACAATAAGTTCATCATTTTTTTTTTCTTGTAGAATAGCAGAATTTCTATATTGTTTGTATTTCACTTGTTATTTACATCAATACATAGATACAAGTATATATAGAAATAGATAGGGCTATTCTAGGAAACTAATATCTTTACATGATCTCCTAATATCTGTACATAATATCAAATCTGATTTATAATATCAGATCTGATCTCCTAACTATTTAGGAGTCAATCATATCGAGAACATATCCAACTGGATATGTCCCAACACTCCCCCTCAAGCTGGCTTGTATATGTCATCCATAGCCAGCTTGGTCACTAGAACATTGAACTGCCTCTTGTGTAATCCCTTTGTAAGAATGTCAGCTACCTACTGTGATGTTGGAATATAGGGAACACAAATTAATCCTTCTTCAATTTTTTCTTTGATGAAGTGCTTGTCAACCTCAACATGTTTTGTTCTATCACGAAGAACAGGGTTGTGAGCAATTGAAATTGCAGCTTTATTGTCACAATATACTTTCATAGGAACTGAAATAGGAATCTATAGTTCCTCCAATATTCGTTTAATCCATAGGACTTCACAAATTCCATGTGCCATTGCACGAAACTCAACTTTAGCACTGCTTCTTGCAACCACACTTTGTTTCTTACTCCTCCTAGTTACTAAATTACCACCAACAAATGTTCAATAACCTGAAATTGATCTTCCATCTGTAGCACTCCCTGCCCAATCAGCATCAGTATAGACTTCTATTTGAAGGTTGTTCTGCTTCTGAAACATTAAACCTTGTCCAAGAGTTCCTTTTAGATATCTTCTTAGTATCCTGTATACAGCATTCAGATGTTCTTGGCCCAATGAGTGCATAAATTGATTCACTAAGCTCACGGCAAAGGCTATATCAGGTCTGGTGTGTGACAAGTATATTAATCTCTCAACTAATTGCTGGTATCTCTCCTTATTAATAACATTTACAGGTTGAACTGGTCTAAAATTTACACCAGTCTCAACAGGAGTATCATCTACCTTACGTCCTAGTAATCCGGTCCAGAATATATTTCCTTTAGTTCACAAATATTCTTCTCAAGAGCATTTACTTCTTCCATCACAGCTGAACTCCAATCTAGATCTTGAAGTGCTTCCTGAATGTTTCTTGGCACAAACAGATTAGTGATTTTAGAGATAAATGATTTATGTGTGATAGTTTCCCATAAGATAGATACTTTGATATGGGATGATTGGTGCAGGCCGTTTCCCTTTTCTAAATGCTATGGGTAGGTAATTTTCAGCAGGGAGATCAGTAGGAATATCAATTGTACTTTGTGGGTCAATAGGTATGCGTTGATCATCACTAGACACAATAAGGGGTAGAGTAGCATAAGGATTACCTGAATCGTTCCCAGGTTCCTTCTCTTAGGGATTTGAGAGGCTGTGCATTGTAGGTTGTTATCTACTTCTCAATTGAGTCTTCCTCTTAATATAAACACAAAGCTCAATATTCCGTTCCTTAGGAACAAATCGTAGTATTTCTCCCCCCTGTGAATGAATCTGGATTTTCGGGCATGGACAGATTGAAAGAAGTATCTTTGGCTTCATTGTCAGAAATTATATTGTGATCAATAATGACCGTATGTAGGGGATTAGGAGTAACCCAAAAATTTCCTACTTCATTAGAGTTCTCCCCCTGAAGGAAATTTTTTTTATGTTATGGGAATGTGACATTCATGGAGACAACCATTTTTTTAGTTAAAGGATTGTAACACTTATAACCTCATTGACTAGGAGCATACCCAATGAAGACATATTTTTCAGCTCTTTGATCTAGTTTAGAGTTTCCCTTGTTTGAGTTGTGAACATATGCAGTACACCCAAATACCCGAAGAGGAAGAGTAGAGTAAAGTCTATTTTCAAGAAAGGATTGTTTAAACATATCTAAGGGTGTTGCATAATGTAAAAACGCGGCTAGGCATTCGATTAATTAAGTATGAAGCAGTCAAAACAGCCTCACCCCAAAGATATCTTTGCCCATTCATTGTAAACATAATAAACCGAGCAGCTTCTAGTAAATGTTTATTTTTCCTCTCGACAATACTATTTTGTTGAGGAGTGTTAACACACGTAGATTGGTGAATAATGCCTTTAGACTTAAGAAATTTTCCAAGGACTTTATTAAAATACTCGATACCATTGTCAGAGTGAAGTATACCAATGCATGTGTGAAATTGAGTTTCAACTATGGTATAGAAGTTTTGAAAGATTTGAGCAACTTCAAATTTTTCACGTATCAAATAGACCCAACATAACCGAGTATGATCATCAATAAACGTTACAGACCATTTTTTCCCAGGAAGAGTTTTAACACAGGATGGACCCCAAACATCACCATGAATTAAGTAAAATGGTTTGGATTTGGATGGTTGATATGGTTTTGTAGGGTAAGAAATCTTATGACTTTTAGATAAAATGCACTGCTCACAATGAAGTTTTGAACAATCCACAAATTTAAACAAATGAGGGAAAATTCTTTTTAGGTAAGAGAAACTAGGATGTCCTAATCTATTATGCCAAAGTAAAATCTGTTCTTTAGTAAGGGTAGAACGAGTACTACTTAGACCAAGAGCTTCTTTATTCTTCAAGTTATCATCAACTAAGTAGTAGAGACCATCTATCAACTTAGCACTGCCAATCATCATCCTCAAAGTTAGGTCATGAAAAACACAATATGAGTCAAAAAAGGTAATGGTACAATTAGAGTCATGGGTTAGTTTACTTACGGACAAAAGATTACAAGCTAGTTTTGGAACATGTAGGACAAATTTAAGGCAGATATTTGAGGGTAGAGTTACTGAACCTTTACAGCCATAGCAGAAAAAGATCCATCAGCTATACGAATTTTTCCATGACTAAAACAAGTGTCATAGGTATGAAATAAGTTAGAAGAACGGGTCATATGATCAGATGCTCCTGAATCAATGATCCAAGGAGTAGAATTATATGGAAAGGTACATGATAAAGCAATAAAATCCCTACCTGTTTGTGCCATAAAGGCATTAGGAGCACTTGAGGATTCAGTTTTAGGTGTCAGAAGTTTCAGAATGTAGTCAATCTGCTCTTGTGAAAACTATCCAGCATCCACCTTATGTGCTGATGGGATTTTCCGTGATTCATAGTGAGTTGAATCACTAGAGGAAGTTTTATTAAACTCCCTTCATGCGATCCCTTCCAACTGGCTGGCTTTCCATGAAGTTTCTAGCATGTTTCACAGGTATGCTGTGCTTTATTGCAATAATCACACCAAACTTGTGACTTTTCCTCATTCTTCCTAGTACGACCAGTAGTGTTCCCGACAACTAGTGTTGTGTTTTCAGTAGTAGACGTAGGATTTCGTTTACCAAGCATCACAAACCATCTGCTCTCTTCTCGTCAAACTTCTGCAAAGACTTCTCCAATGGTAGGGAGTGGTTGTCTTCCAATAATCCAACCTCTAACCTCATCAAACTGAACATTAAGTCCAATTAAGAACTTAAAAATTCAGTTATCCTCTACTGTTTTCCAAAAATAGTTACAATCATCAGGGGATTTCCATTCGTAGTCATTAAATAAGTCTAAGTCTTGCCACAAACGTTTCAGAGAACTAAAATACTTAGTAACACTATCCTCACCTTGGTGAATCTCACCCAATTTGAGAGTTAGTTCATATACTTGGGACTGATTTTTCAAATTAGAATACATTTGATTCACGTTGTCCCATAGCTCCTTAGCTGTGTGATAACACATATAGTTGGAGCTAATATCTTCCTCCATAGAATTTACTAGCCATGTCATCACTATAGAATTTTTTGCATCCCATATTCCGCGTCTAGGATCCTCTGCTGTGGGTTCCCTTTTGTCACCGATCAAATATCCAATCTTTCCTCTCCCTCGGATGTACATTTTCACTGATTGGGACCAGCGAAGAAAGTTCTCTCCATTCAGTCGTATAGTAGTGATCTGAATGGAATGAGAATATGAGGAAGTATTGTGTGGAGGAGGTGTCTTGACTAGGTTAGAGGATTCACCAATGTCAGACACGGTTGACATAGTTCTGCAGGATAAGAACGATAGGTGGGGTGGCTAGGATTTTTGGACAGAGCAAGGAGTAGTATGAGGGACAGTAGGTAGTGGGTAGGGTTTTAATTTACAGGTATATCTTTGATACCATGCAGAATTTCTATATTGTTTGTATTTCACTTGTTATTTACATCAGTACATAGATACAAGTACATATAGAAATAGATAGGGCTATTCTAGGAAACTAATATCTTTACATAATCTCCTAATATCTGTACATAATATCAAATCTGATTTCTAATATCAGATCTGATCTCCTAACTATTTAGGAGTCAATCATATCGAGAACATATCCAACTAGATATTTCCCAACAAGAATCATCCAAGAGGAAGAAGAATCATAATAACAGTTTTTCTTTATGATTAAAAGGTCTATTTTTACCTTGAATTAATAATGCTGGGCTCGCATCTCTAGGGTTAGAGATTTTGTCTATAGCAACATATGTAGCTCCATTTTGGATCTGTCCAACAAAATATAAAAAGAAATTAAGGAAGCAAATTTTGAAATTTTATGCATTTGGACATTCAAACATAAGTCGTAATATGATAGTTGAATTAAAGGCCAAATGATAAATGTCATATTAGCAGATATGCAAGTATAGACAGAAGAAAGGAATACTTATTACACAAAAATTGATTTATGAGACCTTGTATACGTTGTTAGAGATTATGATTTGATTAAGAGGATTGTTAGGGATTGTGATTGTGATTGTGATTTGATAGGATTATAATTGTAACTTACCCTATATATAATCTAGTATATAAAGGGAGTGGGAGTTCATGCTCTCACAATCCCTCATCTTATATGTTATCATGGTACCAGAGCAGATATTCTAATCCTGCCTCTAACTTTTCCCTCATCCAACTTTTCCTCCATTCTTTTACAGTCGACAACCCATACCTAGACCTTTCTTAAAAATAAGACTAACCTTAACAATCTAACCCCAAAACACCTTAAGCAACCACTGATGACCAATTCAGAGGAAGAGGTGACACTGGTGAGTGCCCCATGTGCCCTAACGCACTGTCGGCAACCACTATTCAACTGGTTACAGCCCACGCACCACCTTCCGGTGACGTCCTATTGACCCAATTGTCATGGATTGAGTCGCACCAACTCCAGGCACCTGTTGGTGTTGTGTTTTTCTACCTTTAATTGTTGGAAAACAGGTTTGCGTGTTAAACCACAGTCGGTGATGTGTTTTTCTGCCTTTAATTGCTAGAAATTGGGTTTGTGTGCTCAATTACAGTCGCTAGAAACTGGGTTTCTGTTATAGTCGTAACTCATGATGGTTTCAGTCCCTCTTTCATTGTTGCACGACTGTTGATATTTAAAGTTCGATTTTTTGCACTATTGTTCTTTACCTGATTCTCGTTAACATCTTTTTGTATCATCATGAGTGACTTCAAAATTGAAAGTGTTGAAGGACAACCACCCATTATGGTTCAACAAATCACAAATCGAAAATTGAATGGAACGAATTATGTTGCTTATGATAAGGCAATCATTATATATCTCAAAGGCCTAGGTAGGTATGAGCATCTCAAGGATCCAACTCCTATTATTAAGTCACCTAGGTATAAAAAGTGGGAACAACATGACAACCAAATAATGACAAGCTTTTGGAATGTCATGGAGCCAAATATTGCTGACATGTGTCAACATGTAAACTCCACAAAGGAGCTATGGGAGTATATGAGACTTTTATTTTCTAGTAACATTACTTGTATCGCGGATTTATCTGTAGAATTGTTCAAGTGTGAGCATGGAGGAGGAACCACACTGAGTATTTTTTAGAAATAAAGAATCTATTTATAGAACATTTAGCAACCTAATCGATAACAATAAATAAGGATCAACTTCTGAAGGAAAGAGAATAGTTATTCGTTATGAGATAGTTGGCCGAATTAAGACCAAAATATAAAACAATTCGGGACCAGATACTCGATGGCACTGAACTCCCATCACTTGCTGAGATATATTCACAAGGATCTCAATCCTTGAAGGGGTCAACACAAGAAAGTGGTAACAAGTCTGCTCTAGTTGTTCACAATGGTTGAAGGGGTAATAGAGGCCGAAATAACCGTGGTGGTCGTGGAGGAAAAGGAAAAGGAGGCCAAAGAAAATGTGATCAAGACTCTTGTTGGGACTTACACCCATAGTTGCATCCGAAGCCCGCTCAATCTAATAATATGATGGAGGCTTCTACTGGTTCTACCTCAACAAGTGGAAACAACGTGGTTTCTGAAGAAGAATAGGCAACTTTTCTCCGGTATCAAGCGGCCAAGCAAGGAATTACACCAATTGCGTTGTTTGCTCACCTAGGTAATCACACAACTTGTATATCATCCTCTAGTAAACCTTGGGTTATATATTTAGGAGCCACTGACAATATTGCAGGTAACCCAAAATTTTTTGATCAAATTATCCCTGTACCAAACTCACACCAACTTACAGTTGCTAATGGTTCCACTACTAGTATAAGTGGGGTTGACACTACAATTCCTTCTCCTTCAATGAGGTTACCAGCAACACTATATATTCCAAAATTTTCGTTCAACTTAATGTCTGTTAGCAAACTAATTTGTTTCCTTTTTCCCTCATTCTGTTGTTATCCAAGATTTAAAGACAAAGAAGATGATTGGAGGAGGGCGTGAATCTAGAGGTCTCTACTATTTTAACAATTATTCAACTAACTACTCAACTGTCGCTTCATGTCTCTAACTTCATAGTCGCCTTGGTCATCCATCTATCCAAAAAAATTTTTAAAAATTGATTCCTAATTTGAATTCAAATCTTCATTTAGATTGTGAGTCTTGTCAACTTGAGAAACATCATCGTGTTGTTTTTCCATCTAGAGTTAATAATAGAGCCGAAAGCTCTTTTGTTGTTAGTTCATTATGATATTTGGAGCCCATCTCGTGTTACCTCAAAACTTGGTTTTCGTTACTTTGTTGTTTTTGTTGATGATTGGTCTAGAATGACTTGGTTATATCTAACGAAAGAACGTTCTGAATTGTTTTCGATTTTCCAATCCTTTTACTCTGAAATCAAAACTCAATTTGGTTGTTCTGTTCGTATCCTTAAAAGTGATAATGCCAAAGAATTTTTTTTGAATCCTTAAAAGTCTTACATAAAAAATTGTAGTATGATTCCCCAATCTTCTTGTTCTCACACACCATAACAAAATGGTGTTGCTGAAATAAAAATCGAGCCTGTCATAGAAGTTGCTTGAACCTTATTAATTGAGATGAAAGTTCTCAAGGAGTTTTGGAGTCATGTCGCCCTCACTTCTTGCTATCTTATTAGCAAAACACAATCCACCACTCTCAAGGGTCATATTCCTCATATCCTTATGCTTCCTAATATTCCTTTGTTTCCTCTTCCGCCTCGTATCTTTGGATGTGTCTGTTTTGTCCACCAACTCCAGCAAGGAATTAACAAATTATCTCCACAAGCCATCAAGTGTATCTTCCTTGGTTACTCAAGGACACAAAAAGGCTATTATTGCTATAGCACCTCACTTAAAAGATTCTTTGCGTGCGCAAATGTGACATTTTTTGAGAACACTACATACTTAGAAAAGAGTCAAGATGCCAAAAGCTTCAATCATTGTTTACCCTCACTTTTTGAAAACTCCTTGGATAATTTGCCTAACAGTTTAGACAATTCACCTCAGGTTCTATTCCTTCTTATCTTCCTCAATTGTCTCAATCAGAATTGCAGGTTTATTCCCAAAAGCCACATTGAATAGTAGCTAGCCATCCAAATGAGCCTAATTTGTCTCTAGATTCGAAAAACAGTGACCTAGACTGACCTATTTCCTTAAGGAAAGGTAAACGATTTTGTACCAATCATCCAATTTCTAATTTTGTTTCTTATAACTATATGTCCCCCCTCCTTTTGTTCTTTTTTATCAAATATGGATTTTGTCTATTCATAACAGTATAACAGAGGCTATACAGAACCGTAGTTGGAAGCAAGCTGCGCAAGAGGAAATAAGTGCTTTATGGTCATATCACACCTGACAACTTGTTACTCCTACTCGTGATGCCTCAATTGTTGGTTGTCGATGGGTATATACTATTAAGAGACTTGCTAATGGATCTATTGAACGACTCAAGGCTTGTCTTGTTGCTAAAGGGTACACACAAGTCTATGGTATTGATTATTCTAAAACATTTTCTCCTGTAGCAGAAGTGGCGTCAACCTATATTTTTATCTCCTTAGCTACAATTTGTTCTTGGCCTCTCTACCAACTTGACATAAAAATGCATTCCTCCATGGTGATCTAGAAGAAACAATTTATATGCAGCAACCTCCAGGGCTTATTGCTCGGGGGAGTTTGAGAAAGTGTGCCTATTAAAGAAATCTTTATATGGTTTAAAGCAATCTCCTAAAGCATGGTTTGGACGGTTTAGTTCAATTATGAAGAAATTTGGTCTTAAGCAATGTGGAGTACACCATTCGGTGTTCTATCAACACACAAGATCTGGTAAAATTCTATTGATTGTATATGTTGATATTATTATTACTGGTGATGATCAAAATAGAATTCAGAGATTTAAGGAATTCCGGAAACAACAATTCCAAACAAAAGATCTAGGTCTACTAAAGTATTTTTGGGAATCGAAGTTGCAAGATCTAAAGATGGTATTTGTCTATCCCAAAGCAAGTATGTTCTTGATCTCCTAGAAGAAGCTGATTTGTTGGGATGTAAATCGCTAGATTCTCCAATGGATCCCAACATCAAACTTGATGCATACCAGAGAGAACTCTTGAAAGATCCAGGAAATTGTAAGAGATTGATTGGGAAATTAAACCATCTTACAGTTACTAGGCTTGACATTTCATTCAGTATAAGTGGTGCGTCAATTTATGCAATCCAGACTAGTCATTGGAATGCAACTATTCGAATCTTGAAATACCTCAAGCGCAATCCTAGCAAAGGACTCTTATATAAGAACCAGGGGGATTGTTCAGTTCAGGCCTATAGTGATGTCAATTGGGCTGGTTCTAGGGCTGATCGACAAATCTACTACAGGTTATTACGTGTTTGTTGGTCTGATTTCATCGAAAAGCAAGAAGCAAACAGTGGTTTCTTGTTCAAGTGCAGAATCAAAATAAAGAGCTATAGCATATACAACTTGAGAACTTGTCTGGATAAAACAAATGTTGTAGGAACTTGGATTTCAACAAACACAACTTATGGAGCTAATGTGTGATAATCGAGCAGCCATTTACATTGCTTCTAATCTAGTTTTTCATGAAAGCACAAAGCATATTGAGGTAGACTATCACTTTGTTAGACAAGAGGTGTAGCAAAATGTGATCAAAACCACTCTAAGTGAAGTCTGAAGACTAGTTGGCTGATCTACTCATCAAGTCTTTGGTTGGAAGTGTAGAGAATCCCGTAATAGTAGATAGTCCCTTAATTAAGAGATTATTCTTAGAGATTATCCTTAGCTTTAATATCTAACTATATTAGAGATATTTCCAAATAAGGAGTCTTCCTAAATTATGAGACTACCAAAACTATGTACCCTAGCTCTATATAAGAACCTATGAGTCTACAGCATATGTAGATAATAACTTTGAATATATATCGAAGTTGTTACATGGTATCAGAGCCTCACCCTTTTCCATGAATTACAAGGCTGCAATGGTGGGGTCTCAATCTTCATCCCTCAAGACCACCAGCAGCTCTACCCCTTTCACTGGATCAAGAAATCAACCTGATTCAGTTAGCATACAACCAGAAAATTCCCTACAAATTTCAATCCAGAAGCTGAATGGAAGAAACTACCTAGAATGGTCCCAATCAGTCCATCTCGTAATTACTGGAAAAGGAAAGATAGGGTACATAACAGGAGCAATCCAAACTCCAAGGGTAGAAGACCCCAATTTCGACCAGTGGTGCTTGGAGAATGCCATGGTTACAGCCTGGCTTATCAATTCCATGGAACCAAGGATCGGAAGACCCTTTATTTTTCTCCCAACAGCCACAGATGTATGAGAAGCAGTCAAAGAAACATACTCAGATCTGGAAAACTATGCTCAGCTGTTTGAATTCAATTCAAAAATGTGGAAGATGCAGCAAGGTAAGCAAGATGTGACTACATATTATAATGAGATGACTATAATATGGTAGGAGTTGGATTTATTTGAGGAAACAAAGTGGAAAGATCCAGAAGATGCAGCCCAATATAGAGAAGTTGACAGGGGATGAGTGTTTGTGTTTTTGGCTGGTTTGAAGGAAGAATTGGATGAAGTTAGGGGACGGATTTTGGGATTGGTTTGAAGGAAGAATTGGATGAAGTTAGGGGATGGATTTTGGGACGAAGGGCACTACCCTCAATCTAAGAAGTCTTCTCTGAAGTCAAAAGAGAGGAAGCTCGGAAGAGTGTAATGTTGAGAAAAAATGGCACTACAGAATTCCAAAATGAAGGTTCAGCATTGGTCTCAAAGAATAGTGACAATGAGGGTGAGAAAGGTACAAACAAGAAGAAAACTTGGTATGATTTTTGCAAAAAACAGTGCCATACAAGAGATACATGGTAAACCAACAAACTGGAAGAAAAAATGGGCTAGTGGAGCAAGAGACAGGAAAGCTTTGCAAGCTGGGAACCAGCCCAGTCATGATCAGGACACCTCCAGCTCAACCAAGACCTTTCCTTTCACAAAAAAACAGCTTGATCATCTGTACACATTCCTTCTAGCTGAGAATTCCAAAAGACCCTCTTGTTCTGGAGTCCACTCAGGTATAATCCTTCCAAAGCCTTTGTTTGTTTTATACCCTCCTACTCTTGGATAGTTGACTCTGGAACCACCGATCACATGACTGGTAGCTCCAAATTTTTTTCCTCTTACTCACCGTGTGCAGGGAACCAGAAAATTTGAATTATAGATGATTCCCTAGCTTCAGTAGCAGGAAAAGGGACAATCCCTATTTCAGATACCTTAACACTAAAAATTGTTCTTCACATTCCAAATCTTTCATATAACCTTGTTTCTGTTAGCAAGCTAACCAAAGATATAAATTGCAAAGCTAATTTTTGATCAACTCATTGTATGTTTCGGGATTTGGAATCGGGGAGGATGATTGGGGTTGCTAAGGTTACTGGAGACTTATATATCTTGCAAGAAGAAGGCAAGGAACATGAAGAAGGGAGCTGTTACATTACTGTCAACAAGAAGGAGGAAGAAATAATGATGTGGCATTATAGGTTAGGACATCCTAGTTTACAATACCTAAAGTGTGTGTTAC
>JANZXV010000007.1:19196280-19207930 GCA_027576455.1 Erythroxylum roigii
GTTTCTGTTAGCAAGCTGACCAAAGATATGAATTGCAAAGCTAATTTTTGGTCAACTCATTGTATGTTTCAGGATTTGGAATCGGGGAGGATGATTGGGGTTGCTAAGGTTATTGGAGACTTATATATTTTGCAAGAAGAAGGCAAGGAACATGGAGAAGGGAGCTGTCACATTACTGTCAACAAGGAGGAGGAAGAAATAATGATGTGGCATTATAGGTTAGGACACCCTAGTTTACAATACCTAAAGTGTGTGCTACCTCATTTATCTATCAATAAAAGTGCTATTTTTCAATGTCAATGTTGTGAGTTAGCTAAACTTCATAGACGTCATTACCCCATTCAAAACAACCAATGTCCAGAGCCATTTATGTTGATACATAGTGATTTATGGGGTCCCTCTAGAACTCAAACACCTAATGGAAAGCGGTGGTTTCTCACTTTTATTGATGATTGCTCTAGGGTCACATGGGTGTTTCTTTTGGGAGATAAATCAGAAGTTTATGCCACAATAGTATCCTTCTATAACATGGTGAAAACTCAGTTTCAAAAGGAGATTAGAATGTTAAGAAGTGATAATGGGAAGGAGTATGTGAACTTGGCAGTAAAAAATTTCCTAGACAGCAAAGGGATTATCCACCAAACCTCCTGCAATTACACCCCACAACAAAATGGAATTTCTGAAAGAAAAAACAGACATCTTTTAGAGGTAGCTAGGGCCATTAGCTTTCAAACACATGTCCCTAAATACCTATGGGGAGAAGCAGTCCTCACTGCCAACTTTTTGATCAATAGACTTCCCTCCAAAACCTTAAAATTCCAAACCCCATTACAAATCTTCTCTTCTTTCTTCCCTAACACAAAACCGAACCCACCTGTCCCTCTGAAAATATTTGGCAGCACTGTGTTTGTTTATAACCATGATCCCAAGAAATCCAAACTAGATCCTAAAGCTATCAAGTGTATTTTTGTTGGATACTCTAGAACCCAAAAGGGATATAGATGTTTTGATCCAATATCTCGAAAGTTTTTTACCTCTATGGATGTTACATTATTTGAGGGTAGACCGTATGATAGCCACACTCATCTTCAGGGGGAGTATTTCAGTAAGGAAGATGAGAGGTCTAATGGGAAAAAAACTGAGATTTTGAACCTAGAAGGATCAGCAGTAGAGAAGATTACTAGACAGGGGGAGGAAACAGAAAATCAGGAAGAAGAAAATGTTGAAAAGGAAGCTGAAAAACAGAAAGTATATAGCAGGGGAGCAAGGGAAGTAATCTTTGATACAACCCAATTATCATCTCCGAATCTAAGTCCTGATATCTCTCAATCCGAAACTGAAATCAATAGCACCCAATCAGGTAACTCAAATGATCTCCCTGGTGATATTTTTCTTCCTATTGCAATGAGAAAAGGGAAAAGATCATGCACACAATACCCTACTTATAACTTTGTCTCTAATGCAAAATTGTCTCCAACTTTTTTTGCCTTTATTTCCACACTAATCAATGCAGAAATTCCAAACAATATACATGATGCTTTAGCTGTTCCTGAGTGGAAGGAGGAGTTTTGAAAGAGTTAAAGGCCCTGGAAAAGAATGGCACGTGGAAGAGAACATATCTACTAAGAGGAAAAAAATTGGTTAGATGCCTGTGGATATTTACCATTAAATACAATGCAGATGGGTAAATAGAAAGATTTGAAGATTGGTTGGTGGCAAAGGGTTACACTCAAACATTTGGGGTGGACTATACTAAGACATTCTCTTCAGTGGCAAAGTTGAACACTGTTAGGGTCCTATTATCAATGGTTGCATGCTTAGACTGGCCTCTAATCCAACTAGATGTAAAAAATGCTTTCTTGAATGGCAATTTGAAAGAGGAAGTGTACATGGAGCCACCTCCTGGGTTCGAGAAAAGCTTTGGAGACAAGATGTGCAAACTTAGAAGGTCCCTGTGTGAACTAAACAGTCCCCAAGAGCCTGGTTTGACAGATTCACAAAATTTGTAACAAGTAAGGGGTATTCCCAAGATCAATCAGATCATGCCTTGTTTACTAAAAGGAATGCGGGAGGTAAAATCGTTGTCCTAATAGTGTATGTGGATGATATCATAATTACTGGGAGTGATCAAGTGGAGATAGAGAAATTACAAGCGCAGCTCGGAAAGGAATTTGAAGTAAAAAACTTAGGGTAGCTTAGATATTTTCTTGGCATGGAAGTAGCTCGATCCAAGAAGGGAATTGTGGTGACGCAATGAAAGTATACTTTGGATTTATTAAAAGAGACAGGTTTAAGTGACCGTAAACTGTGTGACACACCAGTGGAACCAGGGAAGAAACTTGGACAGCCTGAAAATGGTGTTCCAGTAAACAAGTAAAGGTATCAAAGATTTGTCGGGAAACTAATTTACTTATCTCACACCAGGCCAGATATAGCATTTGCAGTGAGCTTAGTAAGTTAATTTATGCACTCACCATATGAACAACACTTGGAGGTTGTTATCAGAATTTTGAAATATCTAAAGGGATGTCCTGGCAAGGGATTTTTCTTTGAGAAGAAGGAAGAAAGAAGCATAGAAGTCTACACGAATGCAGACTATGCTGGCTCAATTACTAACAGAAGGTCAACATCAGGCTACTGCACCTATCTATGGGGGGAATATGGTAACTTGGAGGAGTAAAAAGCAAAATGTAGTAGCTAGGAGTAGTGCAGAAGCTGAGTACAGGGCTATGGCTCAAGGAGTGTGTGAAGTCTTATGGCTCCGAAGTGTTATGTCTGAGTTACATTTGGAAGTTAAGCCTCCCATGAAGTTGTATTGTGACAATAAGGCAACCATTAATATTGCACACAATCCAGTACTTAACGAAAGGACAAAGCATATAGAGGTTGGTAAGCACTTTATCAAGGAAAAAATGGAAGATGGAAGCATATGTCTCCCATTTGTTCCTACTAAAGAATAGAGAGCACATGTCTTCACAAAGGGGCTATTCAGACAACCATTTGAAGAGCAAATTAGCAAGTTGGGCATGATAGACATCTTTGCACCAACTTGAGGGGGAGTGTAGAGAATCCCATAATATAGTCCCTTAATTAAGGGATTATTCTTAGAGATTATCCTTAGCTGTAATATCTAGCTACATTAGGGATATTTCCAAATAAGGAGTCGTCCTAAATTAGGAGACTACCAAAACTATGTACCCTAGCTCTATATAAGAACCCATGAGTTTGCAGCATATGCAGATAATAACTTTCAATATATATCGAAGTTGTTACAGGAAGTAACACAATTGTGTAACAAGTCTAGAGCTTATGATATATATGCTCTAACTTGAGGGAGAGTGTTAGAAATTATGATTTGATTAAGAGGAATGTTAGGGATTGTGATTGTGATTTGATTGGATTATAATTGTAACTTACCGTATATCTAATCTAGTATATAAAGGGAGTTGTAGTTCTGATTTTTCATGCTCTCACAATCCCTTTTCTTATATGTTATGATCCTCCTTAAAGAACATTGCTTAGTGATTAGGTTTCAAGTATTTACTTGTATTGTCATCAGTCAAGCAATTAATCATTGATTTTCTCTCTTTGAAGGTCGCTATAAAAGATTTTTATAGTCAATATGAAGGCTACTTTAGGAATTATAAGTTTCACACTAGTAGATTCAATCTCATGCTTTCCCCTTAAAAAACTTTTGAAATATAATAGTTGGAGAAAGGCCACAGCCTTGTAAGATAAGAATAAAGAAATAATATATAACAATATGAAATAGATTTTCCAAAAGAAGGAAAAGTCTACTATTTCAAAAAATAGAGAATTACCTCATCAACTGCATTGTCAAGCAGCTCGGCAATTGCTGAAAAACAAGAAAGATAGCAACTCATATATGGCCATTTCAACTCCTCGAATTAAGTTCACGTGTTGGAATAGAAAACATGATTAGCTAAACTTACCGCCAAAGGCCCACTTATGGGAAGTTGCATTTGAATGAAGAAACAAAGGGTGGACATGAAGATAACTTTTGTTGCCTGTCACCACAAATACCAGAAAAATAAGAAACCAAAGGAAAGACAACAGATCAGGATCAATAGATGTCATCTAACATGTTTTCTATGTGGTGAAGAAGTTACCATCCAACTCAGAAGGAAAGCCAAGAAAAGACAATAAGCAACAAACTTTTTGAGAAAGTCAATGATAAGAAGGGCATTTTATTGGAATTAATTTATGGAAAACATATTGTCCCTATGTTAACATCATTTTATGAGAAAGAGCTTCATACTTTGTACTATGACCTTGGGACCATGTGTATCTTCATAGATTCCAGCTTTCCAAAATTGCCGACAAATTGGTGCTGCACAGATGGTTGATCGAGAAGAAACACCGGTGTCATGCCCTGGAGATTGTCCCTGCTCCAATACACTAGAGCTACTTTGACCATTACTTAAGTCATTTGAGACTTTATTTTCTTCAGATTCTTGTCTTGTTGCTTGGACTACAAACTTTGGGCGCTTAGTTAATAAGGTCTTGTCATTTTTTTCACCTTGCACTTCACTATCAATTAAATCTCGCTCCAATTTTACAGCTTTCATATTGACGAGCATTCGAAGTCAACCATCACTACATGTAAGCACAATATATGTAAACCTCTATCTTGGACAACATGATTGATAACATATTGACATGTGGCTATAGTAAACATGCTAACATAAGACAAAAAGGCATATTATGACCTAAGAACAAATTGGATCAAATGCAGAGAAACGAAAACTAAGAGAACGAAGAAGCGTTTAGTAATGTCAAAAGAGAATTTCTCAAAGAAGCACCTTCACAGTGAGTTTTTTTTTTTTTAAAGCAAGAGCCCACACTACTTTGATTACAAGATCATTTTCCTCGAGATTAATTAACCCGTAAGATTACAAATCAAATGGTTTAATTTTAGTCTTAAGGGGTCACATTGTATTTGAGAATGAACTTTAATTAAGCAACAATCTTTAAAGATCCCTTCACCATAGTCCATGCAAGTACGATAAGGGCAAAATAAACAACCCTCAGACACTTTCAAATGCTAAATGCTCTTACAAACACAACAACACTAAGGAAAAGATAAAGCACTTAACCACCTTTTCACTACCAAAGCCAAAGCAACAAAATTAAGTTTTTCAACCTTACATTACTTCAACCAAGACAACCATATTCGCATCATCAACTTCAACTATGTCAATTTTAAATATCAAATTTATTCTAATCATCAAGCTTTGCAATATTAAGTGATCAACAAAAAGCTAAATGATCAACAAATCAGGTGGAATTCTTTCTTTAATCAAGTTAATTTTTCATTCAAACACAAGTCTAGACAATCTAATATTCCAACCAACACTAAGTGATCTCTACTTTCAATTTTCAGCACTCAAGAATAGATTTAGAACTGAATAATTGAATCATTTCCAATCCTTAATTTATTCCAAGGGCAGTAATGCAATCCTATTGTTAGAAAACCTTATGAAAATGACTTTGGAGGATATTTTGTCAGAGACAAGGCTTTAGCAATAATGAGTGCTTGCTATTATTAATAAAAAATATACGAAGATGTGGAGATATCGATGAAAGATCTCTAACTAGCTTGTTTGGCAAAAGCAAAGATTGAAATATTGGTTTATATACTCCTTGACCTAAATCAAATGTCCTATGGGAACATTTTGAGCATGAATTTCTTTTTGGTATTTTCTCAGAAAGCATTGATTTTAGTTATGATGTGATGGATTGATTTCTAAAAAAGACACCTTATTATGTATCAACAACAATAACATCTAGTGGAAGTCCCGCTGAGATATAGAATCTAAAAAGGTCTGATAGTATGCAACCTTACCCCTACTTAGTAGAGAGGTTGTTTTCGATAGACACATTTTATTCTGTATCACAAAACATCAAATGAATGCACATTGTGACATCATAACGTATTGCAACATTTTGTATGAAATGGCTATCAAAGTTTCATATTAAAAAAAGAAATGATATGAAAGGGTTTACAAATCAATAGTACATGACTAATGGTCAACTCCGAACACGTCTCAATTGAATTGTTCAATAGAATTAGAAGTAAAGTTGATACTAAAATCCCACATTACAAAAAAGAGACAATTGCTAACTCTTTTTGATCAAATTGTTCAATAAAATTAGCAATAGAATTGTTGATATCAAAATCTCGCATTACAAAGAAGAGATAACGAATGAATTTACAACTTCATAGTAGATGACAACTATAAACAAGAGATGATCATAATACGAAAAAAGGGATGAAAATGTTTATAAATCAATAATACATGACTAATAGTCAACTCCTAATTCTTTATGAAATGGTTCAATAGAACTAAAAGTGGAATTGTTGATATCAAAATCCCATATTACAAATAAGAGATGAGACAAAAGGGGAACTACAAGTTTATAGTATATGCTTGATAATTAACTTTATTAACTTCTAACTATTTCTAATCAAATAGTTCAATAAAACTAAAACTGGAATTATTGATCTCAAGATCCCATATTACAAAAAAGGAGATGACATCAAAGGATTTGTAAGCTACATAACTACTAGTCAGCTTCTAAATATTTTTTATCAAATAATTCAATAAAACAAAAGGTTGATTTAGGTTATCATTGAATTAGTTAGCCAAGGACTCTTCATTCCTATCTTTTAAATTTTTGGGACAAACATATTTTTAGTCTTTCCACTTAATATTTGTTTCCTATTTCATTCTTCAAACTATTGAACCTTTTAATTCAATTCTTAAATTTTACCGATCAATCTATATTACAACTTTCGTTAATGTCCTTACCTTAAACAATATATTGCATTAATGGAATCCAAACTAGAGATACAATTAAAAATAACATATGTATTCAGCTTGGATGTTATGTAGGATTTTTTTGAAGAATAATAATTGAAAAACAGAAATAGAAAACAATATTGTAGTTGAAAGATTGAAAATATACTTATCCCTTTCATTTTTTAAAATAAAAATAATTCCAATTGGTCCTTAAACTCTTATTAAAAGCTCACACAACACTCATCAAATGAATCTTTTCAACTTCTATTAAAAGTTCAATCAACACTTTAAAATGTTATTTTCATTAAATAAATTTTCAATTTAGTCGTTATCATTAGACATACTACTTAGATAAGTTTATGATTAAAATTTACAAATTTACAGTTTGGTTTATGAAAATTAAATTTTAAGGTACTAAGGGTTTAGGATTTAGTGTTGAGTGGACTTTTAATAGAAGTTGAAGACTAATTGAATCTTTTTTCTAAAAACAGATGATATCTTTTCAAAGAAAGAAATGGCAAACAATACCATAATAAAAATCCATTTTCAGGAAAGACAAAATAGGTTAAATGGGTATAAACTAAACATTTAGTTTTAGATCGGATATATTAGCGAAAAAAATTTATGTAGGAAAGGAAAAGTAAATAATACAAAACTGCAGAGCTCCAGAGCTCCAGAGCTTCTTTTCTTCATCCGCGCCTAAACCTGCGGAAAAAAGACTGTACTCCTCCATTTCGAGAGTTAATCGACGGCAAAGCAATGCAAAGGTCTTCAACAAATGCCGCCATTAAAATGCAGGAAGCAGCTTAAAAATAGTTGTTCACGCAATTATAAGCAATCAAAACTCAATATATTGAAAACAAAACACCGCCCTCTAGTTCGGAAAAACAAAAGAAAATCTAACCAAAGCAACAACAGAAACAACAGCGCCAGATTGAAATCCATATATAAAATAACCATTAAATCAGACATCAAATAAATCCAACCATTAACTGTATTTCAAAAGTTCAAAAATAGAAGCAGGAATGGAAATCCATAGGCAGTTCCTTATAAAGAACGGGACTCCCAGGAAGAAAAATAGAAGGAAGAGATAAAGGATTGGAAACCAGATTTTACAACTACTGTAAATTGAACCCATTACCTCCTCAAACTTCACTATTTTTGGATTGAAGGGTCCTTCTTGCATGGTCAATCAGACTCTCAGCAGGAACAAGTCCCAAAACTTAGAAACTATTTCAAATCCAAAATCTCATTAAACCCTAAAATCAATTGTGAGGGACAGCAAGAGACAACAAGCACTAAATCTTTTCCTCCTCTCTCTCTTCCCTCTCTCTTTGCTTTATATAAGTGGTTAAAAAGTTGTTTCTGAATTTTCTATTTTGTCCTCTCCCATAAATTTCCTATTTTATCCTCTGTTTTGCATAAAAATTTCAATTTCGTTAGTACATAACTTGTAATTAATAGCATGACGGAGGCCAAAGTCAAAAGTATGGCTTAGGCACATTAACTGATTATGACAAGTGTAAATGGGCTTTTGACATTTGTTGATTGTATGCAATTAAAAATCTCCACGTCAAAAAAAAAAACTCTTTGATCTTTCTTAAAATTTTAGATAAAATATTTTTAAATTAGATTTAAAGTTACTTTAGTGTAATTTGAAATACAACTTAAATTAAATTATTGATAAAATAATTTTATTTTTAACCAATTTAAATTATACAACTCAAATCTTAATAATTGATTGTATTTTAGACAATGGTGTAGGCATCGTATCGCCAAAAAATGATACGATACCGAGCAATTTCATATCGTGATAGTACGAAAATACCAGTCACATGTCAGACTTAATTTTAATTTTTAAAAACAATTGGACTAAATTGTAATTTAAAAAAAAACCTTAAATACCCTTCCGCCCTCCTCCTAGCCATTTGCAACTTTGATTCTTCTGAATCTGCTCTTATCTCTTTGCCTCTCACTCTATCTCACTTTTCTGTCTATGCCACACTTTCATTTGTCACCGTCACCTTGCCTCACCTCAAACCTCGTCCTGTCTTGCTTGCGCACTACTGTGGTCTCTCCTCGCCTTGCCTTGACCTCACCCTCTCTGCCACAGTTGCCTCAGCCTCACCACCGATATCCCGTAGAGCTATAAACTTCAAGCCTTAAGGTTGCAAAATGCAAATCAACCTTGAACAATTGAACTGTGTGCAATGTGCTTGATGATTGATTAGTTGATATGTGTTGTGTTATGATGTGTTGTGTTGAGTGTTGAGTGTTGAGTATTGAGTATTGAGGGTTGAGTTAAATGAGTTGTTGTTGTGTGTGTGAGTTATTTATAGTTGAGTTTAGACTTTGTATTTTGGAAATTAAATTTTGGAAATTAAGGATATCAAATACCTAGATACTAGAATAGATGTGTTTATTTTATCTTAATTTTAGAAATTGAGGAATGAGATTGAGGATTCTATAAATGTTGGACCCTGAACTTTTAGTGGAAATTAGAAATATTAAAATAAATTTAAATGAGTGTTTTCATATATGAATTGTTTTATAAATGTTTTTGTGCTTTAAGAAATTTGATGAGAAAAAGAATTGATGGGTTTTGATGACTTTGAGATTTGAGTATATTTGTATGCTTTATGAAAGTTAAAGTGAATGAGTTGATTGAAATGGAAGTTGAAAATCAAGAAATAAAGAGAAAAAGTGTGAGAATTTAGAGAATTAAGAAAGTTTGACTTTTTGGGGATAAATAGTTGACTTTTTGATTTAGGCAGAATTCAAGATAATGATCTCCATGAAACTTATAGCTTCTGTTGAAAGTTTTCTGTCGTCATAAAGTATGATATTTTTCGATATCGGAATTGAAAGTTATGATTTTCCGAAGTTAAGGATACTTTGCTTTGTTTGAAAAATGCTATTAAGGGTAAGTTTGTGTGTACTGATTTGAGGCCAATCGTTGTACTGATGTGGTCTGAATTAGAGTAAGAGGTCTACAGGAAAGTTGTAGCTTGTCTTTCAAACTTTCCAACGCTATAAAGTATGCAATTTTTGGATGGGGAAATTGGAAGATATGAAATTTGGAAGTTTGGATGTTGTTTTAGGATGACACATATCTGGCAGAAAATTTGATTGAAAAATTGACCTAGTTAGAGGATGAAATTGCCTTTAAGTGCTTCATGAAAGTTTTAGATTATGTTTTTAGCTTTCCATTGATGAAAAGTTTAGAATTTTTGGACCATGGAATATGGAGTTATGATTTTTAGAAGTTTCTGTTACTGTTTTGGCATAATCATTAGTGGACAGAAACTTTGAAGTGGTTTCTGACTCCCTTATAGGCCAAATTGATTTTTCTGTCCTTTATGAAAGTTGTGGGTTGCTTTCTGATCTTTGCATTGATATAAAATATGACACTTTTGGACCTTGGAGTTGAAAGATAGAAATTTTAGAAGTTGTTATTATTTAGGGTGGCATTATTTTTGGACAACCATCTTAAAATGAAATTTTGACCCTTTTGGAGGCTGTTTTGGTTTTTAAGTCCTTCATGAAAATTGTAGAACTTGTTTTTATCTTTCCAATGATACCAAATTTGCAATTTATGGAGTTTTGAGTGAAAAGTTGTGCATTTTAGAAGTTCAGAGGTTTTGTGAAAGAAAAGAAAAGTTTTCAAAGTTTTTTCTCGGTGGCTCGCGATCTCGAGCTGGCCTTTTTCACTATGGCTCGCGATCGCGAGCTGACCCTTTTTATCTGAGGCTCGCGATCGCGAGCTGGCTATTTGTTTCTTCAAGGGTCTGTGGCTTGCAATCACGAGTTTCTCCGGGGTTCACGATCGCGAGCCGGCTTCTGATTTCAGTTTTAAATTTTTAATTATTTGAAATTTGTCCATTCTTTTGCTTATATCTTTTCCGTCCGACATCCGATTGATTTGATTTTTGAAGCGTTGGATTCCTAAGACATCCCTCTATCTCTCCATACCAAATTTATAATTTCTGAGAATGAATTGAAAAGGATTGATTGAATCAAAGAGTGAGGATTGGTTAAAGTGTTTAAGTGGATAATTTTTTGAACATGGTTAAGTATTTTGATAAATTCTTGATGTGTGGAGATCTAATTGGACTGATTCTTAAGGAAAAATAAAATAGAGACATGGGGCTACAAGTCATATAAAGGAATTGAATTTAAATTTAGCCCCTTAAGGTTTAATGATTTAAGGCTTCCAAGGAAGGGCAAATTGGTCTTTTTGCAATCATTAAAAAGGCAAGAAGAAGGGCTGTCATTTAAGACGGAGGGAATGCACGATATTAAAAGGGAATAAGAAAGAAACGAAAATTAGAAGAATAAGAAGAGAGGAGAGACTTCGGTGAAGAGAAGAAGAAAGAAGAAAGAAAAAAAGGGCTAGGGTTTCGATTTTTGTTAGTTTTTAAGAGTGATTTTAAGTAGATTTAAGAGGGAAAAGTGAAGAGGAGCTCAAGAGCTTTATTTCAAGCCAAGGAATGTCGAATTTGGAAAAGTTTTAAGGTAAGAGAAAATTTTTGATCTTTGAATTTTAATGAGGTCTTGGTTTAGATAGCTTGGAAATGATATAGATTTGTGATTTCTAAAGTCAATTTTGGTGATTATGCCCTATATGATGTTTAATTTTGGATGGTTATTAATTAGGGCTTTTGTTATGAATTAGGAATTTTTTAAATGAGGCATTGGAGAAATTGAAGCTTTGGACAAGTTTCAAGCATCGATTTGAGGTGGGTACCATGTTTATATTTTGATTTATAAGCCAATTATGTGATTTCGAAAAATCAAGAAGAGAAACGTTTTGAAAATTATTATTT
>JANZXV010000007.1:19233250-19254623 GCA_027576455.1 Erythroxylum roigii
TGTCCAACCCAAAAAAGGAGCAATTTTGAAATGCGTCCAGGCTGCTTGCAATCAAACGGTTCAAACCACCAAGGCTATCACTAAGAATAACATCTTCACTGTGATATTTAGATGATGTCATATCCAAATCAAACGGTCCTAGTGAGTCAGGCTGCACGAAGTAAAAGCAAAATTTGATGAGAAAATGATTTGGCTGAAATAAAGCAAGAAATGTCTTTAACTGCAAAAATATGCTGTTAAATATCGCCTAGGTGACAAAGTTACTAATGATAAAACTATCTCGCTTCAGCAAATTGAAGGGAAAAATCTTCAGCACACTGACCAATTCATGCTTTAATAGAAGACAAGAGCATAGAAATAACACCAAATTTGAATGAGCATACCCAATAGATATCCGCTAGCCCAGTCAAATCCATTCCTGAGTTTTCAACATCCTGCACGTCAGACTGACATTCATTTATAGGGTCCTCATCAGAAGCATTCTCAACAAAGCCCTTAGCATTTGCTAATTCCTGTCAAAAGGGGGGGTACACAGTAATGCCATGAACAGTTCCTTGCCGCTAGCAAATAAATAAACAAAAATTACAGAGAATTATACCTCCAAAAGGGCAGCAGAGGGCGCTGAACACACTTGAGTCATCTGTTTGTCAGTCCCAAAAGAAGCAATGCAAGATGTAGTAGGAACTTCTTGATACAGAGTGTTATTCTTTTGAAATGAGAATGCATCACATGTTTCTTCAGCATCCCAGATTGAAGACGTATGTGACACCGCAGTGGAGCAAAAGACAGACTTATTTTGATGCTTTGACATATGAGCAGCAATAGCAGCATCAAAGGAGTCACAACTGAAAGAAATCTGCTGAAGGCATTGATTGCTCTGAGTCATCGGTGATTCAGTACATTGAGGATTTTCATCATGGGGCACTTCTGCAAGTAGATCTCCCACACTTATGTTGGTAAGGCTGTCGGCCCACTCCCCAGCAGTGCCATTGCACAATGGTAGGTCATCCTAAGGATACATAAACCAAGGATTAAGTTCAGACAAAGAGTGTCCTACATGAAAAGTATTTGCATTGAACCATCTCAGTCATTGAAAGTGCATGAATTCAATTGAAAATCCCCATTAAGATTAGAACAAACCAGAGTTTTGAAATCCTCAACTACTAAAACATACAGCATGAAATGGAAAGAAAATAAAGAGATGCAAAGCACAGTAACTCTTATCTTTCAAAAGTTTAATGTACTATGGCTGCCAGTCTACATCAAATTCCATATAATATTTGCAGCCAAGGCTGACGGGCTTTGGAATCCATTCCATTTTTGTTAAGAGTGCCCAACACAATTATATCTTTCTATTGCATAAAAGCATACAAATACCTCATCAGGAACATCGGAAGAGGGATCACAAGCATGATTCTCGTTCATAACATTAATCTGATTATCACAGGAGTCCATAAATTTGTGAGATTGATCATTTGATGAACCACATGTGGATACATGGGCCAAAGATTTTCTTTTCCCATGTTCCATATCCATCGTATCCATACCCGGAAACGGAAGGTTCTTGCCATCTGGAGATGTCAACTCCTCGATAGGAAACCAACCATACCTTCATTGAGAATGCACAAGTTAGTATACATGTATCAAGGATAAGTTCTCGAATAAGCATTCAAGGAAAGTCAGAAAAGACCTCAAGCGAAAGACAGGAGGTCTTCCAATGAACGCATATACATCAGCTGCACTGAATACAGAGTCCGGTGTCCACTTTTGACAACTGACTAGGTTTTCTCTATGGACATTGTAAGGGAAAAGCATTAGCTCTCCAGATGCTACACTTGAATTACCCCATTTCCGGTTCAAATGTTCCAAAATTGATGATATCTTTTTCCGCATACTAAGGGTGAGCTCTAGATGGGGATTATGTTTATCCTAATAAAAAAAATGCTTAAGTAAGTTCTCAAAATGTTTCAATGGTAAGACTTCTCATAACATTATAGTACTATTTTCTCTTCTTTCTCACCATCTCTAAGGCTCTTCGAGTAGCATCATCAATTGGGAATAACTGGAGCTTAAGTTTCATATTATTATGCACATTGCTATCCACATGATTGTTTTGTGAAGGCAATGGAGGCAGAGCTTTTTCAACTGGTTCAAGACTTGATTGCCCTGGAATTTCAAAATGTCAACTACTGTCAGTTATGGAACTTCAGAGGATGTTATCAAATCAGCTGGAGGAACATAACTGGTGATGATAAACCTCATTCTTGCCATACCTTGATCACATTCAGCCTCCTTATCTATCACCGTTCGTTCCAAATGCTCAGCAGCTTCAGCAACCAAAGAAACCCCAGCAATTGCAGCTTTTTCCCATTTTTTATATGCAGCTGATGAGATAGAACGTATTAAGAAATGATGAAGTTATGGATTCTGCAATCTTTAAGCTAGCTCTAAACAAAATGAAATCAAGAATTTGCCTTATGGTCCTTTCTATCAAGTGTAATCTTAATCCACATACCATTCTCAACTACATTCCTGTGTTGAATGCTTGGTGCCATTTATACGTAGAATCAGATACAAGTATACACCGAAACAATCAACAATAGCAAGCATGTATGGAAAGAAAACCAAATTTTTCATCAGACATAGTGAAGATGAACAGAGAGCTGCAATGAATTCATTTCAGGTTCCAAGTTAAACTATACCACATCAAGAACTAAGAATTACATGGATGAGGAATCACCTTGTTTCCGCCTTTTTCTTGCAGTTTTTAAAGAAGTTGGATCCCCTTTATTATTGCTACGAAAAACTCCTATGTTTATATTCCGTCCTAGTTTTCCAGATCCCAACTTTGGCATATTTTGGCTGTCCAACAGAACCAGTTTCACAGTTCTAGTATCTTGCCCTGATGCCCTATTCTGATTTGCAACAATGGTTGGAGCCGCAGGAGATCCATTTTCTCCATGTGAAGGCCGTTTCCTTACATTCTTCTTTCGGTCTTTCAAGAGTTGGTTCTCCTTCATTGGAACGATATACCAATAAGTTGAGCAAGTCAAGAGAATACCCAAGTTCCTATATTAAAGGCATTAAGATGTGGAAATATAGACATTCCAGACTAACCAGGGCTTCTACAAATATTTTAAACCTTCTGGGCTTCAAATGAAGCTTTGAAGCTTTACAGCTATACTTCTCCAATAAAGACCACCTGTTAATGATGTGGAGGTTACAAAGACAAAAACAGATCCAGTCAAGAAGATGTCTGGTGAAAATAATCAAATATTTTTATCATTACTAAAAAATGATATCCAGATACATTTGACTTAGACAACCCATAGAAAATTAAGCTCATACAATAAAATCCATTCATGAAGCAAAATGTTCTAGGTGGATGTCTACAAAGAATCACGCATAATCAAAACATGTTTTAGATTTACTGACATCAAATATGGTCCTCTCCTATATATGTTTCAGTGGCTATCCTCTCAACCTATGATGCACATAGAAAAGGAAAAGCAGCTACTCAGCCTCTGTTAGATATTACCATCGAAGCATAGCAGCATTTGTATCTTTGGAATTTTTTGCATCTAAGCACAATCCAGGTCCCAGCAACTTGTTCATACGCCTAACAAGACGATAGTAATAGTGCCTGACCTGAATATTTCAAGAAAAATGAAAAAAGGGAAGGAGAACAGGACAACAAACAGGTCAAAAAGGACGCAATCAATTGACGCTAAAACCTTAAGCAATTTACCTGATCCTTATTTTAGCTTTGGACACGACGAGTTATCTTCTCAGAGTTCTGAAATTAAAACACAACAAAGTTAGAAAATACAATCGTTTGAAAACAAAATCCAGAACATTCAAAATCCAAAGTGAAATCAAAGAGCAACCTACAAAATGGTAAATCAAAGAGCAACCCAGCACGAAGACGAAGAAGGAGATCTAATTTGGTACCAGAAAGAAAGAAATATCCAGACGGAGATAGAAGGAGACCGAGAACACAAAACATTTCAGCCGACGAAGAAAACATTTCAAAACAACTATTGGTTACGAAACACCCACACAAACTCATCGTGAATGGAGGAGGACAAGAAAACGAGGAGGAAAAAACGCAGACGTTGTCTGCATTGAAACAAATTTTTAAGGGGAAAAAAAACAAAGAAGAAGAACCAACCTGATGAGAGGGGTAGATGAGTAGAGGAAACGCAGACTCGGCTAGTGTTGAAACAACACAGACCCAACGGAGAAAGACGCTAGAGATTCTTTACGTGAGTGACGGAACGCCGCTTTAAAAACAGCTCCCGAAAAAGCTATAATTCGAACTTTTTTGAAAAGTTCCAAATTATAACTTTTGAAAAAGCTGTATTTGAGCTTTTGAAAAAACTGTTTCTACTGCAAAAGCGCTTTTGAAATGTACAGCTAAACATCAATTTTTTTTTAAAAATGGCTTTGCGGTAGACAAAAGTATTTTTGGACCTTCCAAAAGCTGAACCAAACACACACTAAGAAGGCTCCTAGTCCTACCTCTTAGCAGGAACTCTGCTCTGTTTACCAGTCACGGAGAGGAAGGCAAATGTGATCACCATAAAGCGATAAATTGTTAGTAAGAACAAATAATAATGGGGTGTGTAGGATTCGTTATCTTACAATAATCGAGCAACTGGAGGAGGAAGATCGCATCTGGAACCCTAATTGGAAGCTTCCTGAGTCCCCTTTTTTCAAAGGAATTTCGTTTTACTTGATTTGGGAATCGGGGGTAGCCTACGAATATTACATGCGTTGTTTGAACGTTGTCGCTTCTTCTTTCTGTCGTTTTGCTTGTCTCTACGATGTCATTGTGGAGTTGTTTCTTATGATGTATTAGTTTCTCCTGTGTTTCAGGAGTAGTTGGATGTATTTATGTACAATTTTCTTTCTATTAATTATAAATTTAATTTTTCATCAAAAAGAACTACCGGAACACTATGAGTTTGAGCCCTTATGCTTCCCCTGTGATTTTAGTTAAGAAAAAGGAATTAAACAAGCATACCATCATGAACAAATTTCCAAAACTAGTTATTGAAGAACTAGGGGAGGAATTAAAAGGCTCAAGTTGGTATTCCAAGTTAGACCTAAGATTTGGCTACCGTCAAATCCGAATGAAGGAAGAGGATATTCCGAAGATAACTTTCATCATTTTGAATTCTTGGTGATGCCTTTTACACTCATGAATGCTTCATCAACATTCCAAAGTATCATGAACTGTATTTTTAGGCCATATTTACATAAATTGATGCTAGTTTTTTTAATGATCTTATCTATAGTAACAACTTTGTAAAGCACGTGGAACATTTACGATAGGTATTACAAATTGTAAGGAACAACTTCCGTTTCTCAATGGGAATAAGTGCATGTTTGGGGCGTGACGAATTGTTTACTTGGGCCACACTATTTTTAAAGTTGGGGTAGCAATAGATTTTTTTTTTTTTTGGTGAGATGGGTAAAGATAAGGTGGACTAATGCCTCAAAAAAGCAACAGAGAAAGCATCATTTTGTAAATACTGATGAAGGCCTGGCATTGGAGTCTCTCATATATGCCAACTATGCGACGAAGAAGATTCATATTTTGCTAATAAATCAGCGCACTGATTTCCTTCCCTAAGGATATGTAAACGAGAACAATCCCAATCTTTATTCAATATGGATTTGACATCGTTAATGACAACCAAGTAGAAGGTAGTCATAATCATACAATGGTCATCGCCTCAAACGTTGAAGGAGCTAAGAGGTTTCCTCAAGCTAGAAGGGTATTACATTCGGTTCATAAAACATTATGCGATAATGGAGAAGCCACTAAATGCTTTATTAAAGAAAGAGATGAACAGGAGATGGGAATGGTTGGAAGAATAATAACTCGCATTACCAGATTTTTCAAAAATCTTTACGATAGAGGTTGATGCATGTGATGGAGGAATCAGAGTTGTTCTTCAATAGGAGGGGCACCCTATTGCATTCCTTAGCAAGGCGCTAGCTCCTAAATACTAGTCTATGTCCAACTACGAGAAGGAACTCCTTGCAATTATCAAGGTTGTGAAACAATACCACCCTGTTTGAAACCCTTTATGTTTATCCTCCACCCTTTTTATGTTCCCTACTTAACTGGGGACTCTTGGAATGTTTTAATCGATCAGGCTCTTAAGGATCGTGATACCACATTACAAATCACCAAGTTCTATGTAAACAGAGCACAGTAGAGAATGAAGCAATACGTTGACAGGCATTGGACTGAACGTGAATTTGAAGTGGGACAAAATGTTTACGTCAAGCTACAACACTATCGTCAACATTTCATGCAAAGCAGAACAAACTAGAAGCTAGCACCATTATATTATCATCCTTTCCCAATTAAAGCAAAGATCAACGAGATGGCATATACACTAGAGCTCCCAAAAGGATCGATGATCCACCCAACCTTCCATATATCCCAATTGAAGAAGTTCTTATCAGATAAGACACTTCTGAACAATTACCGTCAAACTTGATAGTTGAACCAAAGATAATAGAAGCTCTTCTGGTAAGAAGAATGGTCAAGCGCCATAATCGTGCGGTCACTCAAGTCTTGGTATAATGGCAAGGTGAAACTGATGCGGGCAAAAATGGAAATTAGGGTTTGAAGAATTGAGAATTTTGGATTTAAGGAGAAATTGAGAGAGAAGAAGAATTTGGTTTCGCGAGAGGGAGAAGAGAGAATAATTTTGCAGCTTGAGGTGCCTCAACAGAGAGCAACCCTTCTTATCTTTCATTTCCTCGATTCTGTTGTAACAACTTACAGCAAAGCAAATCTATGAAAGATTCTTCTTACATGAGAAAAAGAAGATAACAAAGATAACGAAGATAAAATTGCATAAATAACCAGAAGTAAAGGAAATAAAGTCTTGGACTAACAAACGGACAGCCCAATAATAACCCACTAACTTGCCAAGCCCAGTATGGATTTTGGACTCCATCAGAAACAAGGGAAAAAGCTAAGTGGGAAATGATGTTTGAGCTATAAAATAAATTTCCAGATATTAACTTGACAGAAAATTTCATTGCTGAAGAGGGAGGGGATGTTACGAAATAATAGGTAAACTTATGAAGAAATAGAAGACGACATCACAACATGACAGGAAATGGCGTTGGAAGAACAATTCACATCAAAAGAAGTTTTATAACACATCAGCCTATTAAACTATCTAAAACATGTACACGTGTCATATATCCTATAACTATATTATGGTTTATGGCAATAGAAATCTTCTTCTTCTCTCTGTTCACGTGATTTTCTGTTCGTTATTAAAATATCACAACATATTCATTTATGATGAAAAAATATATAAATTTCTTTTCTTTTCTTTTCTTCTTTGTTTGGCAAACTGGAGGGTAAGGTTAATATAGGTATAGAGGTTGTTTTATCTTATCTTTTTATTTCTTTTTGTTGAGATAGAAATATAACAACAAAATAATATTTTATTAATTATTATCAAATAAAGGGACTTCAACTAACACAAAGATTAGTGTAAGCGTAATTAACTCAAAAAATCAATTAGTTTAAAAAATAATGGAATAATTGATAAAGATTAGAGATAGTGGCTAATGTTACAAAAATTTTCTAAACATAAAACTCATATTGGTCCTTTATTTGTCTCCTTCTCGAGTATACATTAAGTTTTTAGAGCTCTCACATTTATTCCTCATCATGTGATGCAGCTAACTTTCAATTTAAGGTCTGTCTCAAGCTATCTTTTAGTCCACCATTGCACGCCAACGCTCGTCTACTCCCAAGTTTCCATAGACAATACCTATCTTCCTTGCTTACTTGCAAGTCTTTATCTTATTCCATCATCCGAAGTGATAAACATTAGCTAAGGCTCGTCAATGCTCGCACGATTTCACAATTAGGACATAGGGGATAACAAACTACCCCTATTAGAAGAACTCGACGTCCTCATCGAAATAATCTATGGACGCTCCTCTAAATATGGGTTATTGGTACATCTCCAACATACCGTTTTCCATCTCTGTTCAGTTTGTCCTTACTTTTGTTTGGACGCTCCTTCACAAGGCCCATTATGCCCAACATAGCATAATTGTTAAGGTTGACATCTTCTGTCGAGTTTTCGCCTCCTTCTCCTTGATCCTTCGTAACCATAAAATTTTGCCCCTCACCCGTCTTTCATTTTAGGCATTCACAAGTAAGTTGTGGCCCTTCACAAATGAAACAAGCAATATCTCATTTTGTTTTCTTTTTGGAATTTTGTTGAGAAGATTCACATACCTTCTCCTCACCTTTCTCTGAGTCATTCTATGTCCTACCCTTCTTGCCCTTGTTCTGAGTTTTAACTAATGGCGGCATTTGGACATTCTCCAAGGCATCTGCAACCATTATCGTGCTTAAGAGGTCTTTCACATTCTACCTTCGAAGCTCCATTTGTGTCTAACCTTTTAAGCCATTTATAAAGTTAAACAACTTGTCTCCTTCAGACATACTCTGCATGTCAAACATCAAATATGTAAACTTCTTCACATACTTTTGCACTGAGTTGTCTTGCTTCGAATTCATTGCGCCAAATAATGTTTCAATACATTCTTATCAAAGATTATCTTCCAAGTCATTCTCATTTATCAAACTTGATTCTTCAAAAACACGATCTGCTAAAAGATTGATATGATCAAGATAAATTAAATCTACAAAACTACTTATTATATTAAGAGTTCTAATAAACAATAAAATTAAATTATTAAAAATATAAGAAATTATATCTAAGTTAATAATGATAATAACATACATTTCTCGAAGCTTTAAATTGTATCGAATAAAAATTGTCATTCAATCTTTTATGCTTCAATCTAGTCGATTTCTAGGAATTGATGAATTCAAATATACTTATATTTCTTTTATACCTTGTTGCACTCACTCATTGACTTAAAATTCGAATTACAAACTTTTGTCATTATGAAACACCACTTCTGAATTGGTCACATCAAGCAACTGTAAGACAACAAAAGTAACATTATAAACAAAATAAAGTGATGTTTAATTTTCAATAAGTAATAAAATTGAAAAATATCTATATACCTTGATTAAGTTTGTCTCTTTGACAAATGGCAATTAGCATCCCAAATCTTTATAAATTTCCATTTGTGAGCTTAAGAGATTTTGCATCATCTCATGGCAATAATTGTTATAATAGTTAATAACAACATTCTCTTATTAACTTCAACTTTTTTTGTAAAACTTGGTCAGAAAGACACTAGAATTAAAAAATGTCTCAATAGCAAACAACAAAGAGTAAAGTTGTCTTTCTCATCTCTCATTAATGACTACAAGATAAGGTTTGTACAAACAACACTTATTTTTTAGATTAGCCTTGATTGCTTTTTTCGCCCTCTTTATGACATCATAAAAATAACTCAATATTTTCTTCTCATCAATATTAGCCAGACGAAGTTCCCTCACCAAAGGCTCACAAACTTGGATGAAAAATTGACATTCAAACCAGTATCTTCAAGTATAATTTTAGAAACTTCCAATCCAACATTAGACCTAACATATTGAGATGCAACTCACTTATCACTTGTAAATATTTGTCTCAACTTTTTCTTCATCATAATAAAACACTGAAGTAATAAGAAGTTCGTTGCAAATCTTGTAGTAGCAGGGCAACACAAATTCCTACCATTGGTGAAATCCTTTCTCATTAAATTCAAGACCCATGCACGATTATAGATAAACTTAGTTACCTTTTTTGCTTTTGGTACATTCTCATCAATAATAAAAAAGTACCTAGCATCCTCTATATTTTTCAATATTAAGTCAATGCAATGTGTAGCACAAGGAGTCCAATAAAAAGAATTGTACTTACTTTGCGGTCTTCTTTTAACCATCATAATATTTTCTAGTCCAACTTCATTCGCAACTTAAAATATTTCAAATAAAGTATCAACATTCCTAATAAGGCCAGATACATTAATAGACTTCAAAAACATTTTGCCATTTGCAGAATAAACTAAAAAAATTAATAATAGACTCATGTTTCCTATTTATCCAACCATCACACATGATTAAACACCAAAACATAACTCAAGTCATTATTCTGTCATCCAAAAAACTTTTAATTTCATAAATAGAACTACTCAAAAGTTTACCTTTATAGTCATTAATTGAAGGAACTTTATATCATGAACTGTAAGAGACAATAGCATCTACCATAGATTGATAATTATAAGACTAGGAAACATTAAATGTGATATATGAATCATACTAGCATCTAACTATTGTCATATCCATATTACGAATCGCTTCTCTAGATTTATAAGGCACTACGAATTGAAAACTAAGCTCCAGAAGTTGTTCAAGATGTAAAAAAATTAGACATATGTCTTCTTCTTTTCTTAACATCAAGTGCAACATTCCCTTCTTGTTAGGTAGGAATACTACCACCTTCAACATTCTCACTATCATCTTGAATACCAACAAAAAAACTTCCTTAACCAATTTCATAATTCAGTCTTTGCCTTCTATTTTTCTCATGTTATTACTCTTTATGCAAAGTCTTCATTTGTCATTTCATTTCATGACTCACTTTTTTACAAAACTCCACATCATCTTTGACGCCAACTAAATGTTTCTTTAATCTAGTGATTCCTCCACCTTTCAAATGCTTGTTACAAAACAAACAATGATTTTTCATTCCAGGAACTAATCCAGCATGAGCCCAACCTGGATCATTAAATTTTCCTGCAGTGGTTAAATTATTAGAAGTACTTGAACTTACTTCCATTTATCTATAAAAATAAATAAAGACATATGTCAAAATTAAAGTAATAAATTCACATACTATTTTCTACTATGTATTTCTACCCATAAAATAAGATGATGAATGTGTATTTGTTACTTATAAGATAAGTTTAATATTTGTAATTTTATTTTCTAATGACAACAATAAACAATATTAAAAATGCAAACATTTAATTTTTTAACTTAATTACATATATTAAATATTATATTTAAATGATTAATCATATGTTAAATACTTTTTATATACAAATAATAATTAGTAAATTGTATGCTTCATATAAATTAATTAGCACGTTAATAGATTAATGAATTAATTTTAATCTCATTTTTATGATATTAAAATAACAAATAATATGATATTGTTGAATTATGCACATTTCACAAATCACAAATTGACAACACTTGAATATTCTTCCATAATTCATACACAATAATATTTTGATCTCATTTCTACATAAATTCACAATATCAAAATGTCATTGAAATTGAACCAACTTACAAAAACAATTCTAGCTTTCAAATCTAAACTGTCTAATGCATATTTTATAAACAATTCACAAAACACACATGAAACAACCAAAATACAATGTAATTATAATTCAAAGCAAAAACAAGCAACTTAAAACACACTAAAAAATAAAAAAAAATTGCAATTAAGGGTTGGGTTGGGTTTAGATCTAGGTCTGAAAAATTAAAAATCCTAATTTGTAGACAACATTTTGTACAGCGAGCAGTTAGATCGGAGAAGACAGCTTGCATCGACCATAGGACCAGAGTCGCGATGGCAGTGGCGATTGAAGAGGAGGACAAGCATACCGACCATAGGTGAAGGCTTGCAGCGTGTGGTTAGGCAGGGGGTCCGACGGTGGAGACTGTATCATAGTGTGATGGTGGATAGTGGCACGACTCGCTAGACAGTGGGGATATTAGAGACGATGTTAGGGCTAAGACGCTTACTAGAGAGAATAGGGAGTAAAATGCGAGATGGATCATAGGCGGTTAATTTTTAGTTTTAGAATATTTTTTCTGCAGATCAATCCCCCAACCTTTTAAACTTTATGGTCCCGACCAGCTGATACCTACTGAAATTACCAGTACCGTCGATACCAAATTGTGTAATTTTGCACCGTTTTCTAGCTTCCTGTCAATACCAGCTAGTACAATACAAAACTCACTTTATTGCTAATAAATATTTTAAAAATACTTAATTAAAAATTTAAAAGAATAAACTATAAAATTTTCGGGTTCATTTATACAAAAGTTTATACGAAGGCTTTATACTACCAAGGATATGACAATTAAATGGCTGTTTGTAAAGTAAAATTTCCACAAATAATGGGACAAAGAGGGGCGAGACGAGTGTCATTCTGCAATTCATTCCTTTGTAAAGGAACTAAGATCACTAGACTAGTCCATTGCGCAAAACATATTAAGGTTCTACGGCAAACAGATGCCCCCTAACCAACCAAATTACACTGTTAGATCAGTTGCATTGCAGACAGAAAAACGGAGAAAACAAAATCAACCATATCATCATCTAATCCTTCCAAGCACTTCCCGTCACTCATAAGCCAGTTCTTCCTGTTTTCCTTTCAGTCTTTGACACAATTTTCTTTCATCCCCAGCACTGCTCAATTTGCATCACATGAGAAGAGGATGACTAAGAATATCTACAAGAAAACTACTACCTACACTAACATACCTGATCAGGTGAATATTTAAGATGGCATCATCGCTTCTAACACAACAAAAATCACAATCTCAAATTCTCATTCTTCAATCATATCCCCCATCTACTCGTTGCCGAGCTCCACCTCGCCTTGGATGACTCTGACCCCTCTCCCTGAACCTCGGACCAGAATTATAAGAAGCATCTTTTGGAGGTTCAACCTCAATTGCTTTGGCATTGTTATGTGGCCCAACTGGCTGATATTCATAATGCCTTTGCCTTTCCCTGTTCGTATTATATTGCTTGTTATCTTTTCCAGATCCGTTCCAATCCCCATGAGATTCTTGCTCCCGGCCAAAACGACTGTTCTGGTTTCCAGTTTTGCGGAAGCCAGAAGAGGGGCGATACTCATTTCGAATATCCACATTTGAAGGAGATGATGATTCAGCCGGGCTACCAGGTTGTCTTTTATGCATGCTTCCCTTCCTCTCTTTCTTCATCTCTTGAGGCTCAACATTTGAAGCTTCTTCCATATTTCCCTTATCAGGTGCAGACTCATCATGCCCAACTACATATGCTACAGATGCTTCCCTGTCACTGAATTCCTTTTTATAGGGATTAACCAGTTCAGTAACATCCTGACCACTGTTTGACCTGCTTCCTCTTTGATTAGTGACCACAGATTGCTGTGATTTAGGTTGCCAGTGAGAAGCCCCAGCAGGTCGATGTTCTTTTGAAGAGCCAGATATACTTTGAACAAAATCGGTAGCCGAGTGCTGCACGTGAATTTTCTCACCATCCCCACTACCAATTTTTTTCTCGTGTGAACTGTGATCATGCGCTGCAGTTTTATGTCCCTTGTATAACTGTCGCTTTCCTCTGGCTGTCATACCCTGTTTAATAACAGGAACAGCAGCCTCTGTATTAGGTTCCTCAGGAATGTTCCAGCCATCGTCAACATTCCATTCATCAGCATACCTTGATTGCTCTTTCACTGAAAATACATCAGATTTCTGCACTTGATGCTCAATAGGTTTTTGAGCATTTCTACTTTGGATAGAATTGCTTGGCTCCACTACACCCCGTTGGCGCCATGATCCATGCACTTTTCCCGACTTACTCTGCCGACCTTCCAAGTTTCTTGACTCAGAAGGAGGCCCTACCTTTGCAACAGATGCATCAGATATTTGAGACCCTTCAGCACCAAAAGAACCTGATTCTGGTCTTCCAGCATTATGGTCTGCTGTAACCTGACTAACCAGAGGAATCAATGAGTGGTGACTACTTCCCTGCTGAGCCATTTCTTTAGCAACAGGCTTTGGAATGTACCTCTCCATCTCCGCTCTCTTGTTCCTCGGATTATTCTGCACTTGTTGATCAATCTTTATAGATGAAACAACAGTCTCAACTGGGGCTTTCTGACTGACTTCATCAGAAAGCTCTGTTTTATTTTGCAACCGAACTGGAGCCCACACAACAGAATCACCACTGTGGAATTTCTCTATCAATTTATTGCCCTGCAAATTTCTAGGCAATCTACGAGAATGCTGAGATTTCCACTGGTTATTTACTTGAGGGCGGGATTCTTCGTCAGGTAATTGCTGTTCTGAGGACTGGAGTACATCTTTCGAATCAGTCTGCGAGTGAAGTGACCCGGAATCCAACAAAGGTTCAGAAATCTTTGATGCACCACCTTGAGCCACATTGGCCAAAGCAGTTGTGCCTCTTGATATCATTGGGGGTGAAGTCACAGTAGGTAAGGCCTCCTCTGCTCTCTGCCTGTTTCTTATACTCTTATTCTTCTTTCTATTATGTGTTGAAGACTCGACTACATGTGGATTCACAGGCAGCCTTGCCTCACTGTTTGAGGAAGTCTCCTTGCCAATATCCTCAGAAGAAACTGGGGGTATAGATGTTAGACCAATATGACCTAATGTCTCAGTCGTTGATGAAGAAACAAAATTTTCTGTAGGATTATTCTCGTTGGGAACTTTTAGCTTTTGTCTGTACCCTGCATGCTTCTGCTTAGAGGCAATACTGTCAGAAACCTGTGGAGTAGTATTACAGAACAAAGAGTCAGAATGAACAACAGCACATTGCAATGGTTCTGATTGTTCAAGCAGCACAGGCTCCATGGAAGCAGTCTTTGATCCCCCCGGCAAAACTACTTTGGACAAACTGGAAGGTTTCTCAACCCCTGCAACACTGCTATCACTACCCTGCTCATCAGCATTTTTGCTGAGAATCACAGCAGAGCTTGATTCCCCAGATTTGCTACCAACCACAGTTGGTTGGGCTGAGGCCAGGACATTTTCCTTCTTATCAAGGATGGCACTAACAGGAAGAGTTTCCAGTTTCAGAATTATGTCCTCTCCCGCTTGTGTTCGCCTGTTCAACTCTTCCAATTTTGCCAATGCCTTTGCCTTTTGCTCTCTTATTCGTTCTTCCTCTTCCCTCTCTCGTTGTTTGTGTCGTTGCATGGCTGCCTCTCTCATCTTAACACGCTGAATAGATGACTCGTAATTAATAAAAAATCAAGAAAACCTAACCGTAGGGAGAAGAAATAAATAAAAAAGAAACAGCCACAAGTACCTGGCTATCACACGTATATGAGACAGGTGGCAGAGACTCTCTATCCTTTCCTTGCAGATATGAACCATATTTTTCAGGGTCCCCCACGGAGGTTGCATTGCCTTGTCGTTGAACAGTACAGGCACTTCTAGAATCTGAAGAAGACACTACACCAGGCAGCTCTGTGGACTCAGATTTCATCCACCAACCATCAGTCTCTTGTGCACTAAATCTTCCTCTACCACGAAAATCAACCCTATTGTGTGTGCCATTAGTGGATCTCCTGAGAATCTATATATTAGTTCATTCTGAAGATGGGAATTTCAGATATATGTCCAACTAAAGCAAGCAAGTTACAAACCCACCTGGTGGTCATTGTTCTGCTCGCAGCAACTGACTCAAGGCGTCTATCTGGAGTAGTCATATGGTCTTCATAGGAGGCAGTATTGTTAACACCACTTGGATGACCTCTATCTGGAAATCCTGTATCCATACCAGAAGTTTCACTATAACGATCACTCTTTACGTCACAAACTACTATCTTTAATTCCTCTCTGCTGGAAGTGGATTTAACTTCCATTATTCCATCAGAAGCACGAGCCTTAGCATTTAAACTTTCTATTTTCTGAATCAGACTGGGATCTTTTGGTGTTGCTGATATCCCTTGGAGAGTAGAAGTTGAATTATCCGCATTTTCCAGTTTCCTAGTTGGCCGATCATCAGACGACTTCACGTTTCCAACTCTTTCTGATGCCTTGACTTTCAAAGGCATGCCTCCTTGATTATCAACTGCCTCCAGAGCTTCTCCAGAGAATGCATTTCTACTTGTCAGCATCCCTTCATCCTTGTTATCTCCTCTCCATCCATTTCCGCATGAAGAGTTCCTAAGATGCTCTACTCTCCCAGGATCTGATGCATTGCTTGTCACAAAGTCATCCCACCTCTGTTCATCTTTCCCCTCCCAACCATCATGCTGCTTCAGAAGAACTCTGTATGTTCCTTGAGCATCTTGAGGATGCCCAGGCTCCCCCTGTTGTGAAACCACTGATTTACCACCAGGACCAAATCCAGAGGACCTACCATGGGGATTACCATGATCAGGAGCACCCTGTCCGGAATAAATGTTAAATGCACAGGGACCCCTGGGCATTCCCATAAATGGAATATCTCGGTCACTGGCGCTGCAGTAACCCATGGGAGGACCAAAATATCCCTCATAAGGAACAGGACCAGGATAAAAACCAGGTCTAATTGGCATCCCAGGATGTACATAAGGCTCGTGGATATGCGGACGGAACATATCTCCATTTTTTGAATGGGGTCCTCTAGGCCCAGCTCCTGGGGGAGGACCAGGCTGTTGGTTAGCAATAGCAGCTGCGGGCATTTGTGGATGGTAATATGGAAATGGATCCATGGGAAAACCACCTGGCGCAACTGATGGACCAAAAGGAGGACCTCCTGGAGGTCCCCTATACCAAACACCACCTGGATGATTATTTACAGGAGGACCACGCCAAGCATCATAATGCTGAGGCGGAACATTCGAATTAGGATACACTTGGGGATCAGCATGCCACTTCTCTCCATCTTCACTGTATGATGGATCCTCTTTTCTCCAAGAAGCTACAGTTCCACTTTTAACATTTCCATTTATAGATGGATCACCTGAAAAGACATAAAAATACATGCAAATATTAGTATAAAAGAATCTTCATGCAGCAGATCTTTGGACTATAATTCAAAGCTGCGTGCAAAGAAACAAACCTACAGAATTCTCGGACCTCTCTTTCCCTGCTGTCACTCCACCAGAAGAAGAGCTAGGCCGAACATGAGAACCATAATCTGCAGTTATGAAGACAGTTAAGAAATCAACAGAAGCATAAAGTGTAATGAATTCTTTTCCGAGAAGGGATCACTTAAGGAATCAAACAAGAAAAGATAAACAAGTATTGAGAATCAAAGTGGATACGTCCAAACTTTAAAATGGTTGTTCAACAGTAACAACTGCATTTGAAGACATCCAACCAGCCAAAACAGTGCCCACTACCAAACACAAGCTACGAGTAGTAAAATAAAAGGCAATATTCAAAATTAAAACCTTGGGAGTCTGGGTTCCTTCCAGAAGTTTCTTTTTCTGAACCAAGCGTAGGAAAATCCCCAGAAATCAGAGAAAAACCATCATTTTTGGAGGGCTCCATTCCCTGAAGTGCCAAAAATATCCAATTCAAGTATCACATAGATTACGAAGTCAAACTGTAGCGTATTGGCATTCAAAGTGCAGCCGTAAGACACATACCAACTTGTGTACTGTACCAGTTGATCCCCATGCCACAGAGTTATCGGACAAAGGCTCAGCAAACCGTGATAATTGTGAACTACCAGGTCTTGTCTCAGCACTATGAGGACGCAATGATGAAAGCGATGTCTGATTTGATGTCAATGTTCCAGAAGCTGATGATGGCCTTGAATTTGAACCCCACGCATTAGCAATAGGCTCATGATTTCTGTCACTACCTGCAGTTGATGGTCGAGTGCCACTTTCACCCGATGAAGGGCGACAACTGAGGTGGCTTGGAGAACCAGCACCACCATCAGTATTTGCAGAAAGAGACGAAGAACTCCATGCATTTGATGCTGAAGAAGGTGACTTAGTGCCCCAGCTATGGGTTCCCCTGTCAAGGGTCAGAAATCAATCACTTCAAGCAGGAAAAAGTGAGAGAGAATGCCTATGGAAAAGATAGTAATTTTCAAAAAACTTGCATGGACTGAAGATCAACAGAAGGAAAACAGCACAAGATATAGAATAACATTGGCATGGTAGCTGAACTACTCACTTGGGTACAATTTCAACATTCGGATCCAGACCACGATTTTCTAACCTTGAAAGGAGCAGAGAGAACATTAAATTTTAATAGAATATTTCACCAGAACAGGAAAGTTTAGAGGAGAAACTAAATACCTCTGACTGGGTAAGTTTATAGGTTTTGGTACAGCAACTTTCCCAAGGACAGTCATCCCACCTCTTCTTGCAGAAGCCCATCTGCAAGCAATCTCCAAATCAATTATAACAATACTTATGTTCTTACGTTTGTAAAATAATACCACCACCAATAAAATTCAATAACACAACTATCATACTTATGTTTTTATGCATACTAATTTAACAACACTAAAAAGTTGTTACCTTTCATAAATCATAATGCAATTACAATTTAATTGTTATGCAAGAGAAGTCCAGTCAAACATATACTGGAAAGAAGAAGACCAACTAGGGACACAAACACAAAAACACTGTATCAAGAGAAAATGTCCTTTGATCACTAAACATCAAATATGTGTGAGTACACATATAATATATATCCTTTGAACATATACACTTATATTACACTAGCTTATAATAATAAAATTCAATATTGTAAAGTAAGACACTGAATAAAAAATTAATATTTCCATCAAAAGATATAGAAAGAAATTTTAAAGAAGTGTAACAATCAGAATCCAAAACAAAACATGGTCATAGTCTGGAAATTGTTATGTGCCACAAATATATCTCTGTTAAGTACATAGATCAGTAACCACTAAAATTACAAAAAAAAACGAAGCCAATATCACAGAAACCAATCATGAAGGATCACATAGCAACCTACCTGCCCAGACACATGATATATAAAGTAAAAACTTGTATAGTTGGAAATTGTTTAATATCAACGATAAAAGCAGTACCTTCGCTCTCCAGCCAACATGTTTGATGTCATAATTCAGTTTGTTTAGCAAGATCATTCAATGAACTTATCATAAAACCTGTCAAGTAAAAAGATCTATAAAATTCCATCACATGAATGAATTAAGATAAAGAACAAGCACATAATGGACAAGCCAGATTATACTCCATACAGATTGAAACACAATGACATTGTTCATACATTAAATCATATGATCAAAAGAAGATAGTATGGTTCACTATCACAACAGCAACATGCAAAAGTATACAAAAGAAAAAAAAATGTTTAGGGCCTAACAGAAGCTACACCCTTTTTCTTTTACATTTTGATTCTGCATGCACGGGCAACAATCAGGATCCCTCCCCATAATTTGCTAATAGTCAACGAATACCTACTATGAAAAGTTCAAGCTTTAGATAACTGCCTTACACAAAGTTCATTTCACCATTTACATTGCTGTGCACATTTGTCATATTTCCGCACCAGAAAACTTTGACATCTTTCAGTAAAAGCCAAAGTAAGAATAAGAAGTCACTGACTTCCAACGAAGATCAAAAAGTAAATAAGATCATTCCTCAAGAATTGTTTAATTCTCTACTGTTCTCTCTCCAACCAATTCCTAACCTGTTCAATGCAGAACTCGGACCTTAGCTAACATATCATCAACATCAAATTTTTGCTGACGATATGAAGAAAGTGGGAGACCCAAGCAAGGCTGAGGAAGAGTTATGGGGCGACTAGAACCCAGAACCCATAGTCAAGAAAGAAATATAGCGACAACCAATATTTTATCACATATATGCCAGTACTTATCCGGGAGAAGAGAGAAGGAATAATAAGGGAATTTTTTTCATATTTTCACATCAATCCTGCTTCATCTTTTGTTGATACCCATAAACCAAAACCACCATGCATTTAGAAAGTGTGAACGTGAAATCAAACCATTATTAGCACGGTCCAAAAACTATATTCATTGCATATTTCCAACTCAGCTTATTGTCACTCGCACTAAATAAATACCCCCACCCTATAAACTGCATTTTTACATCGGCACCCTATAAACACCAATTTGTTAACAACTAAATCCATCAAAACAGACTCCATTTGCATTTTATTTCACATAGATTTCATACCCAACAAAGAATCTCTCAAGGCATTGTTTGTTACACTACCATGCATATTATAGCATCTCAAATACTTATTCATCCTCTTTCAGGAATCAGGTAGGATCCATTAATTGAAAGCTGTAACCTTTGAGAAGTCTTTCAACCAAGGATAATAAATGACAAGACACGATTACTATTCCAGCATCAACTAAGTCCTTCCAAAAAAAAAAAAGGAGAGACGGGGGGAAAGAGAAACAAGCAGTGCCATTTTCAACCTACAAAAGACATCCCAATGGATATCCTTACACTTAATCATACACCTGAGTTAAGCTTTAAAACCAACAAAATAAAAATTACAAGTAGAATAGAGAATCAAAGAATGCGATGACGTAAACAAATTCCGAACATCAAATATCCCGAAAGAAAATCAGTCATAAGCACACCATCTTTAGACAATTAAAATCAAGTAATCAAACAATATACCCAAACTAAACCAAGAACGAGAAAAAGGAACCAACCCCCAAATCCATTCTCTAACGAAGCAAGACAAACAAACGTCAGACAAATAAATGAACAAAAAAGTGAAAGTAAATATCTACAAGCTTGCCTTGGATCAGAAAGCTTTAAAATCTTTTTTCTACTTCAGATTTTTTTTTTATTTGTGGAAACCCTAGAGAGGGAAAAATTGGAAGAAGGAAGCGGGGTTGGAGACAACAAGACGTAGAAAGAGCGATTAATCGGAAGTTCTGGCCGGTAGTGTAGAGCGACGAAGAGAGATCCACGCACGATGGGACTACGGATTTAAAGAGTTATGGATCTCTAGATCGGAGGAAGGAGACGATGGAGAGAGAGAGAGAAGCAAAGCTGAAGGAGAAGCAAGGTTGGTTGCCCCTGATATTTATTTGATACGGACTTTCGAACCCAAAAAATTTTAAAAGTGGATATTATAAAAATAAATATTAAGATAAAAATAAAAGATAATATTGCTTCTTTTTAATAAAAAAAAGGTAGTTATTAAATGATTGTTTTCTTTTTAAATTTTCCAAGCCAATTTACAAAAGAATTAAATTTGGCATTGATGATTGAAGTAAGATTTAAATACCAAAAGGGGAAAAAAAAAAACAATTTCCTTTTTCATAAATTTAAGAGTCATTTGGTCATATTTTTTGTTTCTCATGGCAAGATTTGTTTTTGTTTTTGTTTTTATTTTTATTTTTGTTTTCAAAAACATTTTTTTTAGATTTATAATAAAAATACTTAAGACCAAAACTTGTTTGTTGAGATTTTTATTAAAAATTGAATTTGTATTCTTAAGTGTGAATATTAAATATTATTAAAATTTACATATCAAATTTATATAATAAGAACCTATAAAATATTAAAACTATATTAACTCATTTAATAAAACAATAAAAGATATTCGTTTACTGTATTGATTTGAAACATAATTGTAATATCTTATAAATATATATATAATATATATAAAGTA
>JANZXV010000007.1:19260920-19274870 GCA_027576455.1 Erythroxylum roigii
GAAAAGAATTGATATTCAGTTAGCCTTGCATAGTCGGATTAAGGATACCGTTAGTGTCCTTAGCCCGGTTATGCGGCGGTTGTCATGGGCCTGATGTAGTATCATGTTGTGACAATTAAATTGATATCAGAGACAAGGTTTTGCATTTTCAAAAATGTTATTTCCATTTTCAAAAAGTTCATGAGCCTTAGGAGTCGAATCTGGGTGTCTGGGATGTTACAAGTGGTATCAGAGTCGGCAACCGAACCATTGTGCCAGCTAGGCTGGACCCTAAAGAAGGCTGGACCCTAAAGGGGGCGGAGAGTGTGAGATCCCACATCGGTTAGAGTGGGGAACGAAGTATGTCTTATAAGGGTACGGATACCTCTCCCTTACAAACATGTTTTCCCTGGCCTAATAGATCGGATCCCATCGGAATTCCGGGGTTAAATGTGCTTGGGTGAGAGTAGTTCTGAAATGGGTGACCTCCTGGGAAAGGCCTAAAAAAAAGCGAAACCATAAGGGCTTAGTTGGGTCAAGGCCCAAAGCAGACAATTCTGTAACTAGGTGATCTAGGATGGTACAAGATCGTTTGCAGTTTTTGGAATTTTAAAAATACAGCTGTTATGTTGCCCAAATTTTTTCAAAAAAAAAAAGAAAAAAATTGATATTCAGTTAGCCTTGCATAGTCGGATTAAGGATACCGTTAGTATCCTTAGCCCGGTTATGCGCGGTTGTCTTGGGCCTGATGTGGTACGGTCGTGACAATTAAATTGGTATCAGAGCCATGGTTTTGCATTTTCAAAAGTGTTATTTTAATTTTTAAAAAGTTCATGAGCCTTAGGAGTCAAGTCTGAGTGTCTGGGATGTTACAAGTGGTATCAGAGTCGGTACCCGAATCGTTGTGCCAATTAGGCTGGACCCCCAAGGAGGGCTTGGCCCTAAGGGGGTGGAGAGTATGAGATCCCACTTCGGTTGGAGAGGGGAACGAAGTACGCCTTATAAGGGTACGGATACCTCTCCCTTACAAACGCGTTTTCCATGACCTAATAGACCGGATCCAATCGGAACTCTGAGGTTAAATGTACTTAGGTGAGAGTAGTTCTGGGATGGGTGACCTCCTGGGAAAGGCTCGGGAAAAGCAAAACCGTGAGGGCTTGGCTGGGCCAAGGCCCAAAGCAGACAATATCTGTAAGTCGGTGATCTGGGATGGTACAAGATCATTTGCAGTTTTTGGGATTTTAAAAATACAATCGTTGTACTGCCCAAATTTTTTCAGAAAAAAGAAGAAAAGAATTGATATTCAGTTAGCCTTGCATAGTCGGATTAAGGATACCGTTAGTGTCCTTAACCCGGTTATGCGGCGGTTGTCATGGGCCTGATGTGGTACCGGGTCGTGACATGGGTATTGTATACATGCATTAGTCATTACATAACTGAATGCTTACTTGATAAGTTGCATACTTTTTTTTTTTAAGGAAGCATACTATATAATTTGATATGTATTGCTATGTTCGACTGTAGGGAATAAAAGATCTACATGACATGCCACCTGATGGGTATGCATCAGGACCAGATGTGCACTGATTATGACTATGAGAGTTGTTTTGTTTATGATATTGAGTTATGTTATAGTCCGATCTTGGTTGATGCTTAACTCTCGATCGGACCCTTATTTGTGATGCTTATGACTTTGGATGCTTTGAACGAGGGCTGGTTTGTTGGTGATGTTTGGCTCTCCACAGCGCCTTTGGATTAAGAGAGTCTTATGACTATATGAGTATAAGAGCATGGCTGAGCCGTTGGTGATGCGTAGCTCCTCGCAGCCATTCGAGGTTTAGAGTTGTGAGGGCTTATCTTCGGAGATTAAGGTCCTACATATATATTCTTTCTCACAATTTATTTATGTTGTTGATGTGGTTGGATGTATAACATAACGTGTATGTATTTTAATATTCATGCATGACTGTGCGCATAGTATTGGGTATCGTAAGATAATGTGAGCTTACTCAGTGAGGTCTGACTTTCTTCAACTTTTTTTTTCAGGTCAGTTACTACCGACTTCACAGCAGTGACTCCTGTGACATGTCCGTTGTAGCCTACCTACACAGGATTTCATGAGCTATAAAACTTTTTTCTGACGCACACTATTATTATTGTATTGTATGAACTTAATGCATTCTTGGGGTTTGAATTTATTTTATCCCTAGTGGTAGGCTTACTGTAACCTGGGGTTTCGAGCCTCGGGTCTCACGTGCCGGTCTTGCGCCAGTTTCAGGTCGTGACAATTTGTGTAATCACGTGGACTCGTTATTCACATAAAACTTCCTTGAAGCTGTTATAAGAAAAAGAAATCAAACAATAAGTAAGCTTACAACGGTGAGACTTAGCTACTAAGTACACTCTGGAATCTTCATCTTGCAACAAGAAACGAGAAACAATATGAGATGGAGGAGCTTCTGCTTGCGCCGGAACGTCAATGATGAAGGACCCAAGTTGCAGTTTTTACAAAAAGGGAAACAAAGTTGCGATTTTAAAGAAGGAAAAAACTTCAATCCTAACTCTCATGCGCCTAGGGGAGCTGACCTCCGAAAGCCTGAGATGCTTAAATTCCTACAAGTCTTTAATAATTTACACACATACTTCGTTCAACATTCTTCTGTGAGCCACATTTCGCCTTACCGAGCGCCATTTCACGACAGCCCGAAGCTGACACCATCTTGTCTTTGGTGTTCTGATCCTTGACACATGCATATCCAGGTTTGGGGAGGAAGAAAAGAGGCCTATTTCACCATCATTCCTTGGAGCCAGAAGAAAAGTATTAGTAGAACCTTGACCCCAGATTGAAGATATTCCTGCAGAGGTTGATGCATGAATATGGGAAACATCCCCAGTGTCCATTGGATCACTTGTCATCAGGAGCTGCCATGGTGGATCGTTGGAAGAAAAGTTGTTATCTCCTGAGTAGGGAATAGAGAAAACATCTCCAATTTTGAAGTTGTTCTTCAGAAATTGGAGCTGACTACTACTACTACCTAGTTCATACGTTTTCGTACTTGGTTGAGTATTGAAGTCAAGATGCATTTCTGGTGGATCTGCACAAATGGGAATTTAATTAACACATATAGTCAGCCAATGCAAGAGTAAGAGCTGAGTTTGCATTTATGGCAAGTTTGTTTACCTCGGAGTATCATTGGCAACTCAAGTTGCTGCGGACCTACGTTCAGGACCTCCAGTGGTTCAGCAGGTGGGCTTGGCAGGGGCCTTGAAGGGCCAAAAATCGAATGCGGATTTATGGGGGTGAAGTTAGTCACATTCTTATAAGCTTGCCTCTTGGAGTTCTCCACCAAAGCCTATTTGATTATACACAAAAAAGGGTAGTTGAATTTAGATGGGATGCACTCGACGGGAACTAATGACTAATACTGACATGTAAGAAACCTCAGAATCTAGGTAAAAAAGCCTAACGATTACCTTTTGAAAAGGGTTTAGCTTATCCAGAGGCTCAAAGTTCTGATGATTAAACGATGCTCCTACAACCTTGTACACGGAATTGAAGAGGAGAGAAATGCTTTGGCTACTTTCAAAGGTTGAGTAGGCATACAATGGGTCATCATCTACAACACAGGAACTAGCATGGTCGACGATTGCGTCCCATATCCTGTTTGAACCTCCATTCTTAAGCATCTGCAGTACCCAAGTTACCGCAATTTCGTTAGATTTGTTACGTGAAACGACATCATTCATTAGAAAAAAGCAGAGAAGCTCTTACGTTCCGTAATTTTAGTGGATCAGTAGCGTGTAATTGTAGAAAGTCCTTCACTGTGTGAATTCCATTGGAAGCCAATCGTTTATGATTTGCTCCACCCTGCGCTATCTTTTCCAATCGCCATATCTCATCATCCAGTCGAGGAGGGTAGTACTTCTGATACACTGAAAGATCAAAAAGTCAACAAATAATCAGTAAAAGAAGTTGATAGTACCACAATTACTATCGATCATGATTTTGTGACTATTTCAGCATCACAAATTTAGACTCTGATTGTCCAATTAATAGGTAGACAAAGATAAAGCTAGATAAGAACGTACGAGCTCCTCTGTGGTCCTTCACCATAAAAGCTTCACTTCTTCCCCCCCTAACTTTTACTTCTTGCGAAATCTTTTGACCTGGTTTAGCTCCCAACCGAAATTTTCTGCTTCTTTGCCAACTAGAGTTGTCAGTAAAAATCAGTTCACTGACTTGAGCAACTCCATTTTTCAAGGAAATTATGCGATCTCCAGTAACCAGCGGTCTTCTACCATCTCTTTCGCGGATGATGCTGGCATTGAATTCATTTTCAGTCCAATCTTCTCGGGCGTCAGAACCAAAATCACCATCAAGCACATGGAGCTCTATCTTCATCGAAGATAGAGGACCAGATGTTATGATGTTCTTAGTTTCGGCATCCATCAGCCAGATTTGGATCAGCTGACCATCTTCAGCCTCAATCCTCCTACCGGTAAAGATAGTGGACGGTGGTTTATTAACAAAGTACAACAGCAGGCCTGTTGCTACAGATGTCTCACCCGGTTGAAACGAGGGCCTGCAAATAGACGATCAAAACTAGAAAATCAATATGGCTTAATTGGTGGGGACCAGAATGAATTGTGACCCGGTTGACAGATAGCAATAAATTTTCAGCAAGAGCACAAACCTTGAAGACGGTTGAAGAACGCGCGCAATAGCCTTTTCCACCTCTTCTCTAATCTGAACAAAAATGAAGCACCACAGACATTTAGATACGAAGTGGACGTGTAAGAGAATCAGGCAGCGGTATAACCAAACATTGGCTATTAAGGGAAAACTAAATTACTACTTTTTGTAGACGTTGATCAAAGAATCTGTGAAACTTAAGGCTCTGGAAATAGGATAGAAACAGGAACAGGAAACTCATATTTTCTTCGGACAAATCAATAAGAAAAAAGGAAAAGTAATCTTGAGCGTGTTTAAGATCCCTACATACTTTAATTCATTTTTTAATTATCAAGTAGCCTATCTAACAGTGAAACGCACTGGGGTAAGACTTACTATTCTCCGAATCATAGGCTCCATCCTGGAAATCAATTCGTTAAGAGAAAGCAGTCCCATCACGTTTCTTACAACACTGCACAAGATTGAGAAGAAGGTATATAAGCATACACAGACATCTCAAAACACCAAAACAACAACACTAATGATACCGAGCAAGAAAAGCCACCTACTTCTTGAACCTCTTAGCGTCTTGACCTTTCATCCTATCATCACCATCATCAAAAATAGCCCTTTTCGGCACCATTGTAAACTCTATGAAAATTGGATCGAAAGAGGTCATTTTATAGCTGAGGAGGCAGAAGCAAGAACCTGCATGGAAGTTGCTGGCGACGAAAACTACGCGCTGCAATCACAAAAGTCAAAAGACTATATTCTCTATTGTTAACGAAAGTTAAAACTACTGGGTGAACAAATTTTCTGAAAACACTTGCGCTTCAGTTGGGATACCCCAAAAGTATCAAAATGGCATATTAATTATCAACTGTAGTTCAGTTTATAGATATTTATTCTTGAACCTTACCAACCGCAGATACTATGTTAAACAAGCGCACATTCCTAACAAACCAAAAGCCTTTAGCATTTTTGTCTTTCTCGGAAAACAATTATGATAAAGGAATTGTGTAATTCTTTTTAGAGCACACACTCTGCCTAAGTTGCACATGCATGTGTAAATGGTGAACAGGGTATGTAGATGAAGGTGTAAGCTTTTATGATCGTGTACGAGTTAAATGACGATTTGAGGATAGATACATATATCTATATAAATTTTGTACTAAAACAAAGAATACACTTCCAATCTTATTTAAAGGATTTTCGTTTTCAAAATTTTGTGTAATATATACATCAAAAAGTGTCAGTCGTCTGCAATATTTTGCAGTAAAACATCATTCGCTAAAGACGTTGTGAAGTAGTGTGATTGACTTGCAATGGATAGAACGTGAAAAAAGGAGAGTACGAGCCTATGTACGAAACGCGTTGGCCATTAAAATTTGGCAAGTTTCCACGAAAACGCGGTTTTGAAAACAGGGACAGCTAACTCCACAGTTGGTCTATGCATATGTATATAATATAAAATGAAGTATGCATTTGAACGAAATCTGAATTTGAGCGAATTCCTCTCAAAAGTTGTTGAATATATCAATACACTAATTGCATATACAAAGACTACATTCGCAAAGTCTTTTTTTAATCAGGTTTAGTAGACAGGTTTACGTCAATGCCTGTTCCTCGGTTGATTAGAACAGGTTAAACAGTATACAAAATATAATGTCCAATTCTGATCCCAACTTAATCAAACACACGTAAAGATGACAAATAATACGATAGGTATTTACTAGGAAACTTCTTTAAATAAGAGTGAGCTTTGACCCTTATTTAATGTGCTCCGTCCATAAGCCGTCCTATTAATTAGAAAGAGAGGGGAAAAGTTAGTGTACAAGAGGAATGTTGCCAAAGGCGAATATTTTCGGTCTAATATTATTCTGTCTTATTTTGTCTCATAAAATTTTAGTTATTTATTTTGCTGGACCTATGCAAGCTTCATGCAGGAGTCACATAAATAAATAGTTGAGATTTATTGGACACAATAAAATACCATAATATTGAACAGAGAATCTGAACTCATCACAGGCTACTTTAACATTAGTTTTCCGATGTTAAGTCATTACAAGAGGCCGCAGATTCCACCAAGGAGCGGATGTCACTATCAATGATTGGGCAGGGTTATAATTGTCTTCAGATCGATAGAACTAGAAAACGTTGTGAACCACTTGTTCGGTTTAGTAGTTTGCGGGGCAAGCAATGCTAAAGATGAGTCAACTGTCGGTGAAGCACTTCAAGGTCTGTCTGTCTGTCTGTTCCATATGGGGCTGGAACCAAAGGTTATGCATTTTCTGGGAAAATTCCCAGAACTTGGCATTTGTCTGTGTAGAATTAAAGAACTTGATGATCCAATAGTGAGTTTCTGGAAGTGCTCTACCAGTTGAAAGCTTTCATGCTTATGGAGTTTTGAATCTTCTTCTGCGAAATTAAATCAAAACGCTTGCTTACAAGAACCACCTCAGAACTTGAAGGGAAACTTCCTTGTAGTAGAATCATTTTCTAGAGTCTGTAAAGACTTTTAAAACACTGTTATAGTCGACTAGCAATATTGCTTGTAAGTTGCTGCTCATTGCCATACATGCGATCAGGTCAAAAGCATTATGACTTTTACAAGATGAATGCTTGGATTATATTAGGAATAGGAAACCTAGGCCCAATGTCCCCATTAACGCTATTCTCTTTTTCCCTTACGCTTTACAACACCGAAAGTTTGATTCAGCATCGCATGTTTCTCTTTATTGAATGGTTTTACATAAGCATTCTATTGTTAACTTGAATTGTTATTTATAATAGAAAATTGACAAGGATAAGTTGTTGGTTTATGTCTTACCGTTAATCGTTTTGATTATATTTAGTGATAAATTATTTAAAAATATTTTTTATATTGTACATGTTTAGATGTATATGATAAAGTTCATGAGATAATTGTACATTGCAAATCAAATTATAATTATGAAATTTATATTGCATTTATGTATTATTCTTAAATATTCCTAGTCATTGTTCTATTAAGACTGGAAATTAATATAACATAAAAAGATTAGCACACGTTTTATTTTTTCTTATGAAGGAAGTAATCGTTCTAATAGGCTAAAGTATAGAGATAATTAAATAAACGTGTGGGTGCTTGTTAGAGAACAAGTTCACTGAACAAACCCGATATGAGAAATCTATTTGGAATATTACTTGCATGTTTATGGAATTCTCATTGTGATAATTGTATCATAAGTGATCGTTTTACTTGAGGTCACCAAAGTTATCTTGTATGGAAGTTGTTATGTTTTGATATTACTTATGATCTATTTAATCATGGGTCATTTAATCAGTAGTCATTGGATATAGCATGAACTATATGGAGGTAGCTGCATGATCAAGATATGATTCATCACCCTAAAGTAATTAGGGAGAATATTTTGTTGTTCTCGATTAGTATTAATTCAAGAAATCCTTAGCCAAGGTGGAATAATGTTTTATAAATAGTTTACAAATGTCATTAATTGAATCGATAGCTAATAGCAGAGAACTACTATGATTGGACTCAAAATAGAGTAGAAATTAATTTCATGCTCTATATCTAATCGAAATATTGTATGATGAAATGATTGAATTATACGAAAAAAATCATGCACAGAAAGGTTATTCAAAATCACTTTGACATTCCTAAATATTTGGGTAGTCATAACGCGTTACTAGATGTCAATCTTCATCTATAATTATAAATTGTTTAATTGAAGAATTAAAGATAAATTAAAAGGAGTTTTAATGTATCTAATTCTAATTATGAATTATAATTATAATTTATAATTATTGCCAACATATTTGAAAACCTCATGTGTCTCGAATATAGAATGAGTTAAAGAGAGTAAAGTTGATTTCATCAAGTTGAACTTGATTGTAAAGTTTGAGAAACGTTATGATTAAATATGAGATACTAAATAAATAAGGATTAATATGAGATATTGAATCTTATTTGGGCATAATTGTTATTTAATTAGAATTATTTGTAATTTTAATTGAAATTAGAATTTATTTTCAATTAAATTACTAAAACATCTAAAGCTTATTATAAATAGGCTTTTTTTGATAATTCAAAAAGTTGATTGAAAAATAGAAATTATGTACAAGCTAGGGGACACCCCGAGTCAGTTCTTTACCACAGCCAATAGTGGCCCTACCTGCTAAAAGACAACATTCAGCGTTGCTATAATAGCCTAACTTACCAGTATAAACAAGCGAAAAAGACTACTAAGAAAAGGAACGAATAAGAGATACAACCGAACCAGCAACAAGACTAATCACCAATTACCATAACCCAAACACATAAGGGAATCATTTTGTTCCTGCAAAGTAAAAGGCAGTCCCAAACACAGCCTAGCCATGTTTATTACAGCATAACCAGGCATTGATTACACCTGTACAAAGCTCCTTTATACAAACCCGAGGGTGAGATGAGACTCCCATATGGCTTGTTACTTACTCCTATGTTGCACCTGCTTGTGAGTTTACATGCAACAGTTGGATCATTGCACTGTTATTTTCTGGCAGCTGCATGTGGTCGACTGGGTTTGTTTCCAAGGATGAAGAAGTCCACGCCACCCTAGACCTGAAACAATTAGAGAACATAAAACCAGAAAACACAATTTACCTACTCTCTGAGTTTGAGCAGAGCTACTCCATTACTTGGAAGATCACTTTAGCGTTGAAGTTCCTCACATCTAAGGTTGTATCTTGGCAGGTTCTGAGGTTTCACTCGGACCAAAGGTTACAAACAACTACAGATAGCAAGTTAAGAAAAGTGTGTATGTTTAAAAGGTAGTCAATGTTTAACTGAAAATGATTTATACAGTGGAGCCAAACTGATTTAGAAAAGGGACATTCAAAGAAAAGGTGCCAAAGAGATTTATTGTTTGCAAAGCATAGCAAGCGATGATTTGGGACAAAAGTATGACATAGTTGGTCTCTTGTTTGTAGCTTATTATGGAAAGCTAACCACAAGATAAACGCATGCCTTGGGAGTGTACCTTGAGACCACACTAAGTTATACCAAGGGACTTTAGGAGAGGGAGGTCTCAACAAGGAGTATGCTGAAGTGTTTGTGTAGGTTTTAGTGGGGCTGGCAATCCATTCTAGTCTATCCGGTAGGGAAGCATCAGGTTGATAGGTTAAAGGTTCTAGTATACGAATGACCTCAATTATGGTAGCTTGCCAGTTCCAGGTATTGTCAATGATAACTTCAGCCACTTTTGCATACATTGGGAGCTCTGACCTGTTAATAAGCCTCGGGGTTAAGAGATCCTTCAGGATGCCTCGATGATGCATCCTGCTTAACTTTTTGTGTAAGAGTTATAGGGTTTTCTTAACTAATGTCGATACCAATAGAGGCCAGATGCTTGTGCAGCTACGGTCCTTAAGACAAATCGATTTTGGAAACAGTTTAAGGGATTCAACAAGATAAAGATAAAGCTTTAAAATAAGGTACGAATTAAGTTTTTTCTTTACTATGATATATGTTAATCATTTTATAGAATTAAGAGATCTTGGTTTTGAGAAATCAAAGATTGTGAAAAGGATTTGTAATTATTTTGCTGCTATCAGAATCAGATTCTGACCCGGTTTCCCAACGGTGATATCAGAGCAGGATTTTAATTATGTAATTTGATTAAATGTTTCATTATTGATTGAATTTTGGAATTGAAAAATTAGATCAAATCTAATGCTTGAATAAACCTAAAAACCACAAAGACCATAATTGTTCTAGAATTTTAGAATTCTAAAATAAGAGACTTGCGTTTGCTGGTTTTGTGATATTGTTTTGATGAGCCTTGGAGTTTTAGAAATAAGAAACCAATGGCTACTACATGTTATAGGCGTATCCAGAATTTAGAAGTAAATGCTATTTTGGAGCGTACTATAAGTAGACCTAGATGGTCTCATTTTATTGTTTGTTTTGTTTGAATTTTTGTATTGATTGATTACTAAATACTTATATGAATATGATTGATTGTGTTGGATGCAGGACTAAGGTCCGATGATATGTAAAAGTGATTGAATGTGATTGATGCATTTTATTTCATGAATGCATAAAATATAATGACAGTTGTGACCTGAGTAGTCACCGATTAGAGCTTAAAGCTCAACGAGTGAAAAGAGCCTCGAGTGAAAAGAGCCTTGAGCTCAGACAGTGATTAAGGGTGCAAGGCCCACTATGTAAAATAAGCCCTGTATCCTCTTCAGATAAGGGACAGTTATTAATGAGCTTGGTATCCAAAATAGATACGGGACAGTTCAGGCACTCGGTCACAACAACGTAATAACTGAAAAAGTGTCTCATGAGCATTTAATATGCATTTTGTCAAGTATGTGGATTGTTTAAAATGCCAAATTGAATTACTCTTACATGTAAATGTGATATGCATTCAACGATGCAAAGTTGTGAACTATATGTTATGTGAATTATTTGTTATGTGACTGGGTGAGCTATCGACGATGGTCACTCATTGAGTTCGCAAAATTCACCCAAAATTTGCAAATATTTTTTAGGATCAGAAGAATACCTCGTTAGGTAAACGGGAGTATCCCTACAGTATTCAAGTAAATGATAGAGGTCGAGATCAGTTCGCGTCTGCAATTGTATTTTTCTATTTTTGTATAAATTTGTATATTCCAAAATTATTGTACAAATAATTTATGTTGTAATGTAAATACATTATGACTAAAGTGTTTTGTATTTGTAATAGGCCCCAAATGGCTATTAAAATTATGTTGATTGTATTATTAAAAAGTTTACGAATAAAGTGGGCCTGAACAGATTATGGATATGTGTGTATGTTGTTGTTTCAAAAAAATTATACCGATTTTTGACGGATTGAGTGCTCTAGCATGCCACCCTCACGGGGCTTGGACTCGGATATCACTTATAGATGTCGGGTACGTATCTTGCAGGAGTGGGGTGCTACAACTGTCCACTCACGAAACAAGACTGGTCGAGAGTTCTCCAGAACTGGCAACATCCAAGAACAATTTCTTTACTCAACTGGTTTGCGTCCTTCTTTCTACCTACACCGAAAGATCGGCAGTATACCATTTTGATGATAATATGGGTAATCTGGCATACTAGAAATAGAGTTGTGTGGAATAATAAATGCAGATCAACCAATGCCATTGTTTGTTTTGCACAGAGAACCTTGGAGGATTGGCGACTTGCTCATGCTTCTGGTACTACTCCGGGAACTCCAGTAACAAGAATGGTGAGTTGGCAACCTCTGGAAGTAGGTTGGCTGAAGGTTAATGTTGATGCCGCCACCAGAAGCAACTCCAATTTCATGACTGCTGTAGTTATTGTACATGACTCTAATTCGAGTTTTATAGCTGCAAAATCGTGGAGGTTTCTAGGCAGATTTAGTGCTAAAAGTGCAAAGGCAATAGCTATCAGAGAAGCACTTAGTTGGGTCAAGCTTTAGAATTGGGATAGAGTTATTATTAAATCAGATGCGAAGATTGTGGTTCAAGCAATTAATGATGACTCTTATGAAGACTCTTCCTCTTTTGGTTTGTTAGTTTGTGATTGTAAATCTCTATTGAATGAGATTAGAATAGCTAAATGTATTTTTTGCATTTGGTCAGGCAATCTACTGCCCACGTCTTAACTACGGGCACATTATTCACTTATGGCCTTAGAGAGTGGTTAGAAATACCCCCTCCTTCCATTGTTGAAGTTTTTGCTTTGGAGTAATGAAATTCTTACTATTTACCCTAAAAAAACAATCATATAATATTGAATTCTTCTGTTTATGTTGTTTTGATTTATGCTTACAGTTGGTTTTTGTACATTCATTGGTTTTTAATGGAAGAGAGCAAAAGAATATCTTTCCTTATAAACCAAGTGATGTGGTGCACTAGATGCTCTTCTACTTTCTATATATTATTTTGCTCCTTTAAGGTTTTGTGGAAATTCTTATTATATTTAATTGCAGGCTAAACTAGGGAAGTTAAATGCACTGTAGCATGACTACGGAAACGTTGCCAAATTCCTTAATTATATTTCAATTGTAGAACCAAAGTGTAGGGTTATATCATTTCCTCTTTTACTTTTTAGTCTATTCACTATGTTAATTTTGGTGACAAGGCATTTTAGTTTCTTGATGATTACAATGGTCAAAACTAAATGACAAATTGTTTTATAAATTCAAAAGTAAACCAAAAATAATAACGAATAATCCATTTGTTTGTACTCTCCTCTAGTCTTAAACCAATTTTAAGAAATTAAACCAAAAATAATAACAAATAATCAAAAGATAACATTAACAAAACATCAATTTTGAGATAGGAAAATAATACCTCGATACAAAAAAGGAAGAACAACAAAGACTTACCTAAAAAATCCTTATGTCTAGAGCAATCAAAGTTGTTAAGGCATTTTAGTTTAGATCTACTATAATAGAGACGAACAATGAAGAAGGAAAACTAAAAAAAAGAAAGATTAAAGAGAAGAAACAAAAATAAAATTAGAGCTCCTGTTTTTTTGGTTTTGGAAATGAGAACTCTTATTTTTGTGGACGAAGAAACATGTTGCGACAACATAGCAAAATTTTTTTTATTTATGTTCTTATAATTGTGTTGTGATTTTTAAATTTTTGAAAACTAAAAACCAAAACAACTTAGTCCCAAGCACGCTTTACCTTTCTTATTTTTATTTTTTTCACAACAAAAAAAAAGATAGAACTAAACACCTTTTTACTTTTACAGGGTGATCAAGTAGCAAAAATAATGTGTTCTATATTAGGTTTGTTATGCAATAAGTTTTGGACAATATTAGGTGTTTTGTAGATTGGCTACGTTTGTTTTGCATCATAATAAAAATAATTATTATTATCATTTTAATTATTAAAAAGGTAGCAAAATATTTCATTATGAAATATTTCAAGTATTTGTAATTGTTAGAGGTTAAGTTTGTGTAAAATTTAAAAATATTTAAATTAAGTGTATCATTTAATTTTAAACTAATAGTTTGCTAAATAATTTATTTAAAATAAATATTTTAAAGAATTTATTAACAACATATTTAAAATATAAAAATTTCATATTTTTATTATTTAATTCAATAGTTTCCATACTTTCTTGGTTAACTTTTTTTAGGAAAATAAAAGTTATTAACAATGAGAAAAACTATGAAAAATATCTGCATATTTGTTTACTCTGAAAGTATATATACAGTAAAACCTCTATAAATTAATATTGTTGGGATCATGATATTTATTATTTTATAGATATATTAATTAAACGATAAATTAATATTTATT
>JANZXV010000007.1:19282336-19294563 GCA_027576455.1 Erythroxylum roigii
GGTTGTCAGTAGTGGTCTCTTATCGTAGGATATGTACCGGAATGACCTACGGGCGTTCCGGTGGGTACTCTATGGTAGGGGGCGCTACAAGTTAAACCGATATTAGGTCTATTAAATGGACCTTCACGGGACTGGAAAACACTCCAGACCCCATGTATGTCCATTACATAGAGGTGTATGTTTGTTTAACGGACATATAAATGGACATACACTATACACTTTTGGAAATTTGCATTTTTAAATGACAAAATCTCTCTTCAGAGTCTTCACAAAAGTTGTAGATCTAAAAGTCATCTTCAAAATCGTCATAAAAAACCTTAATCTGATAATTGTAGTGAAAGGTATGCCAATTGTCCTAAAATAGGTATACGATTGAGGACAAAATCATGTTTGATTCTTTTGACTATAACTTCATCATCCGATCTCCAAATGAAGTGATTCTTGAGCCAATAGATTCCTAACACATTTTTCTATCCCTCCACAAAAATTGGTAGCCTTTGGTGTTGATTTGAAGAATATTGATGGAAAGAAAGTGGGGGAAACAATTGGAAGAGCATGGATTGGTTATGAACATAGGGATTTTTAGGATGTTATGAGAATGAAGATGAACTGATGATGGCTAATGAGAGTTCATTGAAATAACCCTACAGGATTATAAGCTCACGGTTTATGACTCTGGATGTTGGGCTCTGAAAACGGGGTCCAACATTTTATGGTATCAGAGCAAGAGTTGGGTTCCGGAAATACGGAGTAATGAAGATCACGTTTTATGAGTATGGATGTTGGGCGCCGAAAATGGGGTCCAACAATAGGCTTCTTCCTTAAAAGCAAGACAACACTTCTTCTTCCAATTATGCCCTTAATGATTATAAAAAATCCATTTTGCCTTTCCTTTAATGCTTAAGTAATCTTCCAAAAATGCCCTTATGCATATACACTCTCACTACTTTAATTCCATTATCCCCTGCAATAAATCCTATTAACTTTAACATAATTAAATAACTCCAAAATAATTAATATATCAAAACCTCAAAAATTATTTAAATCATGCTTAGTAATAATAATAAAAAATTCGGGGGCCAACAATGAAAGAGCTCGGTATCCACAACGGATAATAGTGAAAAAGGCACACAGTCATAACAACGTAATAAATGAATTGAGTCTCATAAAAATTGCATTCAAATATTATATGAATAAATTGAATAACTACGTCGTTATGATGACTTCCCTTGTATGAATATGTGATAATGAATGGTATAAACTTGTGTTTGAATTATGAGATCTGTGAACAAGTGATTCATAATATTACTTGATGTGACCAAGTTGATGTAAATTACATGATAATATGAATTGTTGTGTTGTATGACAAGAGTGAATCATCGAGGATGGTTACTCTAATGAGTTCGCAAAACTCACCAAAATTGCAACGTCGCTTTTTAGGTTCAGAAGAGTTATCCAATTAAACCAATTGGAGTTCAACCACTGCAAATGAGCATGAATTAGGGGAGAGATCAGTTAGCACCTGCATATGTCTTCAGTTAATTTGTATTAAGCATTGCATTACGCAACTATTGTTTTATGTACACATGAATTCTGAAATGTAATGACTTTTTTTATTGAATATGTTTGTATTGAAATGGGCCCAAATGAAATATAAGTTTCTTAAGATATGTCTGATGCGTGAAAAGTTTATAATGTATTATTTCAATAGTCTTAACATACCATCCCTATAGAGTATATTCTCGAATATCATCGTTACGTTCGGAAATATGCTCTATGAGAGTGGTGTGTTACAAAAACAACACGTCGCATTACGTCATTTGCGACAATTGTTTATCTCCTCGCCCATTAAGTTTTGCGACAAACTATTGATCATAGCAAAATCAATTGGGTGATGAAATTGTGAAAACGTTGCAGATAATTATTTACTATCAAGATTTCGTGACTACTTGCCCAAGTCATTTAGCACATAATTCACACATCATGCATTTTTGCTCACCTCACACAACAACTAGAAATAATTTTACCCACCTTATACTTGCAAAAATTCCAAAATCAATGGCTTCCTTCCTCTTGCTCTTGGATAGCCTCTTGATTGCCTATATATAAACAAAATTCCATAAATTTTACTTAAATTGGAAAATCCCCAATTTTCCCATAAGCACCATAAAACCCTAATCAAACTTCAATCTAATTTATCCATAAATCAAATGGGTTAGAAAACTCCAACCCTAACCTAGGAACTCAAAAGCCTTATGAAAACCATCATCTTCTTCTTCCTCACTAACCCCTTTCTCTCTCTAGGGTTTTCTCCATTCACACACAACACTCACTTTCTCAACCAAACAAGAAGAAAAGAGGAGAAACTTACCTTAGAAGCTTTGATTCTTCCTTTGATCCACGAAATTTCCCACTTTTCCCTTTGATTTTCAACTTTTCCCTCTTCTTCTTCTCTTCTCCCACGTCTCCCTCTCTTCTCCTCCTAGCTTCCACGACAATGCTTCTCTTCCTCTCTAATTTTCTCTTTTTATTTTACTCTTATCCTTCCCATTATGCCCTTCATTAACTAGAACTTTCCAACTATACCCTTGGTTGGCTTCTAAAGGCTCCAACTCCCATTCTACTAACTTAGTTCTATTCTAACTTCAAGCTAACTCTTCTTTCTCTATCCTAATTAGTGGCTCAATTCTAACATAAAAAAAATAAACCACAACAAGCATAAATAACCATTTAGACAATTTATGCAAGACTCAAAAATCAAGGTCTAACAGATTAAGTCCAAGTTACTTGCAATTATTCTCATGCAACAATTGCTTAAAATTGCATGAACAAATATCAAGATCACTCCTCTCAACTTCCAGAACTCTTCTAGACTAGCCTTTCTACTGAGTGTCTTTTTGGCTAAAAATTCGTGTGTACATAAATGAAGAACTCACTCATGTACCACCAGTCAATAAGTTAGTCATTGTGGCTTGCTTAAATGATAGCCATGCACATTTTGTTTTTCATCCGATCTTTTATGCGTGTGACCCTTAAGTTTCTAGTTATTTTGGTCACTTGAATTAACTTTTAATCTGAGCAAACCATGAAGGGTTTCATGATGCCAATTTACCGAAATATAAGTGGATTAACACTCGAACTCTTCGATAGTTAATTATCCAACTTACGAAGTGCAATTCATCCCTTTAACATCTTATAGCCCACTTAGTTCGAAGTATGGGCTATGTGTCAACTCCCACTAGATTGACTATATCAGATTTAGTCCAAGTAATGTTAGTTCTTATCCTGGGGATCTCATTACTCTATGTGTCATTGAAGACTCTCTTCATGACACATAATTGCTCTGGCCAGAGACTCTCGATTAATGACCCCGATAAGAGGTCGTGGGTGTCATCTTCTTCTATCAAGAGTGGTGAATCCTTTTTTGGCTACTCAGTTATCTTCGAATACCAATAGTTGTACCTAATCACCACCCTATGAGCGACCTCATTTTGAGGCAACAAGAAATGGTGTCAAAGCACAGGATCAGTATCCAAGATATCCTTGAGTACCTCAAGTCTAAGGATATTTGCACCATTGATATGATGAGATTAATCACTGATATTTGATAGATCATCCATATGATAATCTCATAGCAGGTCATCTGATGTACTTATTACTCTTAGTAATATTCCACATGTTAACTTTAAACATCTCATGCTTACAGTTTAAGAGATCCGCTGCTTGATCAAATCAAGGAGTATAACATGTGCTATTCTATTTGGATTAACAATGTCTTGTCTCATTAATCATATGACTTGGGATAATTTAGATACTAACATAATTGCACATGATAGGAATTTCATTATCATGATCTCATCATGATTTCCTTCGTGCTATGTTTTATATCATAGACTTCATTAATTCGATTTAAGATAGACATCAATTTATAGATGAATGAACATCAAATTAATGAAAATTGCCTTTCACTTTATTAATCAAAATAAAGTTTGTACAAAAGTGCTAAAAGTGATTGCTTTTAGAGCACTACTCTAACATATTTACGTTGTAATACAGTTTATTTCTAAAATCTTAAAGGCTTAAGGATGTAATGAAGTACTTCATTAGTCAATGTTAGGGGGCTTTTATCACTAGAATTCCTTCCTTGAACAAGAAATATTCAAGTATTATAATACTAAGGCTTCTATTAAAAGATGTTCTATTAATATTGATTTTGCAAAAGCATCTGATATTCTTGATTGGCAATTTATAACTAACTTCTTACATCCTTTTGGTTTCCCCAAGGTTTTTGTTGATTGGTTTCAATAGTGTATTACCTCCTCCTCCTATAGCATAATTATGATTGGAGAGCCCATCATGCCTTTTAAAGGAGCCAATGGAATCAGCCAAGGGGACTCTTTTTCTTCTTATCTATTTGCCATTATCATTGAAGTGTAATATTAAGGTGAACAATGCATTCAAGTTTCATTATAAGTGAAAATAGCTTAAGTTGTTCCATTTAACTTTTATAGATGAATTATTTATGTTTTGTGGAGCTAACCCTTTATCACTTGAGGTGCTTGTGAGATCTCTGTCCATTTTTTCCAACTTGTCTGGATCATATATTAATGCAGCTAAAAATTCTACTTATGTTTATGTTAGAGTTAACAATGCTTTTATCCTTATAGAGTTATCTAATTTCCAACTAAAGTTTACTCCCTTCAAATATATAGGAGTTCCAATTTCTACCAAGAAACCTACATATATGGAGTGCCTTCCTATAATGGAATATATAAAAAGCAGAGTCTCTAAGTGGCAAAACATATAGCTCTCATTTGTTGGGAGGTAACAACTCGTAACATATATGCTCACTAATCTGGATAGACACTGGTTCTCTTATATAGCCCTTTCTAAGAGAATGATCAAGGAAGTGGAGAAAATTATCAAACAAAAATTGTGGACAGGTGCATAAGCAGTCCACAGGGCTCTAAAGTAACATGGTTTGACTTATGCCCCTCTAAATATTAGGGGGGCTTGGTATAGTCTCACTTAAAGTAAGATGCGACATACTTACAAAAAGAATTTAGAGACCCCTCTTTAACAAAGAAGTGATTTGGGTTAAAGGGTGAACGTATATTACGTGAATAATACTAGTTTTGGGGACTTGAAACCTAGTAGGGAGCCTTCTTGGTATTTAATCAAAATGACGATATTAAAGGGCACATTGAACCTATATCTAAAAATTTGATCGGATAGCAAATTAACATGATTTTAGTTTGATTTTTGGTGTAATCTAGGACCTCTATATCTCAACTCTAATCTGAACTCAATAAAGATGAGGATTCTTCTTAAAGCAAAGGTAAATGAGATCGTAGATGATGAAGGATGGAATTGCAACAAAAGAAATATGTCATTAATAACTGTTGATCTTCTAGATTATCAGACTAATCCTAAGAAAGCTAAACAACTATATGATAGAGGGACAACTTCAAGCAATTTATAGCATGAGAGGTATATCATTGATGGTTGCTAATATTCTAGATTATCAACATAATCCTAATAAAGCAAATGAGAACAAGATTCAAATATGATTAAGACCTCATTTATATGTTTATGTTACCTTTAAGCTTTATGGAGGTATATTATATATTTTATTTCTTATTTTTATATTTTTAGTTGTAATTATTTATTTATTTATTTATCATCATCATGATGTATGTATATTTTTATTTTAATTATTTTAATACGTTTTTTCATGTAAATCTATCAAAATAGCTTCTTTTTGAGTTAAGAGTAAAGTTGTACATTTCTGTACCTTTTCAGATCTCATATATTAGTAAGACTTCTATTAAGATATTTGACTAATATTTGACTTGTTTGGCAAACAACTTATCAGTTGTTTTTTAGTTGATTAACACAAGTTAGTTGTTTAACCATCTTAAAAAGTTAATGAATGTGTTTAGTAAATGGCTGATTGGTTGACTTATTTAACCTCAACAAGCTGATTTTAGAAAAGCTCCATAAAAGGAATGTTTTTGATGTTTAGCTAAAATTTAATAGGTAAAAAACCAAGTATACCCTCCTTTCACAATTTTTGAATTATGTTAATTATGCTATAGTGATATTATGGATAATTTCAAACTAAAAATCATGCATGTATTCTACAGTGATAAAATATTTTACAATGAAGTAAGTTTTTTAGTTACAAAACTTGGGAGTATGTATTATGCCAGTGAAAAAAAAAACTAATGAAATAAGTTTTTTGGTTACAAAATAAACAATATGTTACGGCGACAAAATTTTAAGAATCTTCTATGTTTTATTAAAGTTAAAAACTTGATTTTGTAAAATTAAATATATAAATTCTTTTTTTAAGTCGTACCCTTATAATTCATTTTACACTTAAAACAAGTAATACTAAACAACTAATTTTACCAAACATTTTTAATAAACAACTAATATTATCTACTGGTCAAATAAGCTGTTAGCTAACCGTTGATATAATCAACTAACAGCTAATTCAATTTGCTGATTCTCAAACAGGATCATTGTATTATTGTTGTTATTGTATCTTAAAGTGAGGGGGAGAAAAACAACATAAATAAAGGGATCAAATTAGATAGACACTTTTGTTAGATAAGAAAAGTGACCTTACTAAGCAAGCTCATAAGGATTTATCATCAAGAATTAAAGACGCATGGAACTGATTGCCAAACAAACTTGTACCCTTTTAAGTGGTAAGTTAAAATTGTTAGTGACATGAACTACCCCTCGTAATTCTTTAGTTGTGCTTTCGGTATTTGAGAATGCTAATTGATATTGGCACCTACTGTTTATACTTGACCTTTTTCGTATTTGTAGATTCAATGTGTGATGCATTTTGTTTAACCTAAATCACTTCACGTTTCATTGTTTTTTTTAATGGATTCATTCTGTCTATGCTTTGCAGCCAATAATGTTCTTAACTTGAGAGATGGTGCCCATTTGACAATATGTCTGTCAATTATTGCTTACTATACTCAAGTCAAGCTGCCTATGCCTAACAAGAAGGCTACTTTTATGGGACCATCTTTGCCATCTTACATTCACCCAAAACATCGGCCAAATTAAGATTAATTTATTCTTTTGTGTTAGAAAAATCGAATGGAAATGCTGAGTACATGTTTGATAAGATTTGTTTGCCCCTTGTTGGAGGTTTGTGCTTCAGGACTGTCACATAAACTCTTGTATATATCTTTATCGTTATCTCCCTGGTTTTCATGCTTATGCCGCTCCTCTCACAAAAGTACAGGAAAAGCCTCATTTCTCAGTGTGCATAAGCAGTGCTCGGTGGGAACCGTCAGACTTTTGCTTCAAATAAACAGGGGCATGGCCATTGTGAAGTTTTAGCTTCCAAGCAAAATGTTGCTGCGGACAGATCCGAATGAAAATGCCTGCGAGTCCTCTGCTTACGAATGCAATGAAGAAGATGCAACGCATCGTGACTTTGTGAGCACTTGTAATGCTAAGAGGGAAGCCTTATGTACGAAGCCAACGACTAGATACCACAAGCCACTGACCTCTTTACAGATTACTGTGTTTTTGGAACCCAATTGTCAAATAAAACTCTTGAGACTGGATAAGAAAAAGGGCCGTTGCTAACAAAAGCAACGAACAATTTACCTATCCTTTTCAGAGTCTCACTGCAAAGATCGATACTAAACCTCAGCAGCTAATGATTCTTTCAGGACCGAGGAAAGAACCTGCTGGGATGTGATCTGAGCAGGTAACAATTCTTGTCATCTCTTTAAGTAAAAGCATTGTGACGTGTGAACTCTGAACAATGGGAAGAATGAATCAACTTTGAAAAGCTTAAACAGTTTTCTACTTTGATCCAAAAGCAGAGTCTTTAATCTTTATCAGATTGCCGACAGTTTGAGCAATTGTGTGAAATAGCTGTTTCCCTCCGTATGTAGTAAATTGGCAGAAAATCGTAATAGTCTAATCTCAATAATGATAAGTGCAGCAGGCAATAGTAAAAAATATGGACAGGACTATAGTTTGTCCATACTGATAAATGAGTTCGTAGCGTACATAAGATTCTTCGATGCTTTATTCTTCAGAACACACATAATTTACAAGTCAACTGTTCTTCCACTCACACTGCATTTACTTCAGTAGGTAGCTATTTTACTGTCCTCACAACCTGCTAGTCCAGAGGCTTTAACATCTGCCCACACTTCATTGAGACGACCGATGAATTGGAAGGGAGAATCATACTGAGCAACAGAGTAGGCTTTGTTGCTATCTACAAATGTTGTGTTGGCCAGTGGTGACCTACTCAAGCTGAGAGCAAGCTCTTTGGCTTCTTTTGCTATGTTGTCATCAGTGGCATATCCTGAGAACGTTCTCACTGCAACACAGCGACTCTGCCATTTATAAGGTTTGAGATGCAGTTCAGGGAGTGGAACAGCTGGGTGGGCTTGGAACTTTGTAGGCAAGTAGAGCCTAACAAAATAGGATGATGAAGAAAAGGGGCCAGCTCCTGGGACTATGCTTGTCACAACAGGAGCTGTCATTGGAATCCTAGAAAAGTTACGGTTGGCACCTTGAAAATACTGGAACAACCTGAGAAGGGAATCACAGGATACAGTAACAAAGATGAATTGGATGAAGTACACACCATGTGTACAAACAGAAAAACCACAAGACCAGATGCTGTATACTTATTTCTGTGTGTTCTATTCATACAAATCCGCATGAAGAAAGTAATTCTTATTGTGGAAAGCTAGAATCATGTTATTAGCTTGACAGAGACAAAAACGGTTTATCTTCGAACAGAACAATCAATAAGATTGTAGATTCCTCTACACAAGCGTGACAATTTATCAATCAAAACTCAAAAAAATTACTCAAACCAGGAAACAATTGTATCCCAAGCACAAGAACTTGGGTACTTCAAGATATGGCCTAGAAACACCATATAAGGCCAGGCCTTCAAGATATGAACAACAAAGGAATTATCATGACAATTTGTTCTGTTTAACGAAAAACAAAGACCTTGAACCCAAAAATCCCGACTTGACCTTCTTTTCCTACACTTACTGAGCAGCCAAACGTAGTTTCCAATCATTAATGGTCGCGAAAACAAGTGAATAATTCAAAGACAAGTAACCTAAAAAATTGGGTTATCAAAAGCCAATCGTGTAAGACAGAACCAGAGAAGTGCAAGACAACGTCAAAGGTTTACCTGTGGAAGCCAAAAAAAGTGGCCTTCTCGAAAGAAACATCATTAGATTGTGCGGACATCCAGGTGGACTTTGAGTAGAGCCTGATCACGAAATCCGACTCCGTATGCACCACCGCGTACTGGGGCGACTCAGCGGCGTTGCACGGTACCGATAAGCACAACAAACTCAACACTGCTCCTATGCACCAACTCGTCTTCTCCATGCTTCGGCGTGTCTCTCCAAGGAACGAAAAGTGCTTTGAATTATTGATATTCGACTCGGACCTGTTCTAAAAATAAAAGGGTCGAGAAACCTGTCCTGTACCGCTTGGACAAGAACCAAATATTAATTAGTTACTTCTCATGAGACACACCTATGCAGCATGCACCACAGTGGTTGTCCCTGTTTTGTTCTTCGAACAGGTTGGCATTGGAATCCACAGTATTTATTATTAACTTGCTTTGTCTTATCAAAGAAATGTAAAGATGATTACAAGATTCTCAATTTCTTAAGGAATATCTTTTTTCTGGTGAAAAGCACGATGACTCTGCCATTGCCATTATTAGTTCCATTTTTTTTTATTACATTAGGTATCCTGACTTCGCCGGACTAATCCTAAGCCCCTACGATCCCACCACAAGAGCCTAGAGGATGTAAATCTGAAACTCCAAGATCCCTTTATTAGTTCCATTTTGTTTCAGTAATTGGGTAGTAATTTATTATCATCTAATCAGATGGCTTTCAGGTACAAAAGGAACTGTTTTTCCAAAATCTGCTTCAGTTACAAATGAGAAAAACTACCCTCTTCTTATTTCATGCTGATAATCTTGGATGGCTACTACATTCAAATGAACCACAACTCAATCTCCGGTAAAAACCTGCTCCATATGAACTGCCTCCTGAGAATGATCCACTTTGTTTCCTTAATTCCTACAAATGAACCTTGATGTTAAGCTTGAAGAAAACCATATGAATGTATCCCCGTATGAGGGGGAAAAAAAAACTGAAAGCCAAGCATAGGTATAACGTTGTTTCGATGTGTACCTTTGATGGATATAACTTGGATAAATTTCAGGACCGAAATCCACATGGTGATGGAAACCAGACATGATCTCAATCTCTAAAATTTGCTGGCAGAGTCTGTTCTGTAAAGTATTCAGTTCTGATGGTTTCCACTGAGCAAAATCTCACCTTTGAAAGCAACGAATAATAGTAATCAGTGACTACACATGCAAGGAAACAGGATAACAACTACATAGTGATTCATTCCAGGTATGTTTTAAATGAATGACTAATCTAAAGTGTTCTACTTGTCAAAATAATCTCAGAAAGCAAATGTAAGAGGTTGAGCAAATGTTGCCAAAATTACTTTCTCAATGGATACTGAATCAAAAAGCATTCGCCATTCTTCAAGCAAACAGAACCTCTCTTGAATTGTATTCTTGAAGCTCAAGAACGAGTAAAATTAGCTATCCTACTCGAACAAGTATTGACTTAAGCTAATCGATTTGCATTTATATCAAGCAATGGACTTGTATCATTGATGAATTGTGAAAATAAATTGAGCCCAAAATTGTTGAAGCAATCGGCAGTACTGTATAAAAAGATACATCTCTTCAACTAGCTGTATAAGCAACTTGACAAAAGCAATGAAATATAAAGGCAGCAGTACCATACCAGGGAAGCATATGACTTTAACAAGGGCTTGGCCAACTGCCAAATTGGCTGAAATATGAAAGGTGCATCCACAAAGAGAACTTGGTCCAGACGCTTTGGATAGTAGTAGTAAAATACATCAAACTGCCAGCGATTGAAGTATTAAGTCAACCCAAAATGTTTTGAGAGGGCATTTGCAACAATCATGGCAAAGAGAAAAAAGCAAGCATGATGTTGTCTTTGGTTTTGTTTTCTAGTTATGCACTGGGAATGAAGAACAGGAGTCTGTGGGGATATAGTCCCATCAAAGTCAGCATCTTTAGAGCAGTAATGTCACTAGAGACGAGGTAAAAACCACCTCAGAAGTACATGTCTAATACAAATTGGTAAACCATGAGGAACTGACAATGTACAATCTTTTCTTTCAGCAGACATAAGAACATTCTATTCTACGACTTGACCAGCTGAGCACTTCCATGCGATAAGTTCAACAAAACTTTTGAGAGTACATACACCATAAAGCAAGCAATAACCAAAGCAAATACGAAAATTTCTCATCTATTCATGCAGATTGAGCATAAGACTTGAAAAGTTACCAAAAACGTCAGGAAGTTTATATCAGCATTAGCTCTCTTAAAGCCCCTTAAATCAATTATGCCAAGTATCTTTTCTTTCTGAGGTGTGAGCTTTGCCATTGCCTTCTCAATTAAGAATACACACAGCTTTTGATCCTCAACAGGATCATGCACCTGCCATGGATATTACATTTGCAATTCAATTCCTGGCTAGAAGAAAAGATTCAGAAACAGAGTCAAAGAAATCTAATTAAAGTCAGTCAGAAAGGAAAACATCTGGTCCCTAATGTTTAACTAAATGTCAACTAAAGATGCACATATCTTCTGATTCTCAACAGGATCATGCACCTGCAATGGATATTACATTTGCAATTCAATCCCTCGCTAGAAGCAGAAATTCAATGGTAGACGTAAATTGATCTAGTTATAGTTAGTTGATAAGGATATTCCTTACATACATCGGGCCCCTAATGTCTTGTGATTGAGATTATCCAGTTGTTTCAATAAGTTCGTAAAAAGGTACAGACTGCTGTGAAAGAGAAGGTGCAACAATACTCTAGAGTATCCTACAAGAAATTTCATCTGGTCATCAATAATGGCACTAAGAAAGTTATTTCAGATAGTCTAAGGATCCATGTATTATCATACAGTTGTTTTCATTCTTTATTGCAGGGAAAAATAATGAAATTGCACTATTATGCTACATGTAAATCATATAACATTGATAAAATTAAGATGCTATTTTCACATCCAACACTTGCATCAGGAAAATGCTTAGATGCCACCACTACAAGCACAGGCCTTCCAT
>JANZXV010000007.1:19314020-19325038 GCA_027576455.1 Erythroxylum roigii
AGAAGGTGACGTGTGAAACTCTATTTGTGGTGTATATAAATTTAAGCAAGTAGAGTCCCTTCCAAAGTTCTGCCTAAGGACTTTGCAATAAAGGTCCGAAATAAGATTTTTTTTTTTGACGAAGCGAAATAAGAATTATAAAGAATACCGTAAAGTTAAATTAATTGATTTTATATATTCACTAATATACCCCTTTAAGTGAAAGCTTTTTGAACTTGAAATTTACACAGGCTCACTTTACCTTGTGTTGAATAATAGATGAGTAATAGGATTTGAACTTACGACTATTTGATCACAAAGGCTAATACTATGTTAAATAACCGTTCCATTATAATAGCTTAAGCTGTTGTATGAGGTCAACTTAATTAGTTTTATATATTCACTAATGTAATGAAGAATAAAAATAGATATAACTTCTATTCCTTATTACATTAAAAGTATAGAGTATTATTATAAAAGATATAAAAATACTGTTCATCAAATCATAATATATTACCAATCGTATTTTTTTATTCCTTTCTTCTAATACCAACTAACTAAGCACATCTGGAATTATAAATTTTTTACTATTAAAAAAAAGACATAAAATTCTGTTCAAATTATTACTATTATTTTAGATTAATAAAATTTATAATATTAAAAAAATCAAAATAATTTTTACTAATTATTTATTAAATTATTTTAATATAAAATTAATTGTGTTAATAAATTTTATTTTTGGCATACATGCAAATATTTGTCCTTTAAAAAAGCATGACAGTGGCAGCCTTATGAGTGAAAAGTTATCGTGGTTCATACCCATATATAGTTTGGAATGACATTAAAATCCCTACTACCATATATATGGAAGCTACATTTCAAAAGAGAAAGGTCTTGGAAAATTCTATGCCATACCCTTTTCTCGATTGTTGGGTTGGAATCTATATAACTGTAAGACCACCTTTAGGAAGGATCATGCTTCCACTAAAAAAAAGGAACTAACAATGATAATAATATTGCCAGTTGTTCTTGATGAGCGGTGGACCAACGACATGTTCTTAGTTATTGGTATAGTTGTTATCTTTTTTCATTTCTTGGATAGTTGCAGAGACGTGGGTTTTTTTTTTTGGTGAAAAGAATGCAGGAAATAAAGATTAGTTTGCTAAAGGGTAGTAGTAGTACCCGAAAGTGGGAAGCATCATACCCCAAATGCCTAGAAAGAGCCCATAGCCTGCCCCATCCTTTTGTGCTCGTAATAGCTAAGCACGATACAAAAGCTATTAAACGTCAGACCACTTTTACTTTTTTTTTTTTTAATGCAGAGGTATAATAATAATACAGGCAATATGATTTAAATTCATGGACATGCATACCCTTTTTGCAGGTATCTATCTTGCTTAATCTCACTGATATGGAGTCTGGAGATGTTTAGATTACAGCTAGAGGTAAGAAAGGTACTGTGTCATTTCCAGTGCTTATTCACTAGAATCTCTGCAACTGAAGTTAGTTAATGAGGTTGGTCTGATGGTAACATGGGGTTTTACTGAACTTACAAAGAGATGGGAGATTATTTTCTTAAGGTTTAAAAAGATGCACTGTTCGACTGCTAGGAAAAAATCTGAAGTTGAATTGGATTTCCACTCTCGTAAAATTGACCATGACACCATGTAACGTAGATTGTGATGTCACCGTTTCCAAGACCAACCTTTTGATGATTTGAAGTGGATAGTTCGATCTGTGATTAACTAGAATAAGAGCAATGAATTAGCAGAAGTTGGAGTACTGATAGATGAGAAACTGGTCTAGTAACTGCAAGTGAAGCAACCGAGATTCAGATGGTATATGACTGAACTGTTTTGATATGCATATTTATCATCAAACAAATTGACATAAACTATAGTTAGGTTCAGCAGTAGTTGGGGAATATCTGAAACTGGTTTTGTTTAGTGGTCCTCAACCTGCATCAGTTGGTGAACATTTGCGTACTTAACTCTTAACTACTCTGGGATTCCTATTTGCTTGACTAGAACAAAATGATCCTGTTCTTCACAGTCGATATGCACGTTCTCTTATCTGCACAATGGTTTCCACGGGCTTCCCAAATTCACTCTTCTTTATATCAAATTACGTGCAGTGATATTAACTGTTATATTATATAAAAAAAAGTGTAAATTTTTAAAATTTTATGCTAATTTATTAAATTTTAAAATTTTTTAATTAAATATTTAGATTTTAAAAAGATTAGACAATTTATTTTAAAAAAATTATTCATTAATATTTTACCAATGTGATTGATAAAATATACAAAGATTAAAAATTTTAAAGTTAAGAGTACGGCTATATACTACTGAACCTTTTAGATCTCGTGTCTCAGCAAGATTTTTGCTGGGTGTTATTGTTGTTATAGAGTTACATAACTTTTTTTTTCGGTCGATACAATAATTATATATTCAAAATATAATAACTTATTTAATACTAAATAAATTATGTAAGAAAAAAATCATATATGTTTTGTAAAATATCAGTCTGTATATAGCATCATCAAAATATTAACCAAGTGGCTCATAGTATTGCCGTGCTGCTGGTTCTATGCCTGATTTAGAATGGGGGATATGCCCACCATCTTTTTTGTCTGATGATTGACTTTTTGACACTACAAATATAGCTTAAATGCATCATTTCAAAAAAAAAATTGAGTTATTTAATATTTAAAAGTTTGAACATTTAATTAGAAATTTTAAAATATTAAATAAAGTGAAAAAAATAAAAAGTGTTTTATAATTCATCATCCTTATTATAGAATACAAAGTGTTTGAAGAGGCTGAAGTGCTGGCACAACCTTTTCAGGCAAACCTGGTCAAAGCACATGGCTTGCTAATTTACTTAGTTGTTCTACCCACAAATCATGATAAAGGACTCCTGATTATCAATAATTCCAGTATAAGTCAAAAGAAATTACACTCATTTGGAAGCACATCATTGATCATCATGAGTTCTTCAACATCATCATTATATTTTTGGCCCACCAAAGTTAATAACTTGTTCTGCAGATTTTACAGTCTCAGTACTATCCTCACCATCATATTTTACTTAATCACCTTCCTTCACAGTACTCTGCAATTGATCCAAGGTGAACCATATTGGCTTTCCATGAGATATCTCGCAAAGATTCCATCTTCATGAACAAACATGATTGAATAAAGTGTTTATACTATCCTGAAAGAACTGTTGCAACTGTTTTGACTAAATTGGAGACCTATACATGCTTAGCACACCAAAGATCTTTGTTTTTTTCTAAGGAAGGATAAAGAGAACAACATAACATTGAAGTGAAAGATGATGTGTGATTCCCTTTTCTTTTCTTCACCATCAAAGCACAGAATAACAGATTCAACTCTCACTCTTTGCATTCCCAAAATTTTAAACACCCTCTGTCGGTCTGTCCATATGCTACATACCTCAAAATACATGTATCTGACATGCATTTTTTTGTTTATGAGAAGTCATAGAAAAAATTTATTTGTTTTGACCACAACCCTTTGTGGCTTAAGGCATCGAAAAACCCAACTCTGCTCTATTTTAATATGCTCGTGCCTGAAGTTTCTTGTGCGTCAGACCACTAACCAAGACAGCAGAATCTCACTTAAGACACCCACACAGATAGAGAGAGATAGAGCGGTCGAGTTGATTTATGTTTAGTAAAATGGAGAGGTAGTGACAAACCAGCTGTAAGTTTTGGTTGAATGGTGCTTCTGCCTTGTATGGGCAAGAAGGAAGATTCATTTGCTTAGGCAAAACTTGGGAATGAACCATTTTGTGTCCTTCACGCAACAAGACAACCTTAAAGCATACAAACACAAACAGGTTCAGTGAAAACAAACAACACAAGCAACGACAAGAAGAGCAACTTCATATTCCTTCAAAATGGCAGCTTCTGTATCTCGCTACTCTCGCCTGATGATACGCTCCTTCGTTACTTACCTTCTTCTGTTTGCTACTTCTCTTTGTCCTGTCCAGTCTCTGCCAGTTACATCAGATTCCGGTAACCAGATACCGACCAACCAAACTTTCAGGCCAAGCAAAGAGACTCTCAAGTTAAAAAGAATCAATGCTTATCTCGAAAAGGTCAACAAGCCTGCAGTTAAAACAATTCAGGTCTCTTCTGTTCTTTCTCTATATATTTGAAAAAGTGTACTTGAGTTGACTTACCATAGTTGTAGTATTGTATTAAGTTTTAGGGTGATCAGGGTTCATGGTTTCTTGTTACAGAGCCACGATGGAGACGTCATTGATTGTGTATTATCTCATCTTCAACCAGCATTTGACCATCCGATGCTTAAGGGAAAGAAACCAATGGTAATGATTCTGCTTCTTCAGAAACATGTTTCTCCTTTATTTTCATGTGGGATCCTCGAGATATCTGTGGCTGAATCATTGCTGTAATATCACGTTTGTGTTACCACCACAGGATCCACCGGATAGACCAAAAAGCACCGAGACGACGGAGACGGTGACAGACATATATCAGCTATGGACAGATTCAGGTGAGTCATGTCCAGAAGGAACTGTTCCAATCAGGAGGACCACATCAGAGGATGTTCTAAGAGCAACTTCTGTTAGACGATATGGCAGAAAATTAAGAAAACCTGTTAGAAGGGATTCAACAGGAAGTGGACATGAGGTTAGTACCTTTTTTTTGTTTTTTGCATACACCAAACTAAGAAGCTGGAAAAATTGTGAACAATTACTTGACAAGAATCACATGATTGCTGCTAAAAATTATATTTTAGATGTAATAAAAAGCGGGATCACAGAAACTATAGCAATTATTAGTGCATCAAATCTTCAATTAATCTCCCCAGTCTGGTTTTTCCTAACGACTAGTCTCTATCAAAAAGGGAAATTTTCAATTTTCGAGATAAAATTAAACAACGGATCATAAGGGGTCAAAAAAGAAAAAAGAAGGAAAGTATATAGAGGAGCAGGCAATTAAAGGGCCATTTGATTATCGAAATTTGTAGAATACAATGTATTTGTACTGCCTTATCTGTCATGAAGCATTCAATGATCTTGAAAACCGAAGGACAATAGCTGTTATGCTCATTGAAGAACAGTGAAGCTGGTACTAATAAATTTTGATGTTACAGCATGCAGTTGTGTTTGTTAATGGAGATCAGTATTATGGGGCAAAAGCAAGCATAAATGTGTGGACACCAAGTGTTACTAATGCGTATGAATTTAGCCTGTCACAAATCTGGGTTATTTCTGGTTCTTTTGGAAATGATCTAAACACCATTGAAGCTGGTTGGCAGGCAAGACCTCGACTTGTACTTTTTGTTTCTCCATCAGTAGTATTTAGCAGGAAACTTTGCAAGTCTTACCACCTATCCATGTATTTTTTCAGGTTAGCCCAGAATTATATGGAGATAACTATCCTAGATTCTTCACTTATTGGACAGTAAGTTTCAGTGGTTTTGGTGCTTTGTTTTGTCTTGAAGATATAAAAGTGCTAAGTTAAGTAATTCACAGACTGATGCATACCAAGCTACTGGATGCTACAACTTGCTGTGTTCTGGTTTTGTCCAAACCAATAATAGGGTCGCCATTGGAGCTGCCATATCTCCAAGGTCCTCCTACAATAGCAGACAGTTTGATATAGGCCTCATGATTTGGAAGGTGAGGTAATTTGTCATTACATTACAATCAAAAGTAACTGATACTAAATTGCAATATCTCCTTTATCAGAAGTCGTTTTCTTAAATAGTTTGACTCCACACAATAATACAACACAACCTCTTCTTTTCAATCTTTGTGTATTTACCTTATTTGTCTGTCCTTTATAAGTTGACTGGCAAGAGACCTTATGATTTCTGTCACTTCCTAATCAGCCAGACAATAAGATGAAGGGTCAATACCCATTTCCCATGTATTAGTACTAACAAGAAGAAAAAGGCATTATGTGTAGGACCCAAAGCATGGAAACTGGTGGCTGGAATTTGGGTCAGGACTATTGGTGGGATACTGGCCAGCATTTCTGTTCAGTCACTTGAGAAGTCATGCAAATATGATACAATTTGGAGGAGAAATTGTGAACTCTAGATCATCAGGATACCACACATCAACACAAATGGGAAGTGGGCATTTTGCAGAAGAAGGGTTTGGAAAAGCATCATATTTCAGGAATCTGCAGACTGTGGACTGGGATAATAGTTTGCTACCATTAACAAACCTTCGCCTATTGGCTGATCATCCAAATTGTTATGACATTAGACAGGGGAGAAACAATGTGTGGGGTACTTATTTTTACTATGGAGGTCCTGGAAGGAATGTAAGATGTCCATAAGACTAATTGGAATAGAGGATAGAAAAGCAAATTTTTAGATTTTGTTTAGTTTTTTTTTCCCCAAATAATTTTTCATGCTAGCCCCTATTATGATTTTGGGTTGTAAAATTATTTATTTTAGTATATATTCCCTGTATTGCTTTTTTCTTTTTCTTGGAGTGTTCTCTATCATAAATCATTTTTAAGTTGTAAATTAGGTGAAATTAATAACAAATGATTTTCTATACTTCTACCTTGCAGCAGACCATACCAACTACCTTGCAGCAGACATGAGCTGCTTAATCTCTACATTGGTCCTTGCAGCTTCTATATAAACTATCACTTTGACATTGAAAGAAGGAAACCCCAATGCAACGGACATGAATATTATAAATTGGGGAAGCACGAGTGGTATCAGTGCCATAGCAAGAGTGATACTACCCTTGTCTAGTGGTCAGGTATAGTCGGTTAAGCCGAGAACACCTGCATACCCCTTGGAGTAATTCTACTTCTCGCTTAGATTTTTTGATACACAAGATCCTCATAGGAAGCAAGTGTAGAGCATACTCATCTATGCAATCTTTAATAGAGAAGGAAAATATTGGACCCTAAATTTGACAACAAATTCTAATACATAATATGCATATCTCAGTGCCCTACAACACATCATCAATAGTTGCAGCTTGTTTTCTTCTCCAACCAACATTCTTGTCCTTTGTGAGCCTTGTCTTTGAGACTTTGTACCGAAATTGGATTCGATGGAACTTGGAATTCCACCCTTCAAAGGCAAGTGTCCGTCTCCCCTTCAAGTCAACGAGACAACAACTCAATCTCTCTTGGCTGCTGCTTAAGGAATGGGTAGTGCAACAACCACATGTGAAACGACACAAGTCCCAACAGGAATTGTGCTATGATTTATGTTTTCTTTAAATCGTATTAGGTTATAGAAAAAACATTTTCAAGTAACAAATACAGTGTGTAAGCTAAAATAGTAATACAATCCCAACTTAAGTGTATTTTTTAATGATTACCAAATTGCAAGTATAGCATGCATAACATATGATTATTTGTTTAAGACATGCACTTTTTTATTGGTTTTGATTGATTAACAATCTTAGACTATGTTTGGTTGGACGTAATGCTTTTAATAAAAAGGAATGATTTATAATGGAATAAAATGTAAATGAATGCAATATTAGAAAATTATTATTTAGGAGGAATGAAAGAGTTCATAATATAATATAGTGAAATGTTGTTTTACCCAAAAAAAATGTTGTTTGAAAGATGAATATAATGAAATGTAATATATGTATAATAATAATAAATGACTATTCTACCCTTGACAGTGTTATCTATAAAAAGTTTACGAATAGAAGAAATATGGAAGAATGTTGATGTCTCTTTTAACTAGCAAAGTGGGCTATTAAATAGCCTTACAGACATAGCTGAATAACAAAAAATTAGCAAATAATCTCGGCCACACCTATACTTAGAAGATTTATTCAAACAGTAAAGAATCCCTTCAAAAAAGAGATTTTATTAATAGCTCCTACAGGAAAGGACAAAATAAAAACTAATAATTCCTCCCTTAAAATGAATGTATCAATGTTCAGTTTACATCAACTTTTGAACAAACACCCAATAATTTGCGTAGCTTCAAGAAAACATCAAGCTTGTGTGGTTTAGTCACCATATCAGCTATCTGGTCTTGTGTATTGCAATGCACCAACTCCACCATGTCAACCTTTGTGAGATCACAAAGAAAATAGAACCACACATCTATGTGTTTACTGTGATCATGCATTACTACATTTTTTGATAGCTTGATTGCAGAACTACTATTACAGTGAATAGTAATTATCTTGCTTTGATTTGGATTTAGCTTGCCCAGAATCCTAGTCAACCATATAGCTTGACATGCACATGAAGCTGCAGCAATAAACTCTGCCTCTGTAGTAGATAAACTAACCACTGATTATTTTTTTTTATGACCAAGATATCACCCCTGAACTGAATAAAAACACATAACCTGAAGTGCTTTTTCTATCTTCCACGTCTCCAGCATAGTCACTATTAGTGTAAGCCACAAGTTCATTATCTCCTCCCTTGTTATAAAAAATTCTAAACTCAATTGTCCCTTTTAAATATCTTAGCACTCTTTTTGCCACCTATAAATGAAGCTTTGTAGGTTTTTCCATAAACCTGCTAATAAGACTTACCACAAACATAATATCTAGTTGAGTAGTTGTTAAATATGTAAGCCTACTTATAATTTGTCTATAGTAAGTCTTATCCACTTTGACTCCTCCTTAATCCTTAGTGAACTTAACGCCATGAACAATCGAATTGTGAACATGATTACGTTTATCCATTCCAAGCCTTTGTAGTACATCAAAAGCATACTTCTTTTGACTGATAAAAATCCCATTTCTTCTTTGTGAGACCTCAAGACCAAGAAAAAATCTCATTTGTCCCAGATTTGTCATGTCAAACTCAAGCTTCGTGGACTTTTTGAAGTCTGCCAACATTATTTCATCATTTCCTGTAAAAATGAGATCATCAATGTACAAGCTTACAATCAATAGCTTGCCTTCTTTTCCTTTATTGATGAACAACGCACACTTTTCAAAACCTTCCTTCACAAAGTAAGCTTATATTCAGCTATACCAGGCACGCGGTACTTGTTTAAGTCCATATAATGTCTTCTTAAACTTGTAAACTTTATGTTCGTTTCCCTTCTGGACATATCCATAGGGCTACTCCATAAAAACTTCCTCATCCAGTTCACCGTATAAGAATGCAGACTTCACTTCTAGTTGATGTATAATCCATCCTTTTCGAGCTGTAAGTGCAATCACCAAATGAATTGTGTCCATTCGTGCAACTGGAGCAAAAACTTTCATGTAATCTATTCCATATTGTTAAGCATGCCCTTTCACTACAAACCTAGCCTTGTATTTATCCACCTCACCTTTTTCATTGAATTTATTCTTATAAACCCATTTCATACCAACCTTCTTTGCTCCTTCAGGCAACTTGTCAACTCCCACATGTCATTCCTTTCTATTGCTTTTATTTCCAGGTCCATAGCTTCTCTCCGTTTTCCTTTCTTCACAACATCTTCAAAGTGAACAGAATCAGCTGATGCAAACATGGCAAAGTGGCAACATCATCTTCTTCAGAGAGACCTTATCCACTTTCATAGTCCTTCATCCAAGCTGGTAGTCGTTGAATCCTTTCATGAATATCTGGTGATCCATTTTTATCGATTTCACACCTTCATGATTTTATTCAACATTTTGTTCATTTTTAGCCATTACATCAGTTTCCTCCTTAAGATCACCTGTTTCCAGATCATATACAATTGCCTTTTCATATTTCTCATCTCAATCTCAACACTTGTCTTCTTCGAAAATAACATCTCTACTGATTATGATCATTTGTGAAACTAGATCATAAAGCTTGTAGGCCTTTGATTCCTCACTGACTCCCAATAAGACACAACTTAAGCTTTTATCATCAAGTTTAGTTATTTTTTTGTTAGGAACAAGAACATGAGAAAGACAACCAAAAACTATAAAATACTTAATTGAAGGTCATATTCTACTCCAAGCTTCTTCAGAAGTCATGTTTTACACTGCTACAGTCGGGTTTCGATTCAAGACATGCACCTTCTAGTTAACCGCTTCAGGCTAGAAAGGTTTTGGAATTTTCTTTTTTGAAAGCATACTTCAAACCATATTCATATTGGTAATGTTATTCCTTTCTGCAACTCCGTTCTGTTATAAGGTGTAGGCAGCTATCAATTGTCTTTGAATTCCAATTTTATCACAAAAGCTTGTGAACTCTTATGATCTAAACTCTCCCCCTCAATCAGTACGTAACTCTCTAACAAACTCTTTTGTTTCCTTCTCAACATGGGCTTTGAAATGTTTTAAAAATGTAAAAGCTTCTGATTTTTCTGTTAAGAAATAAACTCATGTTTTTCTACTGAAGTCATTGATGAAAGTGAGAAAGTACCTCTTTTGGCTATTAGAGACAGGTTTAATTTGTCCACAAATATCTGCATGCACTATCTACAACATTTGTGAAGCTCTCCACGTGCTTTTTTGAGAAAATGAGTCCCTCTTTTTCTTTCCGACCAAACAATCCTAACGCACCTTCAAAGGAGACTTGAGTTATGGTAGACCAGTCACCAAATTTTTTTGTTGAAGGATCTTCAAACCCTCAAAGCTTAGATGTCCATATCTGCAATGCCAAAGTTGCACCTTGTCTTCTAGGAACGTGATGAAACAAGTTGATACCATAGGCAGAGATACAACTTGCAATATGAACATTATGTTTGAAGACTTTTTGTTTCCATAATCAAACCTCTCTCAGGATGATACACATGTTGGAACCCGATCTGGAAACCGGATCCCAACTGGAAAACGGAAACGGAAAATCGAAAAGCGGGAGATCGCTAATCGGAAAACGAATCGAATCAATACAAAACGAACGAAATAATCCAACTGAAACAAACACCGACATCCGTAGCGAATATCTCAGCAAAGACTTTAGGAAGCGCCGCGTTGGAAACCTTAGACATTCCAAAACCGGTATAAATTTTTTTTTCCATCTTATTCATCTTAAGTCCATTTTCATACTAATCAAAACCATATCGTTTTCCCTTTCTAGGAAACTAATCCTCATGCAAAACTCAATTCTTAATTATTTT
>JANZXV010000007.1:19326267-19337972 GCA_027576455.1 Erythroxylum roigii
ATGCATGTACAATTATTGTATGTGTCCAAAATGCTTATGCACAATAAGCAAATATTCAAATATGCAAAGCATAAAACATACTAAATTTCCTTAATATCCTAACCCCTAATATGGGGCGTTACAATTCTTCTATTTCTTCTCACGTAGAAGACTGCAACTTCTATTGATCAAGCCTCGTGAGGAGGCTCTAATACTAAATGTTATCTATAAAAAGTTTATGAATAGAAGAAATATGGAAGAATGATGTTATCTCTTTCAACTAGCAAAGTGGGCTATTAAATAGCCTTATAGATGTAACTGAATAACAAAAAATCAGCAAATAATCTCAGCCACACCTACACTTAGAAGATCTATTCAAACAGTAAAAAAATCCCTTGAAAACAAAGATTTTATTAATAGTTCGTACATAAAAGGAAAAAATAAAAACTAATAGACAACCAACACAAATAATGAGATGTATTGTCTTGCTGCTTGTTATTAAGGTTGGGGATATAGTTGGTATTATAAAAAATTATTAAGGGTAGATTAGGTAGTACATATTTATTATTTTACATTCCATCTTAAACCCCCCAAATCGGAGATAACTCATTTTTACTATTTAGGATGAAATATGATGTAATGTGAAACTCTCTCCTGCTATTCTATTATAAACACTCCTTCCAAATGATGAAATAATATTACATTTCATTCCTCTCCACTACTAACTGCCCTACCAAACATAGCCTTAAAGGTGAATGACTCTACTATCTCATCTAGTCAACATAAAAAATAAAATAAAAATACTAAATTAAATTTAAGTAAGTTGAAAAAAAAGAATAAGAACAAAAAAGTTTAAATTAGTTCTCCAACTTTTACTTAAAAAATTCATCAGTTTCTTAACTTTTTTTTTTATCAAATTGACTTCAAATTTTTAAAATTTATATTAAGGCCTTTATTTCATTGACACACTTAGTTTATACTCCACAACCAATTATTATGTGGTGGATTCAATACAAGTAACAGAATAATATGCTCCACCTTAAATAAGATGAAGCACAAATTATAGATTCAGGATCCAATAATAGTTCTAAATGAATCAAGATTGAATTAACAATTCAAGAAGGTATTTCCCCCACATCCATAAAATTTGAAAGGGATTCGGAATAGTTAAGAATAAGTTTTGATTTTCACAAGCCCTTGCTTGAATGAAAATCAAGAGTTTAAAGAGTAACAGAAAGGATTTCTTTTAGAGAATGCAAAGATCGCTCAATGTATTTATCAAATCAAAAAAATCAATCAAATATGATTACAAATGAGTTTTAGAGTGTTTGTATATTAGAACCAATGCCGTAGGTAGAATCCTACAAGGATGGGATGTGAATTTGGTCTAAATAATAGACTCCTATTAAACAAGTTTAAAATGGGCTATTTAGGCCCAAAACAAACCACACGGCTAAGTGGGCTTATCTAAAGTTAGAACCTACTTAGTTAAGTCTTAAATAATTTAATTAATATGTCCAAAGCATAAACTAAGTTGGCTTAAACAAATTATACTATGTGGCCCAAAGTTGTTTAAAACAGTTTAACTGTAACAAACAAGTTGTTTCTAGTTGCATAACATAGTTAGCCTCCTTCAACAAGTCTAACATGTTGCTTTAAGCCTTGAATCATCATTACGAACTCACTTGACTTGTCTCCAAGTGTTAAACTTCTTCCTTTGCATATAGATCCACCATCAAATTATTAAGAGCATCTTTAGCACATTTAGTCCTCAATCGTGTCCTTGGTCCTCAAAGATTCTCCAATAGATTTTTTGTCTTAATAACACTTTGTTGAGCTTATTCAAGTGTTTTTGTTTGTTGTCCAAACTCTCCAACATGTCCCATTCCTTATGCCTTGTTTGAAGCCAATTCGGATGCTTGATCTCCATCATTCTTTATCTCCCCAAAAGGATTTGTCCTCAAATCGACTTCTTCATTTGTAAAATAAAAAGAGATATATCAACAACATTGAAAGTAGTTTGAACAACGTATTAACCATGCAAATCAATATTAGATACGTTCTCATTGATTCTTTCCACCACTTGAAATTGTCTACCACACTATGGTTACGACTTGGATTTCCATTTGCTTGGAAACCTTTCCCTTTTAAAGTATACTTAAACCCAATCCCCAGGTTTGAATATCACTTGCTTTCGAACCTTTTTAACTTGCTTCTTATATTATTATGTCTTTTTTCTTTATATTTAGCTTTGCCTTCTCATGAAGTTTCTTCACTAGTTCGACTAAGCTATCTCTTTTACCTAATGGAAAAGGAACAAGATCTAAAGGAGACAATGAGTTAAAGCCATAAACAATTTCTAGCAATGAAAAATCGGTAGCATTATGTATGGTTCTATTATATGCAAACTCAACAAAATGCAAAGATTATTCCCACATTTTCAAGCTTTTACTCCCAACAATATACAACAAAGACCTTAGAGTTCTATTAACCACTTCAGTTTTACCATTTGTTTGTGGATGACAAGTTGTAAAAAACATTAACTTAGTTCCTAACTTCCCCATAAAGTTTTCCAAAAATAGCCCAATAATTAAGTTTCATGGTCGAAAACAATGGTTTTAGGAACTTTATGTAATCAAACAATTTTAGTAAGGAACAATTCAACAATGTAAGATGTATTATTAGTTTAGTGACATGAGATAAAGTGTTCCATTTTAAAACCTATCAATATCTACAAATACTAAATCGTGGCCCCTCCTGAACCTAGGTAAATCCAAAACAAAGTTTATGGGGTTATCTATCCACGGTTCACTAGGGATAGGTAACAGTCTATATAAACATAGCGTTATACTCTCGATTTAGCTTACCTATACTCCACACATATCTCGCACACTCTTTCCATATCTCTCCTTATATATGGTTAGAAGAAATGCTTGTTCAAACATCAAGAGTTTTTCTAACACCAATGTGTCCCATTAAACCTCCCAGTATGATTCTTTCACTAATAAGTCTTTTAAGGAACTTTTGGGGATACAAAGCCTATTCTCTCTAAATAAATACCCCTTGTTCCTAATGAACTTACCAAAGGAAGATTTCTCACATACCTTAAAACACATTGCCAAAATCATGATCATCATTTAATAACTATTTAAAGTGCTCAAAACCTAATAATTTAACAATCCAAGTGCTTACTAAGGCATGTCTCCTAGACAATACATCAGCCACTACATTTTACTTTCCTTGTTTATACTTAACCGTATTAGGAAATGTCTTTATAAACTTCACCCACTTGGCATGCCTTTTGCTAAATTTATGTTGTCCCTTAATGTACTTCAATGACTCATGCACAGTATGGATCACAAACAATGGTTTTAGTAACTCAATGTAACCAAACAATTTAACAAAGAACAATTCAACAATGTAAGATGTATTATTGATTTTGAGACATGCAATGAAGTTTTCCATCTTTAAAAACCTATCAACAACTACAAATACTGAATCATGGCCCCTCTTAGACCTACGTAAATCTAGAACAAAGTATATGGGGTTTTAGGTAATGTTCTGTATAGTACATGGGGTTATACTTCCAATTTAGCTTGCCTATACTCCACACATCTCTCATACACTCTTTCTATATCTCTCCTTATATGTGGCCAAAAGAAATGTTCATTCAAAACATTAAAGAGTTTTTATAACATCAAAGCTTTAAACCTCCCTCATACGATTCTTTCACTAATAAGCCTCTTAAGGAACTTTGGGGTGTACTCTCAAACAAATACCCCTTATGCCTAAAGAACCTCCTAAAGGTAGATTTCTCATATGCCATAAAACACATTACCAAAATCATGATCATCATTGTAATACTCCTTAATGTGCTCAAAACCTAGTAATATAGGCTTACTAAGGCATGTTTCCTAGACAATACATTTGTCGCGACATTTTTCTTTCCTTACTTATAGTTAACCATATAAGGAAACATCTATACATATTCCACCCATTTAGCTTGCCTTTTGCTAAGGTTGTTTTGTCCCTTGATATATTTCAATTGCTTATAGTCATTACGAATTTCCTTAAGCCACAAATAATGCTACCAAGTCTCAAAAGCCCTAACCAATGCATACATCTCCCTATCATAAGTTGGGTACCTTAAAGCTACCTCATTAAGTTTCTTACTAGAGTATATAATCATTTTCTTATGTTGCATCAAGGCGACCCCTATTTCAATACCACTTGCATTACACTCTATCTCAAAAGTGTTGACAAAGTTGGGTAAAGCTAAGATAGGTGTTGTGCTAAGTTTTCTCTTTTAATAAGTTAAATGCTCTCTTTTGCTTAATCCCCACTTAAATCCTACACTTTTTTTATTTATCTCAGTTAATGTTATCACAATGGAGCTAAAATCCTTCGCAAACCATCTATAGAAACTAGTCAACATATGGAAACTCCTAATATCACTAACTGACTTAGGGTCATCCGTTCATTAATTGCCCTCATCTTTTTCTCATCAACCTCTATTATTTTTACACTCACCACATAACCCAAAAACACAACATGATTAGCGCAAAAAGAATATTTTTTTTGGGTTCGCATGCAATTTCTCTTGCCTAAGTATGTTTAACACTTTATTCAAATGTTCAACATGCTCATTAAGTGATTTATTAGAAACAAGAATGTCATCAAAATAAATAACTATAAACTTGCTAAGAAATTCGTGCAAAATATGGTTCATAAGCCTTATAAAGATGTTAGGTGCATTAATTAAATCAACATGCATCATTAACTATTCATAAAGTCCATATTCAGACTTAAAAGTTATTTCCCACTAAAGATATCTATGGGCCAGCCCATGGCTCGACGAGTCAGGATTTTTAAATAGAAAAACTTCATAACGGCGCCGTTATGGAAGTAACGATCTGGCCACATACCCTTGCTGGGCCGACCATGGTCAGACCGTGGCCTGGTTAACCCAGACCAAAATCGAGTCGGGCCCTTTTTAACATCTCTATTTCCCACTCATCTCCTTCTCTAATTCTAATTTGATAGTAACCATATTTCAAATCAATTTTGGAAAACAAACATGTACCATACAACTCATCAAGCATATCATCTAACTTAATGATAGGGCGGCAATTCAACAACTTGGCACATATTTTTGGAATAGATCATCATAATTCTACAAAAGAAAAACAACAACAATATATATTCAGTCATTCCAATTTACATAACTAAAATCCTAATTAGAAGCATTTACTTTGCCAACATCACCATAAACTAAAACTTCATTCCAATTTTCATAAATAACTTACCTAGTCTGTTTAAATTACCTGCAACACTTATTTGATAACATGTAAACATTTTTCATAAAATAACCTATTCTTGTTCTTTTCTCTATTATGATTGAATAACTCAACATTCTCTTCTCTATTGCGATGGTTATTTATATATTTATTTTTTCTTTTTTCATACAAAATGCAAAGGATGATGCAAAACATAAAGTTAAACACCAAAGATAATATAAACTATAGGGTTTAAACATGAAGGATGATAAAAAAAAATAGAGTATAGTGAAACAATTATGTCATTTTTCCATTTCTTTTTTACTAGCAATAACTTTTGAGACAAAAAAGTAGTTTCCCATTCCAATAGTCAATAGAGCTTGGCACATAAACTGAATGACAAAATGTGAAACACAAACTAATTATTATGGTGAAATAAAGGTCTTATTATAAAATTTTGAAGTCAATTTGATGAAAATGAAAGTTAAGGGGTTATGTGTATTTGAGGTAAAAGTTAGAGCATCATTTTGAGTTTCTTTTTCTAAAAGAATGATTTTTTAAGTTTATGTGTAACCTCTTTTACTTAATTAATATCCATGGTAGAATTAATCGATCCCTACTTGAAGCATTGAATCTTCTTGTATGATTTGAATTGTTGGACCCCGATCTTTTAGTGGAATTTAGAAATAGTAAATGAAATTGAATGAGTGTCTTTGTATATGTATTATGTTATAGATGTTATTGTGCCTTAAGGAAATTGATGAGAAAAGAATCGATTAGTTTTGATGACTTTGAGAGTTGAGTAGATTTGTATGGTTCATGACAGTTTAAGTGAATCAGATGTTTGAGATGATTGAAACGGAAGTTGAAAATCAAGAAATAAAGAGAAAAAGTGTGAAAATTTGGAGAGTTAAGAAAGTTTGACTTTTTGGAGTATAGAGTTTACTTTTTGATTTCGGCAGATTTTGAGAATATGATCTTCATGAAAATTTTAGTTCCTGATGAAAGCTTTCTGTTGCTATAAAGTATGATATTTTTCGATATCGGCATTGAAAGTTATGATTTTCCGAAATTAAGGTTATTTTGCTTTGTTTGAAAAATGCTATGAAAAGTAAGTTTGGGTGTGTTGTGCTTTGAGGTGAATTCTGGACTGTTTTAGTCTGAACTGGAGTAAGTGATGTACTTGAAAGATTTAGAGAATGTGAATAGATTTAAAATGATGGGTAATATGTTATTTTTTGGATGTGAGATTTGAAAAATATAAAATTTGGATGTTTGGATGTGGTATAGGATGACCACTATTGTGGCAGAATCTTAGATTGAAAATTTAACTCCTTTAGAGGCCAAATTGATTTTTCTGTCCTTCATGAAAGTTGTAGGATTCATTTTGATCTTTCCATTGATATCAAATATGACATGTTTGGACCTTGGAGTCGAATGATATGATTTTTGGAAGTTATGTGATTGTTTAGGGAGACATTAAATGAGACAGTGTTTTTGAGTGAAAATTTGATCATTGTAGAGGCTGAATTGGCTTTTGAGTTCTTCATGGAAGTTGTAGAGCTTCTTTTAAGCTTTCCAATGATACCAAATTTGTCAAATTTGGAGTTCGGGAACAATAGATATGAAAATTTGAAATTCAATGTTAAAAAAAAGGAAAATTGAAGTCAGTCATTTTGCGATAGCGAGCTGGCCGTTATTCACCGAGGCTCGCACTCGCAAGCCGTCGCACTCGTGAGGTTTTGGTTTTCTTTGGCTTGCGATCACGAGCCAGCTCGGCTTCTTCTCGGCTCGCGATTGCGAGCTAGTGTTTTCTTGATTCTTTTGCTTATATCTTGTCCGTCCGACATCCGATTGATCCGATTTTTGAAGCGTTGGATTCCTAAGACTTTCCTCTATCTGTTAATAGAAAATTTATGAATTTTTGAGATAAAGTTGAGGGTGATTTATTTAATCAAAGTGAGTTAGGAAATTTTCTGAACAGGGTTCAGTATTTTGCGAAATTCTTGTTTTGTGGAGATCCGATTAAGTTGATTTTTGAGGCAAAATAAAATAGGGACATGGGGCTATAAGTCATATGAAGGAATTGAATGTCAATTTAGCCCTAAGATTTTCAATTTCTGGATTGAAATTTGGTGTAATGTTTCGTCTTAGATTAGTAAGAGCTGAAAGTAATTTGGCCATAACTCCTTCATCTCTGATTTGAATTGAGTATTTTTGGTGTCATTTTAAGATGAGACATAGAAGAACATTTCTCTAGAAGGAAGTTTTGTCAAATTAGTTCATTTACCTAATCAAATTATGGAGGCAAGATGTCAGATTTTTTAAAAGGCTAAATGAAGGGCATTTTTGGAACATCATTTAAAGGGTTAAGTTAGTAGGCTTACGTGGAAGGGAAATTAGGTCATTTAGCCTTCATTAAATGAAGCAATGGAGAGCTGCCGTGTAAGACAAGGGAAAGGCACGAAAATTTCAAAGGAAAGAAACGAAAATAAGAAGAGAGAAGAGAGAAGCATTTCGGTAGAGAGAAGAAGAGGAAGAAGAAATGGGAGAAAGCTAGGGTTTCGGATTTTTAGTGTTTCAAGCAAGGTTTTTCGTTGATTTCAAAGGGAAAAAGGTGGAAGAAGGTGAAAGCTCTAAGATGAGCTAGGAAATTTCGAAAATGAAGAAGATGAAGGTAAGTGATGATTTTTAAGCTTTGAATTTTTAGTGAGATTTTGGTTTATTTGGCTTAAGATTGATATGGATTTGAGATCTCTAAGGTTAATTTTAGTGATTATGCTAAGATGATGCTTAATTTTGGATGATTGATTAATTAGGGTTTATGTTATTGAATTAGGGACTTTCGATTTAAGTGAGGATTGAAGGAATTGAGGCTTAAATCAAGTTCCTAGCATGGAAATGAGGTGGGTACCATGTTTATTTTTTTGAATTTTAAGCTATGTGTGTGTTCTTGAGAAATTAAGAAAGTGAAAGGGTTTTAAATTTATTGTTTTCGAATAGTTAAATTTATTGTTTTGAATATGTCGATGAAATTGAATGATTGTTTGTGGTGTGAGCTTGAAAAATCTAGAAGAGATATGTTTTAAAAATTTATTGTTTATATCTTCAAAAAATCAAGAAAGAAGGTATTTTCGAATTTTATTGTTTCCGAATGATTTTGAAATGATTTTGAAAAATTGTTACAAAGGTTAAATTCATTGTCTTAATTGATTTGATAAATTGATAAAAATTTCTGAAGTTCTTTATTTATGAATGAATTGAAAAATTATAAAAAGTGTTGCATTCTTTGATTTTGATATTTGAGAAATTCTTTGTGTTTGAGTGATTAAATTTATATTTTTGGAATTGGTTATAAAATATTGTTTATGAAAATATTTGAAAAGTTATGATTTCCGAATGCCTTTAGAATCGCTTATAAAAAAATATTGTTTATATAAATGTTTGAAAATTATGATTTTCGTATGATTATTTCCTTGCTTGTGGAATAATTTTAGAAATTTGTTATATGTTCAATGATTTAAGAAATTGAAATTCTTAATTCCGAATGTTTTTAAGAATTGTTACAAGTATTAAATGTTTGAAAATTTTTCGAGAATTTCTGAAATTATGGAAATTGTACAAAGGTGAGATTTATTGTTTCAAATGATTTTGATGCATGGGAATAAAAAAAAATCAAGAAGCAAAATGTTTTATAAATTATTGTTTACGTAAATGTTTGAAAATTTTGGATTTTCGTAGGATTAAATTCCTTGCTTTCGAGATGATTTTAAGTAATTTCAAAACTTGTGAAATTCTTTGTTTTCGAATTATTTGAATTTTTTTTGATAATGTTGCTGTGACTTAAGAAATTGAAATGATTGATGATTATATTGTTTTTGGAATAAAAGTTGAATTTGCTACATGAATTTCGGATGAAATATGTGCATTGTGTTTTGAAATGTGTATTAAAGAAATTGTTATGATCCATGCATTTCTTTGTGTTTGGAATGATTATGTGTGAATATGACATAATGTGAAAAAAAACAAGCTTTCGAAATGTGCTTTTGGGCAATACGATTTCCAAGTGATATGTGTTATGTGGGTTTGGTTAGGTCCCCTAAGTATGAGTCAGTGCACTGGTTTCCTTTTTAAAAGGCTTCTTCTGCCTACCCGTTAGTGGCATTGGAGATCCGTAAGGACTCCCATAAGTTCACGGCAGCGGGAAGGTGTAGTACGTTCTGTTCACGGCTGCACAGGACCGTTATGCGAGAATGTGCAGTACGTTTCGTTTTGGACCGACCCAAACCGTTTGATGTGTTAGGTGATTTGTCCATAGTTGTGATGCATTGTAATGTGATGCATTAATGTTTGTGACATTGTTTATGATGTGTGAAAACTTTTGAGAAATTTGAAAAAAAATGAGAAACCGAGGTTTTCAATCGTGAAATTTGTGAAATTGTTTATGAAAGTTTTTGAATGATTTGAAAAGTGAAGAGTTTGAGAAATAAGGAATTTGCAAATTTTCTATTGTGAAATTTCTATGAAATGGCAAAAATTTTGAAAGATACTTTTTACTTATTTTTCGATCTATAAATATGCTATCCACTGAGTTGTCAAGCTCACCCCACTTTTCATCCCCATCTCCAGGTATTCGAACAGGAGATCGAATGAAAGAATGTCAAGCCGTTGTGTTCATTTTTGCTTAGCTAGTTTTTTTTTATGTAATTTTGGATTTTGGTATTGATTATAGCTTGGAAGGCCATTAATATATTGAAAGCATGTATTCCATTATGTTTATGGATTATGAAATTATGTTTTGAATTTGAGGTATTTTTGTAAGCAATTAATTCGTGAGGTGTATGATTTATGAAGAGTTATGAATGATGTATGCAATAAAAATTGCAAATGTGAATATGATTGGGTTGTGTTTGAATTGAATTGAGAATTTGTTTATTGAATTCAGTTGAATGGGATTTATTTATGTATGGAGTCATGAATACGACTATGAATTGAGATATGGATAATGAGATTGTTGTGTTGGTTGTTTCGAAAATTTTTGAAGTGTTTTAGGTTTAGAATTGTGTTTGCTTATGCTGGATTCCGGACAGGAGGTCCGATGAGTAGTATGGTTGGATGTGATTATATAGAAGTGTGTTTAAAACATTGCAGATTTTTTTTGGGTTTCTTAAAATGCAGTCGTTATGCTGCTGGATTTTCGATAGAATTGGGTTTTAGGGCAATGATGGAATAGGAATAAGAATAAGAATAAGTTTTGTTAAAGATGAGATTGAGTTTAAGACAAATTATATGATTTGAGTGTTATATGAGGATGAAATTTCCAAATGGGAAAAATTATATGGTTTTGATTTGTATAAGATTGATTAGAAATGAAAGAGAATGAAAAGAAAAGAAAAAAAATTTATACCGGTTTAGATTGGATCAGTCTTAGGGTTTCCAACGCAACACGAGACGTGGTTGTTTTATAAGTTTTGCACTTTCGGATGTCGGCATTTGTTTCCTCTCGTTTTGAAACGTTTGTTTCGATTTGCTTCCGTTCCGTTCCTTCGATTACTACTTTTGTTTGTTTCCGCTCGCGTTCTTTGCTTCGCTTTCCGTTTCCTTCCGCTTCATTTTGTTTTTGTTCTTTTGTTTGCTTTTGATTCCGCTTTTCCGGTTGGGATCCGGTTTCGAGATCAGGTCCCAACAGTTATGGTATCAGAGTTCAGTAATAGGATCTTACTTAGGCTATATGTTTGGTAAGATTGAATTTGTGAGAATGTGATGATCATGGAAATGTATTGTCATGAGTTATGTGAAGAACCAAAGTGATAGGTTCATTAAGGTTAAGAATTATGATTTATTTTAGGTTTGTGATTATGAAATTGAGATTTGAATTTTTTGATAAATTGGGGACAAATGGATTTGAATATGCTTTTGTGAGATGAAAAGAGTAAGTATTTGAAAGATGAGATGAATGATAGAGATATAAGGATAGAAATTTAAAAGATTGAATGAAATGGTGTTGATCCATATTAAGGTTCATTAAGATTAAGAAATAGTGATTTTGATATGAAGAGATGTGACTAAGTTAAAAATATGTGTGATGAGAAATTTTGATAAGAAAGTGAGTGACTAGGATCATTGGAAGAAATTAGTTACGAGAATGTGTTATTTGATGATTTCTTAAGTTGGAATTTCGAGGATAAAATTCTTTTAAGAGGGGGAGAAATATTGGATCCCGAACTTTTGGTGAAAATTAGAAAATTTTAAAATAAATTGAAATGAGTGTTTTGAATATGAATTGTGTTATAGATGATTTTGTGCCTTAATGAAAAAAGAATTAATTAGTTTTGATGACTTCGAGATTTGAGTAGATTTGTATGGTTCACGAAAGTTAAAGAGAATCAGATGAATGAGTTGATGAGATGGAAGTTAAAAAAGTTAAGAAATAAAGAGAAAAAGTGTGAG
>JANZXV010000007.1:19346143-19365177 GCA_027576455.1 Erythroxylum roigii
TTAAATGCGACTATTATTGTGTATGTCAATGTGTATCAATTGACAATGATTGTAAGTGACATGTGCATTGAATTGGGTCCCAATGACCCAAAGTGAAATGATTTATGATTAATGAGAATTGTTTTTTAAAAAAATTGTATACGGAATTTGGATTGAATGTTCTAGCATGCCACCCTCGTGGGTCACAGGCTCGGATATCCCAGTCGATATCGGGTTTGGGTTTTGCGGGAGTGGGGTGCTACAAATAGGGCAGAGCATTCAAAGAAGATAGAAAGAGATTATATACATATTAGATATGAAAATATTTTGACAAAAACATTAAAAGAAGGAATTATGAAGACTATTGAACAAGATGAGGATTTTTTTTAAATGTTAAATTATAAAAATAATTTAAGAATTAATCATCAAATTAATGGAGAAGTATTTGTCTTTCACTCGGAGTTTAATTAAATAGATCTCTCCTTTTCAATAATTATGTATTATTTTTCAATAGTAAATTATGAGGAAATTAACTATCTAATTAATTATTCTATAGTTTGTTTTTGCTTTGCAAAAACTTGAAGACAAATTCAGCAATTTGATCTCTAATGTTTATATTAAAATTTGAATAGGAGCTTAACATTTCAAAGCATTCATAATGAAATATAAGATTTGCAAAATATTTAAAATAAATTTTAATATTTCAAAAACGTTAAAAATAACTCTTAACTAGACAGAACAACTGTTTTAAATATTTTTTAAACTTTAGATTTTATTTTGAAAGCCACCAAATATTAGAATCTTAGTTGAATTTTTGTGTAAACAATTGGAACTAAAATGTTCATTTGGGCAAAACTTGACCAAACAACTCGCCGGTGGTACGGTCCGATTTGGAAACGACACCGTTAAGAAACTTCACCACCTTGTGTTCAATGTTACGCTCCGGCTTCTCGCTCCGTGGATAAGGAAAAATGAAAAAAAAAAGTAAAAAAGGAATTCGAAATGGCGGGATAAAATTTAATGAAGTTTGAAACGAAATTCACAAAACTGCGAAGACAAAACAGTAGCAGCGATAATGGAATCGGTGAGAGAGATCTGCGAGCGAGCGATCCCCGTTGAGCTCCAGAAGATGGACGCCTTCACGGCGTCATTTGCCAAGTCGCTGGACTCCATCAAGGCTCGAGCTGAAGAAACCGCCCGGAATCAAGGTCCTTCCCTTTTGGATTAGGGTTCTCTACACTTGATCTACGCCCTATGGGTTTTATTAGCCTCATATTGTTTAACGGTTGGTTTTCAGATTTTGAGTTAGTTTTGGCTTTTGGTTTTTGCAGTGAAGCTTGGGGTCATGAAATCTAGATTGAGGGAAGCCGAGGACGAATTTGTTAAAGTGCTGGCAGGTAATTTGAGAGTGTTTCTTCTACACTTGCAAAGTTTTGTTTATTCTTCATTTGTTTGATTTGATGTTGAACCGCAGAAACGGTGTGATAAATAATATAATGTGGGTTTGATGATGTTCAAGTTAATTTCAACTCGTATGTTTAAGAAAAATCGATTATCTGAACCATTTTTAACCCATTGTTATGTGTCTGGTTTTTGAAATATGTTATTGAATAGTGAAGACACGTAATGAGGCACAACAGATGGCAATAAAGGATTCAATGTCTGCTACAAGAGCTAGAATAGAAGAACTTAAAAGAATTCTACAGGTTCAGAAGGCTAGGAAAGATGATTGCGCAGCAGTCATGTCTCAGCAAACTGTAGGTAATTTTCGTTACAATGCACATTTGATTTCTGTTCTTTTCCACGAGCTTGATAGGGGCAGAGCAGTTGAAATTAGTGTGAGGTTGTGTGCACCTTGGAATTGGATCTAGAGGGTTGGCTTAAGGCCTCAGCAGCTAGTGGGGGTGGATAAATAGAGTTGAGTTCTGAAGTTCAAAATTATATTTAGAATTAGTATCAAAATGGGAACCAATATGAGATTGTGCTTCTCCTGTTAGATTTTGTTGGCTATTTTTTCGCCATATTGACTGGTTGGCCTGGCCTAAGTAGTTTTCACTTTGGATCAAATATATGAATTGAGTAAAAATCATGATCTTAGGGATTTCAAGAGCAGATTGGTTCCGGTATTTTCTGTTAGTCCATCCCAGTGTTTCAGTTTGTGCTAAATACCAAAACTAATATGCATGTGAACGCTCCCTTTCTCTCTAACAAACACATACATGGAGCAAGTTTTTTTCTTTTGAAAGGCACGTGTAACATTCCATCTGTTTTGGGTAAAGAATGTTCCATATGTTTTTAATCCTTTCTTTGTGGCATAGACCAAAATTAGGTGAGTTTTACACGGTGCTTCTTTTAATCTTTGGAAGACCAAATTAAACATTTTTGTCAAATTAAACATTTGTGTCTTTTGATCATTTTGTGCTCTGAGTGCTCTCACCCCATTATTGCATTTTAGTATATTGTTAACAGCTTTAAAAATTTATGCAGGAAAAAGAAGCCAAGAAAATGAACAAAAAGAAGGAATTGAAGAGGCAGTATTTTGGTATAATAGGGTTCTTGGTTTCCATATTGAAGGCGGGCATGGTAATTTCTAATGAAATTATTGCTAATATTTCTATTTATGCTAAGTCTATTCTTACATATTCCAATTTATCTTTAGGTGTGAAATTTACATTCCGCAACATCAGTATGAAAAATCCATATGATGAGTATTCCTTCATAATCCGCCATGAAAATGACACTTACACGTGTAAGTAATGTTTTAGTAGTTATTTGTTACTATAGCTGGCTTCTCCATTCTTATTATCTTACTTGTCTTTTGTTATTTTCAGTACTGACATGTGATCCACAAATAAATGATACCAAAGATTTGATCCATGAGTTGAATAGAACCAATGGCTTTTTCAAATTTGTCAGAACAATGAGAGAGAAGTTTAAAGAAGCTGCTTCAACGGGTAGAGTTTGAAAATTAGTTTCTTTTATGCTGCCTACCTCATGATTATTAATCTTCCGTCAAAACTTTCCTTGCATGCAAGTATTTTTCTTGGTATGATTTGCATGTTACATATTTTCTTGCTATTTCTAGAAGATGACATCAAAAAGTTTAGATGAACAAGCTTTTGTTTAATCTGTCTAAGTGTATTTCAATGTTCATGAAGAAATTTGGTATTGATCTTGGCATGCAGGAGTCTTATCTGAATGTAAAGTTCTTCACCAAGAGTCTTCCACAATATCTTTGTCTGCTCCTGCTTTATCAGTTTCTACGGACAGAAGTGAATCTCCATTGAAGAATGAGCATCAAAGGGAGGAAATAAAAAAACACTCCAAAATGAATAACCTTGGAAAAGGAGCTAGACAAGCAGTACTGTCCCCTGTTAGGAAGTCACCACGTTTTAAGGTACCGTGATGTTTCTGGAAATATGCCGGGTCATTTTTGTTCATTTGTGCAGAAATAGTGAAACAAGCTTTGTCTGAGAATGCTAATTAGTTGGCTATACTGAGAATAGAGTTCATTTTGAAGTTTTCATAAACAATAAGTTGTATTGTGGCTAGATTCTAAGCACTATGACTATAACATGAGAAAAAAGGGGTTCTTAGTTTTATTCAAGTGACCAATGTGGTTTAGGTACACACGCGTCAGTCCATTTTTCTAATGGCAAGTGACTGAATTTCTTGCTGCCTATTCAGATGATGAAATGAGCCCATAGATTATGTGCATGAAAACATTTTCATGAATAGGTCAATAGTTGCTTCTATTATTGCCTTACAATACTTATGTCAAGACGTGCTTACTTCTTTCATTAATATGTCGTACTCAAATGGGACATTTCTTGAGGTTATGAACAACACAGAACCTTAAATCTTTCCTTGGCATGTGCACTAGTTGAGCTAAAGACTATTGACATGTGTGGCAGGCAAAGAAATGAAGATTGATGCGAAGTTTAGTGTATCATGTGTGCCTTTGTAGCTACCCAAGTAGTCGTTAGCATGTGACTTGGTTACTTTATTGTTGACAATTATGGGATGAACTTGGTATCCCTGCTATGACAATTATGGGTGAAAGGAGCTTCTCAGACCAACTTATTCAGTTCATCAGACATGACAACCTCATCATCCGCATTGTGGTATTGAGAATTTGTAAAAAACCAATTGTAATGCGTGAATTGTAAAGGACCGAACATGATAATCTGAATGATCACTAGATGCTAGTTTACAATGTAGATATGGTTATGTGATTTGCAATCACAGCTACGTAGGAATATGGAAATGCTTGGCATTTCGGTCTTTCATGGTTAATTTTAATAGATTCCTATTTTGTCACTCTATGCCAAGAATGAAATTTATACGAGCTATTTTCTACTGTTGACTTGGGTCAGTCTTCTGATAGAGCCAAGCCAACTCAAGTATATGTTAGGAGGCATAAGAAGTGAGCAGAGGGGCAGAAATGAATAAAGCATATATAGTAAATATATAGATATAGATATATGTTCTGTTATGTGGGGAGGGGGGGGAGCTGACAACCTTATGATTGGTTGTCAGCTAACCGAATCTGTTATTCTTAACAGATTCTTGGTATAAATAAACAGTAGACACGAGGGGAGAGGGGGCATTGCGTATACTGATTGTGTGAGTGAGCCCTAGGCTGGAGGTTTTTGGTTCTCGAAACCAGTTTATCGTTTGTATTTGTTTACTGAAATCTATAGCAAACTACATATTTCCATACCTGTTTTCCTGGATCTTATCATCTTCTTGTGTTTAAACATTGGTTTTTAGAGCTACAAAGTCTTTCAGTTGCTTACTACAAAATTTGGAGCAACTGATGCGACTAGATGTCTAATACTTGAGCTGTGATCTGAATATGCGATAGGTGGGTCCAGATTCCAGGGCCCAGTTTTAGCTAAGGCAGCGGAAACAATTTTTATGGGCTGCAACCATTAGGGAGGAATGGGTTTGCTTCCATTCCTGCCCATCTTACCTTGGGGTTGGGGTACTTTCTTATTCAAGTCTTATTCATTTTTAAAAATATTTTCTTTATTTTTAAAGATATTATTTAAAAATCTAAAAATGTTTTTTTATTAAATTTATATTAAGTTATATAAACATAATTCACTATTAAAATTAAATTAAAAAATCCCTTATATGTAATTTTAATTAATTTTTAATTTGTCAAGTTGGAATCAGACTACATGTAACCATTGTTAATCCTGGTTATGATGCTCTTGTTTTGAGTGGTGTGAACATAAGCTAAAAGCAAGAGTATAAGCTAAAAGCAAGAGCATGTTGATGTCAATTTATCATTATTATTACATTATTAAAGATGGTAGTGACTTTGTCTTGCTCTTGCTTTCTGTTAGCAACACTAATAGTATTTGGGACGCCATTAGACAAGGGAAAGCTTCTTATTTTGGTGAGATTGAAGCTTGTAAGGGAAAGTGTGAGGCCAGAGTGTGAGAACCCTTCTAATTTACATATAAATCCTATCCTTCTAGGTTTATAACCTATTCTTGTGGATGCCTTACACTCGTCTAAACGCAGATAAAAAGGTTTAGAACGTGCATATGTATACATAACCTCCTAGATATGTACTTTAGATTCATTACACAACTCAAGCTGGTGGCGGATGCAACCTTTTGTGAATCAAAGCACGGCTCTGCCTCCAAAGGTTTTGTGCTTCGGTTTCATCATTTGCCAAAGCTGAGCAGTTGCTTTCATTACAGTCTGTGAAGTACTTGCCACTGATGCTTTCACTTTGAGGGCTCAGAGCAACGTAACATGTGGTGGATGCACCCTGCAGGAGCAACCGGAACATTTCATGCGTTGTAAGAACCAAATTATTAACGTTAAGTCCTGTCTCTTTCTTGCCTACTGTGAATCTCTAGGCCTAAAGAAGTGACAAGGGACGTGTCGGACATACCTGTGATATAGACTTCAATAACCTGGAAGCAATGAAGTAGAAAGAATCTGCAGACAAAAGTTTCTATGTAACCAGTTTCTTGGAGATGAATTGCCAACAAACACACTATATCAAGGATATTAAGGAAAATGTTTATGGTTATATTCTAATATCTGCAGAAGGAAAGAATTATTTATACCTGTGACAAACCCCTTGTGAGCCCTGATGATTCCTGTCTTTATAATGCCTGGGTGCACCGCATTAATTGTCACTCTCGCATTCCTTTCCTGCAATATTTCAGACAACCAAATGATTGCCATCTTCAGAATCTGTCTGTTTCGTTTGTCGGTGTTACAAATGTTGTCAGAAACAAGAAAATATGGTAAAATGAATGAGCCAAGACAATTTCTGATCTACAAACAAGAGAAACACAAGTAATGACATTTTAAGAAGCAGTAAAGAGTTGACCTTTAGTTGCCTAGCTACTTCCTTGGCATGCAATATGTTGGCTGCTTTGGATTTAGCATATGCACAAGTTCCGTTGTATCTGCGCAAGCAAAATTGCTGATTGTTAGTGAGAAAAAGAATTATATCTTCAACACATTTACGGATTCAGTAACAGTTTATGCTAAGCAGTAATCATACTTTTTTGGACATAGCATTTGACCGAAAGAAAATGCACCCCTCTTCACCCAGCTGTGAATTGCAGAAGAAAGATTTATTATTCTTCCCTGAATCCCAGTACTTTCTGCTGTTTCTATCATTTTGTTTATCAGCAAATCTGTCAGCAAATAATGCCCTGCAATACACCAGCTTGTTGATCCCAGTCTAGGAATGGGGAGGTAAAGTTTGAGATTTCGAGTAACATACTTACTTCAACAGTTATGCAAATCCAAAGTTTTAAGTATTAAGATTGCAAGTTCGGTCTTTTGTAACAGTTGCGGGTGCTGCAAGTTCAGTTACATATAATGTGAATTCAATTACACCAAATTATGATAACAATTTAGATTGGAACTTCCTTAATTTCTTCGGAGAAAACTACGGGAATTAGGAACACTATCATTAATTTTTATAGTTGATCCATCTTTCATACAAGCACGTCTAGGTCTTTCTATTGGTTAGATTAAGTGGTGTATGAATTGATTATTTTACTTTTCAAGAATAATCAAACTTAACTTATCCACTTTCTCTGTCCCTCTTTTTGATTCATCTAAAGACAAGTTATCGTGATGGAAATTTTCATTTACAAGTATGCACCCATAGAAGGGTGTATATATGCATATTATAGCAGAAAAGTCCAAACAAAATGAACACTGATTCTTTTCTACGTTGTCATTGTCACTAAAATGATGGCTTTTTCCTCCCTTGATTTTTGGGTGTCAATTTGTGCATATTCAAAGGAAAACATGAAAAGAGAACAAGTATATTTTCTGTATTTAGAGAACTAATACATACCTAAGTAGTTTGTAGCGAACGTCATCTCAATTTTGTCTTCAGAGAACTCAAAATTCTTAGAGTAAATACCAGCATTGTTTCTGCACAAAAAAGATTACATCAACTTGGTGATGATGAAAATGGAAAAAGAATCTATAAATGTTTGTATAAATCTAATGCTCACATGAGGATGTTGAGGGGTAGTCCGAGAGCAAGAAAGTCGGAACAAAATCTATTGACAGAGGCAAGTGAACTGATATCAATATCCATTGTTATGATCTCTGCATTTGGAGTGTCCTTCTGTATCATCTCCTTCACTTCACTTGCCTTCTTCAAGTTCCTCGCAGGCATCACTATTCTTACACCTCTCTTGGCTAAAACCCTCGCGGTTTCAACTCCAATACCCGACGTAGCACCTTCCAAGGATTATAACAAAACAAAAGTATATTATATGTTATGACTATGTAAAATATGTAAATCCAAAAGTGCCCATGTCTTAATCGTAAAGGATTTTCCCTTTTTTTGTGTGTTTTTTCATGCGTAAAATCTCTACGAGAATGTAATGTTCTTCTCCAATACTGAACTGTAAGGACTCGTTATAATTGTAAAAAGCTCGAGTTTCAGATTCTTATTGTTTGGTAATCTGTGATTTGCTCAGAAGAGACAAGTCTATCATATCTTACCAAAACCAAAAAGCGCCAGGAATTAAATGAGTAGTCTGTGGAATGTGCAGATAGTAAGCAGAAGGGTACAAAGAGTATCTCCTTTAGAGATCTTGCTCAACTCGTTGTTTGACCAAACTGATCTTAACATGAACCCTCCATGCTTTATGAAGAATAAGCAAGAGAATTCTTATGCAACAAATCCTCCCTTTAAAACTAATACGTCTTAAACAGTATGCAAAAGAAAAAAAGGATAGCAAAGACCGTTTTGTTTAAACTCTATTTGGAGGCTGAAGAAGATATTATCCACTGTGGAATTATACGAAGATTCCTAAAGAAGAAGAAGAAGAAGAAGAAGAAAGAAGAAGAAGAAGAAGAAGAAGAAGAAGAAGAAATACGAAAACTGCAGATACTACGCTTAGCAAGTTACATGAGAGCTGGTTTCATGGTCATAAAAAGAAAAGAAATGGTGAAAAGATGACCTCTTTCCCATAAAGTAGAGTTTTACTATTATATCTGCCATTGTTGGAGATTATGTGCAAGTTGCAACTAACCAGTGATAATGGCAGTGAGATAGGGAGGGAATAAGGAAGCATAGTCTTCAGTAACTTGCTCAGCTGTTGCGTTGGAGCCATAGCCACTTGGGCCTGCAATTCCTGCCAAGTACTTCAGAGTTTCCTTCATAATAGTACTCTTTAGAAACTTAGCACAAGAAGAGAACCATCTCACTAAATAGACGGAGGGTTTCTTAAAGGTTGTTTCTTCCAAAAAAAAAAAAAAAAGAAAAAGAAAAAGAAAAAAAACTAGGATATTATGCATTAAATTTTATTGACCAATTTGATATATTAATATTAAAGTCTATTATTTAATAATTAATTAAACTTTTTAGTAAATATTATAATTTCGATTAATTATGAATATACTAATTATAAATTTTCATAGTAAATAAAGTACATTATCTTCTTATACAAAAGTTAATTCTAGAATCTATAGTGATCAAGTGATCATAGTTATAGACATAAAGTTATCATTAGGAGGTCGAGGAAATTCGTCGTTGTGAGAGGATTGCATTAGGCAAGTAATCTTCACTAAAGCAACACAAGCCACATTTCAGATTATCAAAACTACATGATGTAAAAAAAATGAAATGATTGGCTAAGACCACCTACTCACCCTGCCAAGTGAAGCATTGTGATTGTAGGAATGCACTTGTGTGTCTCCTTTTTGCTCATTAATTATTATGACCCTCCCCGTTATTAAGTGACTTAGCATGGTATCAGAGTCTTTATGACTAAGTGGTCGTGAGTTCAAATCCTACCACCTACCTATCATTCAGCAAAAGGTAGAGTGGGCCTGTGCAAGTTTCAAGCCCAAAGGGCTTTCACTTGAGAGGGTGTGTTAGTGAATATATAAAACCAATTAAGTTGGCCTCACACAAAAGTTTAAGCTATTGTGATGAAACGGTCACTTAACACCCATATCGAGTGACTTCAATTCCATTTTCATGGAAGAATTATACGTGTAATTTATAAATAAATAAATTACTAACTAATCAGAATATTAGGAAAATAAGTGTTGATATTACTAAAAAATTATAGAAATTAGTAATTTTAAAATATACAATAAAAATAAAAGAAATCAAACAACGTAGGTTAGAATATATGTAATAACCCTAGCTACTTCTTTGTTTATCAAGCCTCTAAATATGTATGCCTTTTAGTAAAACTTAACTTGGTATTATTAGCTAGTGTTATTCTGCATTCGTATACCATGTGTGTAATGACTAAGGAGTTTTTCTGAAAGACTATGATAAAACTCCATGGATGTGATTGTTGCATTCTGGAGTTAAAAAAACATCATATCTTGCTTTTAAACTAAGCATTGGAAACCCATTAAATCACACAGAATGAAGGATTCAAAAGGAAGAAGACCACCCAACAAGACTGATCGTGTGTGCATGTAGTAGCCACACGAGTGATCATAATAATAATGACACGAAATATGTTGAGAAATTAATCATCCCGATAGGGATGGTGAGAGACTTGGGAAAGACAAGAGTGCTTTTTCTTTTGTGTTTTTTTCCTTTTTCATCGTGAGATGACCTTGTCATTCACGTCTTCTTCTTTTGTTGGACATGGCCAGAGATTTCGAGAAGAAAATGATAGCCATTGTTGGAGGAGGTGACGGGCTAAAAGGAGGTGGTGAGGTTGACTCCTCCAAAATGGAGAACCCACTAGGGTCCTCCTTGGTCCCCTAACTTGCCAACACTTATCATCAATTTGCCACACCATAGTGAAGCACTTGTCTTCTTGTTGTTGTTTCACATGTGATCCTGCCTCAGCCTTTGTGTTCTTCTCTCCGTTCATTCATGTTATCCCCATAATAAGCACCAAAAAAATGTATACATGCTAATGTTTCAATCACATTCAATTTTCCTTTTCCACTTGATATAAGTGTAGTAAACAGAAAGAAAGAAGAAGATTAATAATAATAAGTTTATAAGAATAACTTATATATAATATTAATTATAATAATCGTAAAAACTACTAAAATAATAATCATATAATTAAATAATTATAATATATTAGTCCTTCATCCCTGCTAGGAAAAAAAAATGCCTCATGAGTTTTAGTTATTGTGTCTTAATCTTTGCCCATGGACATGGAATGAATTTGCATTTCACCTAAAATAGGAAAGGGAGCTTGAATTGGAGACAAAGGCACTACTTATTATTATCAACCCATCACTCCTTTTCCCATCTTATTTACTTTCCTTGGCTGACAAACTAAGAAAGTTTTAGTCTTGAAAACTTTTATCAACGACTCCACTAAATCACTGTATAAGAGTAGTTGTTTTTGAGAGATTAAGCTAGTCCATTAAGTTACTAACCAATGAAAATGACTTTTTTTTTTTGGTCTTAGACCAAGGTATCCTCCGACGGACCCAGTGACTAATCCCCTCGCTGTTTTGTAGGCACCTCACAGGGTGGGACAGCTGACCCAATGATTTAAGGCTACTCCATACCCAAAGTCAAGGATCGAACCCCTGACCTTTGGTTAAGGATGGATGAATCCCTGCCACTCAATCACACCCCTTGGGTTAACCAATGAAAATGACTTTAATTAATATCCCAACAACCATCTTTTTCATGCTTTGATTACAAATACAAATAGCTTTGAAACTTAATTATGGTACGTGGTCAATAAATAAATAAGTTCTTTCGTTTAATTTAAATGTAATTTTCTTTAATTAATTTTTTTTCAATGTTTAAACAATTCAACTTTTATAAAGAAGTGCACTACAATTTCTATATATTTGAATTAAGTTTAATTTTGCCGTTTCTAATACTTTCTATTAGATACAAGTTTTAAGTGTTAATTATATATTTTAGTTAGTACTAATTTACCTCACGTGCCATCAATCTATCTAATATGCATGTTAAAGCGGTCCCTTCACAAGAGCCAATCACGGGAGAGAGGGACATTAGGCATAGGTTATTGGACTATCTATTGCATGATTAGCATGATTATCTGTCACTCTACTGAAATCAAAATTATATTTGCTACTTAAAAAAGATACTTCTTTGTGCATTAGGTCCTGTAAATCGAGGGAAAGAATTGGACAGAAAACTTTCAAGTTTTGACGATAGAAGTTTTAACTAAATAATAAGATAAGAAATATTATGAAATTTGGATATCCTTAAGAAAATATATAGAATTGAGATTTGATATATATGATAATATATATATATATATACATCTAGGTTTTGATTGGGAAAGAATGCTTATTTCTTTTAAACTTTATGTTCTTAGTGTAAATTTCATTAGTACCGAGAGATATGCCTTAAATTTGGTAAATAGTAAAATTATAGAAGTTAATTAACACCAGTCATAGATATGAAATTGGCATCAGTCTCATTCTAAGTAGACAGACTTGAGAAGCAGAAGCTAATTAGCAGGAGAGTGGAAAGTGAACCGACATGGGACTTGTTATTGGTTTTACGCAGTGCTTTGAAAATCGGACCGAACTGGCCGGTCGGACCGGTGAACTGGTGACCCGAAGCATGAAATGGTCTGGTTTAGTCCTTATTTTTTGTGAGTGATTGGCTTGTTCATTTTGTGGTCGGACCGGTAAAAACCTCTGAACCGGTGAAAGAAAGAACTTGTAACACCCAAATACCCCCTGGGAGGATATCTGGATGCTACATAATATAGGACAACAAATCAAAACGTTTCACACATGCATTTTTAGAATCTCAAACATACATATAATACATATCGTAATTTCAGAAACAAAAAGCCAAAGTTATATACAAGCCCAAACAAACTCAACAAAACACATTTTTGAGCAACACAAAACTCAGACTCCTTTGGCCAATGCAGTTGACTTGTCCCAATCTTTACGCTTCGTTCTGAACCTACACGGGACAAATCCACCGTGCTAAGCATATAGCTTAGTGAGTAATAACTAATATAAACATAAAGTAATAATAAACAATTTATCATACAAAATCATATAACAACATAAGCATGCATTAAGTGATTATCTAACATTAAATCTGACATAATGCATTTCAGAACAACTTTTTTTATACTTATTAGAACTGAATATCACAAGAGGGTATAAACCCGTCAGAATCATAATACAGTTTTTGTCAAACATATATCAGGAATGCAAATCCATTTACAGAGGCGGGTAACGGGACTTATACAGGAGAGACCGAAGTCTCAACACTGAAGTGTCCGGGAGAGACCGAAGTCTAGACACCGAAATGTCATAGGAGCAGCTGCAGACCCTTCTAGGCATGCCTATTTACCCACAACTAGGACTTAACAGTTTTAAAACAAAACAAGATTATTTCAGACATTTCATGTGCAAGCAAAAAGCACTTCCAATGATATAAACATGCATCAAACGCCTCGGACAAACATTGTCCAGAATCAACACAATTCAGTACATATTTATCAATATCAATTTTATTCAGTAGTAAATAAAACAATCCAAGGTGAGACTATTATAGGTTCTCATAAAATTTATCGTCTAAATTACTTACCTAAATCGCCCTTACTGTTTATTACCTCGAAGTCCCGGCAATATCTGGCAGTGGTCGTTCTATGCGTTCCTCTATAATAGTTAACACATATACAAGTAACTATTATGCATGATTAAAAATTCACAATGTATATTGAATATGTATAATGCATGTTCATAACAAATTCCGGGATTATTCCATAATTCTTAACTCTATTCCATAATTCACAACTCAAATTTTTTCAGTCCCTAATTGTCAATTAAATCTGAAAATTCATAATTTCACATAGAGAGGTAGAAAATTTTCTTATGAATCCGATGCTTCAAGAATCAGGTCATTCGGAGGTCGGATGACAAAGATATGGTCAAAAGAGTGGAAGAATTCAATTTAAAACAAAAAAAAAAACCTTAGCAAAAACAGGCTCGCGATTGCGAGCAAGGAGAAGTACTGGATGACTCGCGATCGCCAGTCTCGCTAAAGCCATAATGGGTCGCACTGGCGACGGCTCGCAACTGCGGGCCGCCTAAAATGCTTTCTTGCAATTGCGATATTCTCGCGATCGCGATTTACCGTCTTCTAAAGGCCTGCTCCCAATCGCGATCACGAGTTTCAGACAGAAGTGACCATATCTCGCGATCGCGAGTTTCATCTTCTTCCTTCTCTGTCGCGATTTCTAAAACTTTTCCTCTGATTTTTCTTTAACTTCTTCACTTCAAAACTTACCTATTCAGCATTTCTATACTATCAGAATCATCATAATCAACTTTACACTCCAAAGATCACAAAACTAACATTCCAACTTTCTCTCTCTCTCTACGGTAAACTTTCAAAAATTCATATTTTTATCCACTGCATTTCCTTTCATTTTCTTTAGCTATTCTTTCCTTTCATTAAATCCCTTTTATATCACAACCTTCCCTAATCCTCGTTTCTTATCATCAAACTCATTTAAATTCATGTTCATACATATTAATAAGAAAAGAACAGAGCATCACCGTGGCATCCAACAATTATTTCCTATTTCACTAATCTTTATTGAACTCAAAATAACACAATCTCGATACACTTCCTGCTCATTCCTTAAGCCCAAACACGTTCCATACATATCCCATAGTTACACACGTGAATAGTAAAAGAAACAACTTACATATGTTTCATTATTAAATCATTCATCACTATACTCATCCGAAACCTCTCTACATATATATTCATGCATGAATTCGATTCCTCCTTATATAACTCATGCATGAAGTCAGTTCCACCCATAACACCTCATGAGAGTCAGTTACAGAACTAGAAAATCAAAATAGCATTTACCTTATTTCGACAGAACTCCAACCCTTCGGTGGATGAAGCAAAATAGAATAATCAGTAACAAAGCAGTATACGGAGCTGGTTTTCGTGGAGAAAGAGCATTTCGGTGAAGACAAAGCAACAACTTCCGAAGGCTTTTTATTATTTTCAAACTAAAGTATGTGATATCGTGGGTTGCTCATTGAATGTCATATTTCACCCATGCATTAAGCCATTTGTTACCACATGTCACCTTGCATGAGAACCACTTGTCACAACGCAATTAGTCCAGTATTTTAGTATTATTATTATTTATTTTTCTTAATCTAAAAAATACCCAAAATTTTTCGGAAATTTCTAAAATTCACCAAAAATTTTGAAATAATAATATGACTCTCCAAATAAAATTTTAACCCAAAAATGATTCACCAAAAATTTCTAAAATACTCAAAATGTAGAAAAATTTCCAAATCATATTTAATACATTACAAATAAATCCAAAATTTTCAGTTATAAAGCAATTTACCCGGAAAATGTCATGAATGCATGCCAAAATGTTTATGCACAAATAAGCAAATATTCAAATATGCAAAGCATAAAACGTACTAAATTTTCTCAATATTCTAACCCCTCATGTGGGGCGTTACAGGAGTGTTATGATATGATGGAAAGCAATAAATTTGCTTGTCTCAAGTAAAGAAGGGATGGAAGAAAAAAAAGGATGAATTAATTATAAAGGGCGACGGTTTAAGGGTAAAAAATAATAGTAAAGCAGATTTACGGCATTGATTTGGTAAATTCCTTTAGATTGTAAATATATTTTCTATACGTTAGCTGCCTAATTCCTAGGAGTAGATATTGGAGATTCTTTCTGTTTTGAATTTCAAATGTAAACAATTGTAATATGTTTTGAGTTGAAATACTCACAATCAATAGAAGATCAATACAGCTTTTACAATCTTTTATGGTATCGGAGCCTAAAACTCTAAAGAGTTTTTTTTTCCCAAACACCCGTCCCCTCCCTAATCAATGGCTCGCACCACTACCGTCCTCAATGCCGACAATGCAACCATCACCACCATTGTTCAATTTAATATAGCCACACAGCTTCCGATCAAACTCACTGGCTCTCAAAACTTCACAACATGGAAAGCTCAAATCTCCATGTTGATGAATGGCCATGACCTATTCGGCCATCTTGATGGTTCCTCCCAAGCCCCGACTAAAACCATCATCGAAAACAATAACACCATTCCCAACCCTGCTTATCAAACATGGTTTCGATAGGATCAATTGATCCAACATGCTCTCATGGCTTCCGTTGATTCCACCCTAACTTTCTCGGTTGCCAACGCCACCACTGCTCACTCGACTTGGAGCACTCTACACACTGCCTTAGCCAATAAATCTCAGACGCGAATCTTCAGTCTTCGCGATCAGTTAGCTCTCCTTCACAAAGAATCACAATCTATGGCCACGTATCTTCGAGACATCCGCTCAGTTGCTGACGAATTGGCCACTGCTGGTGTACCGATATCAAATGATGAATTGATTGTTAAGATTCTTAGTGGTCTTGGCACTGAGTTCCGCGAAATCTCTGCTGTTATTAGATCTCGGGACTCCACTATCACCTATGAAGAGTTATATGAGAAGCTTGTGGATCACGAGCTCTTTCTAAAGCATGAGGAATCACGCAAACTCCCTGCATAACCCATTACTGCTGCCATTGCTCAACATCAGCCCTCGAGAACCAATCGCAATGGCTATTCAACCAATCAATATCGGCGCTATGGTAACAATCAAGCGCCCAACAATCAACAGTGGCGCAATCAACAAGGGCGGCTGAGAAGGAATAACATGCAGCAGACTCCAAATAATGACTCGGGTCTTCGCTGTCAGCTGTGTGAGAGGCCTGGGCACTCGGCTCGTGTGTGCCGCAGTCAATCGCATGATCACATGCAAGCTCGGGCTCATTATGCTGGATACGCGCCCCAACACCAAGATCCTTGGATAATTGACACTGGAGCAACCCACCATATTGTCTCGGATGCTCAACAATTTACAGCCTTATAGGACTACAATGGCTCGGAAGACATCGTTATGGGAAATGGTGACACAATCCCGATTTCCCACACTGGTAACATTGATTTGAAAGCATCTAATTGCCATTTTACCTTGAATAATACCTTATGCTCTCCTTCCATTACAAACAATCTTATTTTAGTTTCACAATTCTGTCTTGATAATAACAAATCCATTGAATTTTATCCTTTTTCCTATGTTGTGAAGGATCTGGCAACGGGGGCGCCGCTGGTTCGAGGAGAAAGTAGGGGATGGCTGTATCAATGGCCACCGACAAAATTTCACTGATTTTCTAAGCTGTCGTGTGGCTGTCTCAAGTGACCTATGGCATCGGCGGTTGGGTTATCCCAATCACCAAGTTTTAAATCAAGTTTTTACTCAATTTTCAATTCCAAAAACCAATTCAAAAATTTCCGTTTGTCATTCATGCAATTCGAATAAAATGCACAGGTTACCATTTTCTAAAAACACTTTGCAATCAAAATTTCCTTTGCAAATAGTATACAGTGATCTTTGGGGTCCTTCTCTGGTTTTGTCGATTGATAAAAAACGCTATTATGTCTTATTTGTCAATCACTTCTCCAAATACATGTGGCTTTATACTCTCCAAACAAAAGATGAAGTTTTAAACATTTTCCAACAACTACATCCCTTACTTGAACGTCACTTTGAAACAAAAATTTTGACTCTCTATACCGATGGTGGCGGTGAATATCAAACCCTTGATGCCTATTTAAATCACAATGGTATTGAACACCTAGTCTCCCCTCTTATACGCCACAAAGAGTAGCCGTAGTTGAACGAAGACATCGACACATCATAGAAACGACCAAAACTATCATGCACCAAGCCTTCATGCCTTCTCAATTTTGGTCCTTTGCTTGTCAACATGCAACATACCTTATAAACAGGTTACCCACTCAGATCTTAGAAAACCGTAGTCCATATGAGGTGCTATTCAAAGAACAACCCAATCTCCAATCAATTAAGACATTCGGATGCCTTTGTTACCCATGGTTGAAACCATATGCCAAACACAAGCTTGATCCGAAATCCAAACCATGTTTATACCTAGGATTCTCTACAAAGTATCACTCGCATCAATGTTTTGATTTCACTACCTCTAAAATTTTCATCAGTCGGGATTTAGTATTTTATGAACGAGAATTTCCTCGTGCAACTCCTCAATTTCAGTACAAAGGAAATTTATCGTTTGTTTCATGGGAAAATTTAGAACCTGAATCTTTGAAAACAAATGATCACACTATCCAGCCTTGTTTTGAATTACCTAACTATTTGTAGGTGCAGCTGCCCGCTACTTCTTCTTCACCAGTGTCGTTGCTCGAAACAGGTACACTTCTTGAACCAATTTCTAATACCACTTCGCACCAACAAAGTGAAACTGAGTAGTCAATGCCCTCTCACCCGTGCTTGATTCAACCACACACTCAAACTTACCATCGACGCAACAACTCTTTACCTGCTCCAACCACAAATAACCGGCCTGAATTACCTGCCATGCCCACCCACGATCAGTCACCCATAGCTGCCCCTAGCCAAGAAACAACTCAAGACTCGGACTGGGCTGGGGATCCTCTTGACCGCACATCAACAACGGGATATGTTGTCTATTTTGGCAGCACACCAATTTCTTGGTACTCTAAGAAGCAGCGCACGATGTCTCATTCGTCGACAGAAGAAGAGTATAGGGCTGTGGCCGCTGCTGTATCCGAAACTAACTGGATTCAAAACTTGCTGCTTGAACTTCGCTTCCCACTATCGACAGTTCCCACGATTCTTTGTGACAATGTAAGTACAACATACATTTGTGCAAATCCAGTTTTTCACAGCCGGATGAAGCATGTTGCAATTGATTTCCATTTCGTTCGTGAACAAGTTCAAAATGGCACTATCAAAGTTCATCATTTACATTCAGCGGATCAAGTTGCGGATATTCTCACAAAATCTCTACCACGGGCTGCTTATCTGCGCAATCTATCAAAATTGGGTCTTGTTGATCATATCCCCAACTTGAGGGGGCATAATAGTAAAGCAGATTTACGGCATTGATTTGGTAAATTCCTTTAGATTGTAAATATATTTTCTGTACGTTAGCTGCCTAATTCCTAGGGGTAGATATTGGAGATTCTTTCTGTTTTGAATTTTAAATGTAAACAATTGTAATCTGTTTTGAGTTTAAATACTCACAATCAACAGAAGGTCAATACAGCTTTTACAATCTTTTAAAAAATAGGTTTGTTTATTATAATAGAAATGTCCAAATGACAACTATGTATGGTTGTCCAAGTTCCCGCAAGTTTACTTAGGAGACAACGTTTTTACCAAATTTGAAGACTTTGAATTAAATTAAAAATTTGTAAAGATTGGAAGCTGAATTGACAAATTTTCAAAATAATGGACACTTGTAAACTTTTTTAAACAAATCTTTCTCTTACAATACAAGATTTTAAGGGATTGTTTAGTTTTATTGTTACTTTTTTTAGTTTTTAGTTTTATTTTTATTAAAAAAAATTTAATTGTTAATATCACAATTTTATTTTAATTTATGTTAATTAAGTAATTAGTTTCATTTAATTTCTTATACAAAAATCATTAATAATAATTTTATCATATTTTATAAAATAAAAATTAAATAAAT
>JANZXV010000007.1:19377222-19389284 GCA_027576455.1 Erythroxylum roigii
ATAATAACTTATTAAAAATTAATAATAATAACAATAACTTATTAAAAATTAATAATAATAATAATTAATAAAATTAATAATAATAAGAATAACTTAATAATGATGATAATAATAATAATTATTATAATAAACCAAACATATTTTTTTTTCAGTTTTTTATTAAAAATCTCAACCAAAAAGGTTTTTGTTTCCAGTTTTTATATTACAAATCTTAACTAAACAGATTTTTATTTTAAAAAAAAAACAGAAACTAAAAACAGGAAACAGAAACCAAAAATAAGAACAGAAAAATAAACGTAAAACCAAACCGGTAGTAGAATCTCGTAGGCTAATGAGCATTGGATAAGGATACGAAAGTGTGGAATTGACATCAATCTCATTCTAACCAGACAAATTTAAGAAGTAAAAGCAATAATAGAGTGAAAAGTGAATTTGCGTTAGACTCATTATTAATTTTATATGAAATTAGTCTAAAAGCAAACCAAAGCTAGTGTTAAAGGTAAATCGACGCTGGATTCGTAACGATAAGTTGAGATTGAATATTTATAATATCGTTAGACTATTTTAGAAATAAATTAATTATTTTTCATAAATTAAAATAAATCACTCGCTTTTAATTTAACAATTTTCTTGTTCAATTAAATTTTAAATTTTTTTAGCAAATAAAGATAATCTCATTTTTAGTCATATTTTAAATATTTCAATTTTTTACTATATACTCGACCGGTTAAAAATTTAAATCTTAAACATTTTATTTAATCGATTAATTTTTAATTATATTTTTACAATATTGAGTATAATTATACTTTTTAAAATTTAAGAATTAATTTGAAAATTGTTAAACCTAATAATCTTGCAAATCTGATCTGATCGTATCATGCCTATTAGTTTTGGGCCAAACATGTGAGTGAGCACTGTTATAGGCCCTAAAATCTGAAAACCATAGTCAATCTTTAGGGCCGAGCCTAAACTCTGAGTCCACCAACCCTTAAGCGACACGTCAGAATCTCTACTTCGGACTCCGTGAAGCCATCCGCACCACATTTTGTTCCTCTTCGTATCTGAGTTTCAGGGTGGAGAGGAACAGGGGAAGACTCACTTTGTCTGTCTCTATATCCGAATTTGATTTGAAGTTCAAATTTTTGTTTGCTTCTAGGGTTACGCTAATGGCTTCCCACAACCATCTCGACGATGTAAGTTGTTCATCCCAACTCATTTTTCACTGAGGTAGAAAGTTTATGTACTCTTACGATGTTAGGGTTTTTCATTACCAATTTGACTTGTGACAGGACGATGATTTTGGGGGAGATTTTTCTGGCGGTCACAGCTCTAGGCGTCCTGGTTTTTACTTCTATTCACTGTTTTCTCAATAATCAAATGACAAGTCTCTCTCATTTTGTAATTCTGCTTTTTTTTTGCTATTGATTTTTTCTTCTGTTGCGCTTGGGAATTAGGCGTTAAGAGGTCCTTTGGAGACCTAGAGGACGACGAGGATGACCTTTTTGGCCCTAAAAAGGTGCTTAAATTTTTATTTTTGTAAAGCTAATGGTTTGTGAAGAAATCAAGGTTTTGGCCTTTTGGTGCTTCGATACTGGTTACTTGTGTACATCCACTGTTTTACCTATTTTGAATGCTGCAACTGAGACTATTTTGGCTTTCTCATTGGGTGGTGCTGCAAAGTTGCTGAAATACGCAAGTCTTATGCGGGATAATGTTTTGTTTGTTTATTGTGCAGGGAAATACAAAGGTTGAAGAAACTGCAATGATTCTGTCTCTTCGTGAGAGGTACTGCTAGAACTATATTGTTTTTCCGTTTAAAGTTTTTAAAGGTAAAGGCAGTATGCTTTTTCAGTTGCTTGTTAAGGTGCAAATAATTTGGTGTCTTATACCTTTTTCTTTTGTTTTGGATCTCTTTTGCAGTCTCGATAATTGTAAAAATACTCTTACGACATGTCAAGTATGTATTCATCTCTCTACTTCTCCATTTTTACTATGCTTCAAGTATAAGTCATTTCTTTTTTCTGTGAACTTCGCATTTTGAAGTGGAGTTGTCACTCATCAGTGATGATAACACTGTAGTTTTGTTATTATGGCCTCTTGGGTCCTTTGAATTTGTGAGATTTATTGCCATACACCTCCATCATTTTTATTAATTTTCCCTAATTTTATTATGTAGATTGCTTTTTTCATTTACTTTTTTTTCTGTAATGTAAAGTATTGCTCATATACTTACTATCGTTCTACCTGTTAAATGTTTTAAATTTTTATGTATGGCTGGTTTGGGCCACACAAATCTCCCTTTCTTTACAACCTTTAATATTTGTTTTGATTTCAAAATTGAATTGTATGTTACGGCAGCATATTAGTCATTTTTTAGGGTTTTATGTTAGGTTACCGATGTACAATATCACAACTGATTTGGGTTTTCCTTTCAGACAGAGCTTGAAGTTGCAAAATCTGAAATCCAAAAGTGGCAATCTGCATTTGGGAATGAGTCCTTCATCCCAGCTGGCACATCTTTTGGTTAGCATAATATTACGGTGTTGATTATCATATGTTTGCATGTGATGTTCATATTCTTAGAAAATCTTAGTTTATGGTCATTGTATAAATTTTATCTCATTTACAGAGCCTAAACATGTGATCAATTATATCCAGACCTTGAGATCCTCTGAGGAATCTATGAAAGAACAGGTCATGTGATTGTTCTTTCTGATTATGGAACCATAGTAAGTTATTGCTTGCTTCTAACAATTAACAATTCTTTTGTTCTTCACTACAGCTGGAAAAAGCAAAGAAAAAAGAAGCTGCTTTTATTGTAACGTTCGCAAAAAGAGAGCAAGAGATAGCAGAATTGAAGGTGAGTCTCTTTCTCTCTCTGTGCATGCAGTGTTTGCATGTCAGCTTACATGCCCACAGTGCCTTTATTTTTTTGTGGATCAAGCTCATCTTGTGTGGGTTGAAATTGAGGGTAGCATCAACATTTTCATTTTTTATGACATCCCATGGGGGGTGAGTGTCAAATTCCATGTCAAAAAGGAAATGAGAGTTGAAAGCCTTTATAAACCTATGGAAAGTATTACTAAATTTATTTTTCTTAAACTTGAATGTCGTTGGGCAAATTTGGGACGTGACAAATGGCATTAAAGCGAACCTTTGTTAGTATGATGATGGGTCAAGTTGATGATAATGGTGAGTGACACTAGCAATAGGGCTGTGAGCAATGGGTGGCTCTTGGAAAGTTTCTAGTTTGATTCAACGTTGAAAAAGGAGGAGAGATTCTAAGTCGTGGATTGGACCTTGATGAGGATATCAAGGATTCAAGGAGATGAGATTGTAACATCACACATTTGAGATAGAGTGTCAAATCTCATATCAGGAAGAGAAGAGATGTGAATGTGTATGGAAAAGACTACTGATGAATTCTTAATTATCTATTTTGGGGCTTGTGTTTCGCTTAAGTTTGAATTTGAGTCAATCTAACATTGGAGCATGTTTGAAGTAATTATATTTTTAGTGATTTGGGGGAATGGGATATGGAGGAAACTCCTACAATGGTTGAGGCAAATCAGGATTGTGGTTTTAGGGAGATCTTGCTATCAACTTTGAGCATGATTTGTGGGTGATGAATGTGCACAATTTGTTACGTCACCGTCATCAAAATGTATGTTCTCATTTTTCTTTTCTAGATGTCAACTAAAAGGAGGTTTTTGTTCAATTTATTCATCATTATAGTATTTCTTTAATGCAATTGGTGAACTTGCAACCATATGACGCTATTTTACTTTTGAATTTACAGTCTGCAGTACGTGATTTGAAATCACAACTTAAGCCTCCATCAATGCAGGTATAAACAAATGTGAGAATCTTTGTTCAATTGAATTTCATATTACTTTATCGAAGGTTATATGTATGTTGGAAAAGGTGTTACTATACTTCCATTTGTTATAATGTATATTGCAATAAATTTGAAAATTTGCTCCCGTGTCCTAGACTGTTATGGAGGGGCCTAGAACTTATGCTATTAACTGCTTCTTGGAATAATATAAACTGGTTTTAGCTCATATGTTAATTTTCTTTGATTTGTTGATTGTGATGATATTCGATTGATTTTATTTAACCTGACAGGCAAGGAGACTGCTGCTGGATCCAGCAATACACGAGGAATTTACACGCTTAAAGGTTTCTGCTTAACATATTCCCTTACAATATTATATTCTGTATGTAATATCGGTTTGCAAGACAAAAGGATCATACTTGTCCTGAAATGCTGCTTGTTTCTTTGTATACTTTTGTGCCTTTGTTCTCCAGATATTTGTGGTTATGGAATGCAATTGTTGATGACATCAGAACTATCTTTCTAAATGATCATTTGCTGCTTCGTTTTCTGTCATGCCAGAATTTGGTTGAGGAGAAGGACAAGAAGGTGAAGGAACTGCAGGATAATATTGCGGCTGTCAATTTTACACCACAAAGTAAGATGGGAAAGATGCTGATGGCCAAGTGCAGGACCCTACAGGAGGAAAATGAGGAGATTGGTAATCAAGCTGCTGAAGGAAAGGTGCTACCATTAGGCTTACCTTTTTCTCATTTTTTTCCTATACTAATTTCTAGAAATTGATGCTTAATTTTTCCTGTTATTTTCCTGTTTGTATAGTCTTCTTGACCATATCATTCTAATACCTACTGTTTTTTTCTGCTAGGAAAGGCTAATCTGTCTTTTCTCTGTTATGGTATATATAAGAGAGTGGAGTACAGTTGGTGGATGAAGTTCATATGAATATGTCAATTTTGTTTGTAACATTATAGAATTTGAAATCAGATAGAGACCGTTTACCCTATGAATGCATTAGATAACAACCTAAAAAGTTTCTTTTGGTATTGTTTTTTTGGACTTCTATATAATCATACTTCAAACATAATCTCTCAATGCCTGCATAACGAATACTTTCCTTTTACCCTTGACCTATTTCCTGCTTCTTTCTAAACTTATCTCAGTGATTATTTTAATGAGATATTTGTTGGTCTGCAGATGCATGAATTAGCAATGAAACTGGCTTTGCAAAAATCTCAAAATGCAGAATTGAGAAGTCAATTTGAAGGTCAGTTATATGATTTCATACCTGATTAAAGAGTTTGTAACTTTGGAAGTTTATGCTATTACTACGTACAGTTGCCGTCTTTACCATCTGTTCTTAGATTCATTCCCTTATGCTATAGAGGTTTCATGTACACTGATAGGTTAAATGGTTGCATGGTTCCACTCATTGAGAGTTATTCAACAGGAAGGTTCATCTCCCAGCATTTTTTCCTTGCTATCTTGATCCTTTTCCACTCGACTAATTTATGTGCTCTCTGCAATTTTTCTGCCCTCATTCTCTAGTTATCAGTGACACAATTGCTCTATAATAGCATGACCATCTTCTATGAGGATGCTATCTTTAATGCTGTTGCTCAACGTTATAAGTTGATACTGAGTTTATGTAATAATTTCTGACTATCTTAATTTAATGCTCTTGCTCAACGTTATAAGTTGATGTTGAGTTTACGTAATGATTTGTGTCTTAACTCTTCATTTGCTATGCATACAGGACTGTACCAACATATGGAGGGCCTGACAAGCGATGTGGAGAAATCTAATGAAATGGTTAATATAACTTCTGTATACTTAGCCTCACTTTCGGCAGTCATTTTAAACACTGCAGCACTCATCTATTGGATATTTTCCATTCATTGAATCTTTTACGCAGAATAATTTTGACGTATTCCTTAATATACGGACCTAAATGTATATATATGTTCTTGCATTTCAGGTGCTTATCTTGCAAGGAAAGCTGGCAGAGAAGGATGATGAGCTCAACAGACTAAAGCAGGAGGTGCAACACAGGAGCCCAGTGGAGGAGGGGAAAACTGATTCCACCCCCAGTAAAACAACTAACGATGAAGCTATGATACTTAAAAAGGAAACAGAGGTCAATTAGGCGTGAACGGTTCTGTAAAACATTGAATTTTGCTGTTTATACGTTGATTTGTACATTATGCAGGCCTTAATTGGTCATTTATTTTACACATATCGTAAGCCTGTAGAAATGGTCCTGCCTAATGTTGCCTAGATTTCTATTATCCGTGGCAACTTTTTGCTATGGAGGAACATGAGTGAGGTGAGCCAGCTCATCATCTTTCCAAAGCTGGAAAGATGGACAGTAGGGGCCCTTAAATCACCGGAATCCATGGAAAGAAGAGTCGTATCTGAGAGATGATGGCTTGCCACTGAGCTTTGGCAGCACAATGTTCCCCATGATTTTGTATCATTTAGCTTCTTAAAGTTGTATCATTCTTGACAAATGAGGGTGAAGACCTTGACAACAAGAGAGAAGATGCTGAATAAACGATAGGTAAGACATTTATCATGAGAATCTGACTGATTCATCCTCTGTAACAGCATAATTTAACAAGTGGCAAAATAGTTAGGGTAGTTGCTTCTTTGTGCCTTTTGGCCATCCCAGGCCAGCGTTGCCAATATTTCCTATTGCTTGTATTGGTTCAATCAAGCCCTTTCTGGTGTTCCCTAAAGCCTCACCCTGCAAAAACTCGAATCTTCAGAGTAACTCTGTGCTTTTACTTAAAAGATTCATATGTATAGGATCCGGCCACAACTCATAATACGAGAATTAAACTATAAACAGAATTTTCGAGAGAATTTACCTCTTTCCAACCCATGTTCTCAAGGATTTTACGGGCATAGCTGCCACTGCCAAAAGACATATCAAGAGCTTCGGCTGCAGCTTCTTCTGTCGAAGTGTATGCAGGTGATGTTGATGATGAACTCTTCTGCCCAGGGCCTACACCAAATCCACCATGCAATTTTCTCCTCTCTGCAGCTCTATCCCTGTAGTCATGGCCTCTCATCTGACAGCACAGACCAACGAACAATAAAATCAAACCAAGGAAATTGAGAAGTATAAATAAATTAAATCACCAGATTTTCAGAGTTGAATCTGAGGTAATCTTCTTAAACCTCAAAGTTAAGACCACATGGCTACACTATTAATGCTAACTTGCACTCTTGTGAATGCTGAGTTAACTACAAGTTGGGTTACTTTCAAAGGAAAAAGTATCATCAAAGAGCTCAAAAATTAGGCAAGGTTATGAATTACAACGAAAAGGAATCTGTCCCATCTAAGGCTGAGGTTATAGTATTCAATAGACTACTACAAAATGAGCTCATAAGAGCAATAAGACCTCTTCCATGATCTCATTATGAATTCAAAGTTAAATGCTAAGCATCCATGGTGGGCTTGGGTTATCATCAATTAGTTTTCAAAACTAAATCGAAGCTCCTAAAATTGGCTTTTAAAAGACAGTCCAGGAAAATAGAAAATATGCTCTAGGTAATTTTTGTCATGCACAAATTAGTGTTTATGACATCATTACAGATAGGTAGATGAACTTCCATTGTTCTCATATTGTCCTCTACAGTGTAGAAAAAATCTATTCACCAAAAATCAGCATACCAAAGAGGTTTGGTTTGAGAGTGTGGCAAAATCAAAGAATATACATCACACATCACCTCTTTGGATGTGGAGAGCTGATTGCTCAACCTGGGATCTTGAACAGTTGATCTGGGTTCACTTGCTCCATTTGGTTTCACATGGGGAACACCTTGCATACCAATAGATATAATGGGAAAACCCCAATCTATTGTTGGGTTAGAAGAGTCGTATGTTGACAAAGAGGCCAAGTATCTCGCACTAGGATTATGCAACTTGTACACTTGCCCTGAGACAAAAGAAAATTAAAATTCTCCAACATAATTGTATGTTAAGAACTTGAAAATGCACCTAGAACCAAGTTGGTGAATAATGTCCAAGGATATTGTGTATACAAAACAAGAAAAAATTGAACCTGTTTTAACTCGAACCAGATCAAGATGTACTTCACATATTGGAGCAGTTCTAAGGAGACCACCACCAGAAGCCACTGAAGGATGTAGCCTAGCAGACCGTTTAACCAGCCGGCCCACCAGTTTACTCATCTTATCTTTTCCACCCTTTATGTTCTCACTGACCATTTCCCAGTCCCATAGATCCACTGCAGGGAAATTTTGTAGGCTTGTTTCTGCAGATTGAATTACTTGACCATACTGAGCTCGCCAATTTTCTTCTTCCTTTGAGAGTTCTGGAGCAGGATAGCATATGATACTTAGAAGGATATCAAACTGAATTGAGAAGATTCATGCAACAGAGTCCTTAACGTGAATCTTCTGAAAGGCAATTAAGTTGTTCATATTTAAGCAGGGTAGGATTGCTCATGAAATCTAATAATTAAAGGCCAAGTTAAAGGAACAAGTATGAAGAAGAAATAAAACACAGAAAAATATAAATTCTGTGGCAAACAAATTTCAAACTGGCAAGCAATCGACTAGACCTTCGTCCACATAACATCCACCCATATCAGTTAATACAGCATCGCCTTCTCTCATTCTACCACTTTCATGTCTTTCCAGCACAGTATAATCATCATTTGCTGCATCTTCAAATAAAAGCTATCAACGCCCAGAATAAGCAAATTCAACCTGAACCTAGAGAAGTAGGTCAAAGTAATTCATGACAAACCATCAGCTCCAAGCTCATAGCTATTAGCTCCATCCACTTCTAAAGGGGCAGTTGAACCATCGGGAACACTGGCTGCTTGTTTAGAACGAGACAGAAAAATGTTGATAAGTGTTTCTTCTAACCTGAGTCAATATATGTGGTTATCAAAAAACGCCATATGTTATATAATTGAAAAGTAAGAAGTTGTATACCAGTCAGAAGGTGGAGGAGGATTTTCAACTGGCTGATTGCCACTGGTGCATTCCACGTTTCCTGTCAATGCTACATTAAAAGTATTTACCATGAATTGCTTTGAAAAGTGGGAAAAAAATTGAAACTAGGATCATTCTCAGATTCTACAAGATATTCCCTGATACTACAGGAACATAATATTGTAAGAGCAGTAAAGAGATATGTAATGTGTTTTCTTTTTTTTTTTTTCCCTTCTTTTTTTCTTCAGAAGTGCAGGGTGGAGGAGGAATGTCATAGCGGATATCTTCATGTTGAAGTAAAGTTCATAACTTATTATAAATCACCATTTACTACCGGCATTAAACATGAAGGTTAACTTTAGGGATTGAGCTGGTCCGGATATATACATTCATCATCTTTCACGAACTATCATTAGTCGTATAATGTTTTAGTTTAAACCTAAGTATTTGGCGATGAAGATATATAAACTTTTCCCCCAAATGATATAATGACAAACCTTGAGCTCTTCCACGAGCAGTGACTTCAGCGTCAGATTCATCTGCCTGCAATGGAGAGAAATTCTCCTTGCTACTGCAATCTAAATGATTGAGGTGCTCATCTTGAACAGTATTATCAGGAATATCTTCGCATACGTGTGCCTGTAAAAGAAAAGTCTTGCCCTAAATTTTATAGCAACAGAACATAAAAAGAACAACCTACTCAAGTTGAATAGTACCCTGTCAGATTCCAAAAGCACATAGCTCCCATTCTCAAACTTGTAATAGCATCCATCTCTAGAACTATAGTACCAACCAGCGATAGGATCATGGTAAAATCCACTACTGAAACAAATTTGAACGTAAAATTCGTCATTCCAACAGAATTAACAGAATACTCAAAGGCCCAAGAACAAAATAAATAATAAAAATTCAAACTTTCGTTTACCGTTGATGCGATGCGAAAGAAGGCACGGTAAACTACCCAGAAAAAGACAAAAAGGACGAATAGCCATCATAAAATTCAGATACAAATATGATTATCGAAGAAGGTTTAGACGGAGGGTTCATCACAAAACAGACCTGGAATGGAAGTAGAGCTGAGTGGATTCATCCCAAACAAAATAGCAACCATCTCCTTCTATCTCACTAAACTGCTCTTCTTCTGTGCCTCTCGCCATTTTGTTCTCGTTTCTCCTGCTTCTTCCTCTTCTCTCCCTTTCCAGGAATCGGTAGAAAACCAGAGTCGAATGAGAGCCCAACAAAGCCTAACGTTTTTTAACGAAGGGATGGCATCAGGTTCAGGGCCTGCCTGCCTAGGCCGAGGCTCGTTTGTTATAAGCAAAAAGTAACAGGATCTGGCTCATCCCAGGTCCGGCTCAAACTCCATCTGCCTAATCTCAAAGCCCAACTTTTATAAACAAAATGACAAAGTTTTGCATTTTCAATTTAAATTTTTTTTGGGTGGGATCGAACTCAGGTTATCACAGGTCCCGTCAGGCTCCTCGGGCCGGCCTGAGATCTGCCCTGACTCGTTGGCAAATATCTATCAGGTAATTAATTAATAATTATGTTGTTGTACTCGATTTATTCTATTAATCGCAAGAAATCAATTGTGAGATCCCACCTCAAAATTGCATGCCCATAAAAACGTTAGCTGGCTCTTTTTTGTAAAGTGAGTTTAATTAATCTAAAGTATTATAAATAATATTAAAAAAAAGATTCTTACTAATATAATATTAGATTTAGATATACAAACAAAATAATGTTAATAATTTTTGACAAAATTTTAATCTGATTCTATATTGAGAAAAAGGAAAATTTTAGTCTCATATTTATCAAAATGTTATTAATTAATTTTCTTCTAACATATGATAAATTAAATTTAAATTATTTTTGTTAATTAATTTCTTAATTAACTATTCCTTGATCGTATAACTTTTTATATTCAAACTTTAATTAATGTAAACTTAAAACCTTATATGAATAGAGAAAAAAAAAAGTAAAGTGAGTGAATTGGTATAAAGTCATTATCTTATAATCTATAAAATTATTGCTTTTTAAAAAACATTTATAATAATAATAATAACAATATATAAAGTTCCACCTAAGCCCAGCTGTGAACAAGGACAAGAAGGACACCTGTTTAGAGTTCACCCTCATAAAACATAAAATAAAACCTATTCTAGACTTTCATAAAGAATACAAAGAGGCAAAAATAGGTTTACTTTTGATTCTTTTAAAGAACAAAGTGAAGAAAAATAAGGCTCAAATTATTCTTGACTCTCGTAAAGAGCAAAATAGGATAAATCTCTTTTAACTTTAGTTTTTTTTCTTTACATGTTTAGAGTGTTAGAAATTAATACAATCTTTTAGATTCTCCAATTATGTTATTAGATAGCCTCTTTAATAATAAAAATATGTTTTTAAAATTTATATTGTAAATTTGTTGAGGATCTTTTTATTTTATTTTATTTAGATTAAAAGGGGATGGATCCTCTATCTCATACTCTGTCCTATTGAATCTCAATCATCCATTTATGTAGGTCTCATATAAATAAATGGCTGAAATTTAATGAAACAGAACAAGGAAAAGAGTATCGTGGCATGATTAAAAGCCTGTCGTTTTGGACATATTAGACAGGGTGAACCTCATTCGGTTTCAGCCCCCGTAAGTCGGTAATCGTGTAAGTTCAGTTCTCAAGCATTTAACTTACACAGGCATCAGGATTAAGTATTTTAGCTATCAAATTGTTTCATGGTGGAAGCTCGCATGCTTCTAGGTTAAGTGGACCATTGGACATAAGAAAGGGAAGGACAAGAGACGACATGTGTTGGACGAAGCTCGCAAGAACATTCCATGAGTGATCATTTCATTAACCCAAACACGTATGGTTCCACTTGTAAGAGCAGCCAAAACCCCATTGCCCAAGCACACACCGAAACCGATAAGCACACGCCTTTGTATAGTATATATTACCTACCCATACCCTTCCCTTATAGTGAAATTAGCTAGCTTTAGTTAACGAGCTTTATCCTATATGACTCCGAGCTTAACAAAAGCTGTTGGACCAATGGTGGTTGACAAATTAAATCTTACTTATGTTTTGATAATACTAAAATGTACAGATTTGGTTAAGAAATTGTTTCAGGACAAGACAACATTAATCCTTGATGAGCAAGATATAAATCATTGTGAAATTCACAAGGAAATAATCTTCAACGAACAAGAAACACTCAAACTTGAAGATTATGGGAAGATCTGATTAAATCTATCCGT
>JANZXV010000007.1:19398699-19411451 GCA_027576455.1 Erythroxylum roigii
ACTTAACTTTGACTGATCATAACTCTCACTTCCGATATCGAAAAATATCAAACTTTATGGCTACAGAAAGCTCTTGACAGAAGCTACAAGTTTCATGAAGATCTTTTTCTCAAATTTAGCTTAAATCAAAAAGTCAACTCTTAAGTCAAACTTTTCTAATTTCACAACTTTTCACACTTTCAGTCTTTATTTCTCAATTTCAACTTCCAATACACAATGCATATATAAAACACTAATTTTTTATATCATTTCTTATTTCTAAATTTCACTGAAAAATCGGGGTCCAACACCTTTTGTCACGATTGTGATAGGCATGTCATGATCATGACCTTGTTCCTTTTGTCCAAGTTTTCTCCAACTTACTTCAATCTTCTTCATTTGAGTTCGTACACTAACAAACACATCAAAACACCTTAAAGGCACAAAATTAAAGTTCAATATAATGCTCTAAACCATAAAACACTCAAAAACATAAACACATAATCATATCAAGATAATTCTAAAACTAAACATGCATAAATCATCTAATCAACACCTAAAAACACATTAGAACACCTACCAAAACATAATGTAAACTACAACTATCAACAAACAAATCTCCATATTGGTCCTATTTTGGTAGCATTATTTTACGAAAAAAGTAATAAAATATGGTAAAACTAACATAGTTTATAAACTTGTGTTAAGGTAGTGTTGAGAATTAAAAATTAGAGTTTAAATTGTTAAAAGAAGAGAAAACAGGAAAGAGGAGAGCTTTTGGCCATATAAGAGTTTAAAAGCAAAAAAGAATCATTTAGAAGCCAAATATAAGAATAAAAGATTAAGGGAAAGGTCAACCTTTAAAAAAGTATAAAGAATTCAACAAGAATCATTGAGATCTTAAGATTTAATATTTCATTTTCTTTTCTATCTTGCTCTATTGTTGCTATTTCTAGTTTATTCATGAACCAACTGGGACATAGATTTAATTGCGATGGTCTTAGGATGTAATATGTTCAATTGATCTTTATTTAAAATAAAATATCAAGTTTTCTTGAGATTTAACCATGCTCTTATAATTAATTGAATTGAAGAAAATGAAAGTTAAAAATTCAATAATTTGATTTATATATTGAGACCAAAAGATGATATATATAGTTCGATCATTACATCGATAGTGAGGGTTAGGTGAGTGATTCAAGAGAGGACAGTATAATTTTTTTAAGTTAGGGTACAACCTATTATGAAAATTCATTAAAAGAATTAATGAATTCTTATTTTTTTTAGTTAGAAAGATATTTCAACTAATTCAATAAGAATAAAGGTTATGTTACTATTCCAAAAAGCTAGAGTCATTCCTTAAATTAGGGTGAAGTCAGAACATAGTGAAGTCCTAATGGTTATCTTATCTAAATATAACTTACTCGTGTATTGCTTTCTTCTTAATTGTTTCTTTGTTTTGATATTCTAAATTGTTTATTTATTTTTCCTTTTCATCCAGTCGTATATGTTAATTTAGATAATTAAGTTTATAAATAATTGGTAATTCATAACTGGTCTTTGTAAGATTGGCTCGTACTTGTCAGTTTTAGTCGTAAATATATTATCTACTTACAGTATAAAACATATATATCAATACGATACACCTATTTTATATATGGATATATACATATCATAAAGTTCAGTTGTTATTAAAAACAATTGTTACATTAGGCACTCCCTAAAAATAGACTTTATGCTTTATTATATGGATCTATACCTAGGCATAGATTTCAATACTCTTAAGGCAAGAGTATATATAGTGATAAGTGTAAATTATATTATATCTTGATAGATGTTTAAGTGTGCTTTAGAGTATTTCTTAGATTATTATCATGTGTATAGGCTTAGAATTATGTTATTATTATTGTTTGTTTATATTCTAAGTGTTTGTGTGATTTTGAGCATGATTTAGATCTTAATTTTATATTTCAAGAGGTTTGTCACTTGTGTTTGAGTATATGGAAACAGAAAACTGAGGAAAAGAAAAGAATTGGAAGTATGGAAGCAAGTCACGATCGTGATATAGAGCACATAAAACAATTCCAACGAATTTCAACTTTTCTAATCTGCGACTCATTTTGTAATTTTAACGTTTTGGAGTTATTTTTGTAATGAAATTAAGTGGATAAACCTTAGAAAGAACCCTAGAAGCCTCAAGAACTATTTAAGAACATAAAACACTCAAAGAAGAGCAGCCGCCATCTTGCATTCTTGGATCAAAGAAAGAGCATCAAGGAGAGCATTAGAGATTTCCATATTTCGGGTTCAAGTTTCAAATCACGTTCTTTTGTTCTCTGTTCATATTATTTTCACTAAACTTGATGTATGGACTGAATTTAATGATGCTCTTCATGCTTATTATGTTCTAAATTTTTAGATTAGGGTTTGTTCTTGAATTATTTTGTGACTTTGATTTCGTTTGTTTCAATACATAATCTATGTTGTGTTAATGATGCAATTTATAATTTGGAAATAAATTGAGATAGTGAGTCAAAAGTAATCCAATTAATTTTCATAATGAGAGTTGGTAGATTAATATGTCACACGATTAACAAATTAAATATCATTCGAAGAGAGATCTGGTTTGATAACTTGATTGTTTGATAGAAAACCTCCGAACTAATTGAAATTGTTAGGGAAAGAGTTGTGAATTGAAAGATTGAAATTCTAGAATTTTCATATTCAATTAAGGTTAATCAATTAGGTGATAAGTCAATTTTGTATAGATATTTGTGGAATGAATTGGATAGATTTTGACTTATTTCCTTGCGGATTTGATGTTTTATTTAGTTAATTCGCTCACATTTTGAATTTCTTGCTTGATAGGTACAAATGCTTGATTTTGGGAAAAAGGGCCATAACCCCTCTTGAAGATGCCGAATTAAAGCTAATCAAGGTTGAGTGCAAGGAAAATGCTAAGCTATGCAACTTCCGAGAAGACTCCAAGAAGAAAGTATGGCAGTTAGGTGGTGATCATATAATTCATGATATGCATTTTTCAATTCATCAACTTTAATATCAGAGTCAAAATAATATACCTCATTGTCTCTTAATTCAGCCATGAAGCAAATGTTGTTGACTTTTTTTGGCTCTTCTTCTTCAAAGTTTTCAAAATCTTCATCTGATTAGGCAGTAATAATCGTTTGCTTTCTGGATTTCCTATTCTCTATCTTGTCATTTCGAAGAAGAAGACATTGCGGTCTTGTATGTCCAGGCTTCTTGCAGTGATAACATATGATTTGATTATTTTGAGTATTGTTATTGTTGTTATTGCCTTTTGATAGGAACATGTTGTTCCCAGCTTTCTTATTTCCTTCTCTTTATAGAATGTGAGATCCCACATCGATTGAAGAAGAGAACGAAGTACGCCTTATAGGGGTACAGATAACTCTTCTTCATACACGTGTTTTCCTGGGTGTGGGAAAAGCAAAACCGTGAGCTTAGCACGATAGGCTACTCAAAGCGGGCAATATCTATGAGCTAGTGGTCTAGGATGTTACAAATAATATTAGAGCTAGTTTCCGACCTATTATAATGCCAGTAAGGATGCTAGGCCTTAAAAGGGGTGGATTTTAAGATTCTGCATCAGTTGGAGATGAGAACAAAGTACGTCTTATAAGGGTATGAATATACCTTCCCATAGACGTGTTTTCCTGGGTGCAGGAATAGTAAACTGTGAAGGACTTGGTCTGATGGGCAACCCAAAGTGGAAAATACCTATAGGCGGGTAGTCTGAGCTGTTACAAATTTTTTAAATAAAAGTGGGCATATTTTATGACCATAAAGTTGAACTCATCAACGTTTATTTGCAATTCAATATCACTTTCATCATTGTTTGATTCGTCAATTTCTTTTAGTGTCATTCCTTTTATGTAGGAGGATCATTCATCTTGCCTAGGCTTAATTTCATGGATCATCATATTTCTTCGTAACCAGTCGAGTGAAATAGTGTCTACATCCTTTGCTATTTCTAGAGTTGTCACCTTAGGTCTCCATTCTTTTCGTAGTGACCTCTGAATCTTCATTATGAGCTCGTCATTGGGATATATCTTTCCCAAGTTCTTTAAGGCCGTGATGATGTTGTTAAAGTGTTCGAAGAATTCATCTATGGTCTCTTTATGTTTTATGCCAATAGTTTCATATTAATGCACTAAAAGACTTATTCTTGCTTCTTTACCTCATTTGTTCCTTCAAACGTGAGTTGTAGTTTGTCTCACATTTCCTTTGCTGTTAAACAGTAGGATATTTTTCCTTATTCTTTTAGAGATAATGCACAAATCAGATGATGTTTTTCTTTAGTATTTAGCTATGCATTTTTTTCTATTAGTATCAGTCCATACTTCTACGTGATATGAATCGAGAAATGTAGCTCTAACTCTGAACGCTTGCCAGACTTCAATATTTACATATTAGAGATAGATTGTCATTCTCTCTTTCCAATAGAAATAGTTGTTTCGATTAAAGTAAAAAGGCTTTGAAACGAATTGTCCTTCAAAGCTTCTTAAGTTGTTTGCTATTGTCTATCATGTGCTATAAAACACAATAAATGTAAAACCTTGCTCTAATACCAAATCATAAAGCAAACTCACGTAAAAGGGGGTGAATTGTGTGTAAAAAAACTTTTTGCAAGTTCTTTCAATTTGTATAATAAACAGATCCTAGTTAACAAATACAAATAGTAGGGCCTGTTAGACTAAAAAGCCTTTTAGGTGATAGGGGTCTTTTGTGAGATAGGATCCTGCTTAAACGAAAGGAGCCTAATGAATGATAAATCATGTTTAAACAATTTAAAAGCAAGAGACGCCTGTTAAAACTAAAAGGAACCTCTTGCAAGTTAAAAACATATGAACGAGTCTCTTGCTAAAAAGAACACACTCATAATATAATGCGAAAATTTATAATGGTTTAGCTTACAACTTAAGCCTGTGTCCATTCTCTAAGTATCAACTTGAGTATTTCATTGTAAGATTCCAGGTATTAAATTTGACGAGCCTCTCCATACTCTCAATTATATATTTTTCAAGGTTCTCCAACCTTCTACCCTCGAAGTATATAACAAGCTTCTAAAAGCTTAGAGAAAAATAAAATATAAAATCAAAAGTAAGTTCTCAAATAATAATTTCTCTCTTGATAGAGTTATTTCACTTTCTATTGCACAATAAGAATTATATGACTCTCAAATAGATGAATTTCAGTTAATTCAGTCTCTCTCCTAATATAAAAAGTAGATGAAATCTTTAATGAGATTTTAGGATGTTGTTATAATTAGTTATATTTCTTCTTTTAGTATACTTATTTGTATAATTTCTACATGAACTCAGTTTACTGTTGATTTAGTTTTCTTGGTTAATGCCATGGTTTTGAAAACCGGACCGGACCGACCGGTTCGATCGGTGACCGGTCGGCTATTCGGTCCGGTTCACCCCTAAAAATCGATTCTCAATTGAATCTGTGAGAACTGGTTAAAACCGGTCAATTGACTGGTCGGACCGGTCCGGTTCAATAAATTTTTTATTTTTTTGTATTTTTTTGTACATTTTAATATTATATATAATTATTGCATAATTATGACGTCACACTGGTTCGACCGATTTCCGTGACCAGTAAGGCCTCCGGTTCAATGGCCGGTCCGAGTTTTAAAATACTGATTGGCAGAGATCTGTCGGGGAGGTGTACGATGTTCTAGTTTTGCTGTGTTAACTTAACACTGTTGTTTGTATAGGTCCACATAAATATGTGGATAAAATAACTTAAAATAGAATTAAAACAGGTGATTTGATGTTAGATCTGTCACAAAATAGCACATAATATATGTCGGGCAGAGATATTATGTGCTATCAATTTATGTGTTATCAACTTATAGCACATAATATCTATGTGCTATCAAACTTTTGTGATAGATCTCTGCCAGACATAAACTTTTGTGACAAATCTATGTGCTATCATAAAACTTATGAAGCTAACAGAACATTTGTCACTCTTCTTCACCATATTATTTTTATTCATCGTTGTGAAACTATTAAATACTTTTTAAAAATACTATTTATCATTTTAGAGCAACTGGGCCAGAAATGACAATAATTATTGGCAACTACTTTTTTTTGTTACTCATATTTTCAATATCTGGATCACAAAATGATAACAATTATTGAAACCGACCTTTTTGGACATCTTTTATAATTGAAGACATCGACAAAATAGGAGACCTTCTCTCATAAATGGAAGGCATATGCCACAAACTTTAAGTCTACTCTCAATAATTTAATTACATTATAACTAATTAGTGTTTAAGATATCTTAAGGGACTCATCACCTAATACTGCTTATTTGAAATCAACTAATCGTAGTGTTTTCTTTATCTCAGTTTAATATTATGTCAACTTTAGTTTAATTTAATTTTAATTAAATTCATACCTTCATTCAGCAATTATATTATAAAAAATAATTAATACTAGCATTTACAGTTCTTGTGAGACCAACTTGTATTTGCTAGTGTTAACTACAATTATATTTTGGACTTTCGGTCAAAACTTTTATTTTTTATAAGTACAAGACAAATCAATAAGTTTTGTTGTAATTCATTCTAAATACGGAGAGAAGTTGAATTAGCTTCTAGTTTAAGTTAGAGAAGAAATTACTATAATCTTACTACATTACAGTAGAAGATGTTTCAGAACTTTGGACCCATAGTTTTTATTCTTCCCCATTCAAATTACACAGAGATAAAAAAGAGGTTTGCTTATTATTTTAGGAAATTAGACTATTTCCACACTACTAGAAAGCCAATATAACAAACACATACAACACAAAATTTGATAACAAAGTTCGGCCAAATTGTGCCTACCTCTCCGGAGCTACTGCACACCCTTTTTTATTAGGGAGAAAAACAACACTTACAAGTGTTTACACTCAACACTCAACTCACTAGTGTTTTCACACACTCTCAAACCCTTATCCCAATACACCCTAAAAATTACTCAAAAAAATTTACTACTCTTACAAAGAGTAAATATTTTTGTATTAAATGGGAGGGGGAGGGGTTTATTTATACATGTTAAGCCTCCCCTCTCCCTTTGTTCTTTTCAATATGGGATAACTAACAATTACTCCCTTGAAAGAATTGAACTACACTTACATACTCTACATGTTTTGCCCAAGGTGACGTGATAAATGTCGACGTTTGGTTTGGACTATGAGGGAATAAGTTGTCGAACTCGCACTTTTCTTGCATTCTTTACAAGTCACAGGTGAATTGTTTTGACTTTTGCCTGTGGAAGGCCTCAAGTGCTACTAGATCTACGTGCGTCTATTCTTCTCAATATTTAACATGCTAATGGAGCTTAAAAACTAGATATGCGCCAAGAGATGGCCACTACGACTTGATGCTTTGCTTTGCCTTACGAAGAACAGACGATACGCAGGGACCACAAAGTGTCTTGAAGACTTGAACGGTATTCCGTTAAATGTGGCCACGGCTAAAAATTTTGCACTCATCATATAACCATGATAGAGACAATAATTGCACATGCGTATTTATTTGAAGTCATCTAATCACCATCTTTAAGGAAGCATAACGAACACTGAATTCATGCGCATTTCACAACTTTTGCAGATCATCATGTCAGAATTTTCACTTGCTTACTAGGGAGGAGAGATGGACACTACATTCTTGCAATTAATCTATTATTCAATGCAGTGGACCATATATCCAAACTCAAAACTGCACAAGAACAATGAATTTTATCAAGCACAACTCTTCTGGACCGTGACGCTAATAAATGATCAACTGACAAGCCTTAGAGAAGTGTGATCGAAATGCGTAAATACAGAAACTGTAGCTTAAGGTGATACCTTATTATAAAAGGTTTTAAGGGAGTTTGGAACAAAATTCAACCAGATCTACGTGATCCGGGGTATACAACTAAGACATTGTATTTTAACCTAAAAATTAAACCAAATTTAAGTGACCTCACATATAACTAAGACATCATATCCCAACCTAAAATTTTAAGACAATAAGTTATGATTCTTATATATGCATATAACCTATTTTATTCTTATATTTCTTTTTGATGTGAAATTACTTCACTTACGAATTTCCAACAACTTCCTTATATGAGTGGATCCATTCATATTAGACTATCTCTTCTTCAACCATATGACTTACTTGAAGCCATTTGAGTTACTTTATGAATCACTTATTCATTTGACTCAAATTCTTAAATCTCTATTCATCAAACTCCGCCAAATTAGCTCTGATATCGTTATTGGAAAATCAGGGCGGGATTCAATCCTATCTACATTATAATAATCATAAAACTTTTTTGTTTGATTTCTCGAAAGTGAAGATCACTAAAATTTTATAAAATGATTAACGCAAAAATCATAATAAAGCAACAATCATAATTCACACCTTACTCCTTACTTAATCTTCTTTACAACAATTGTAGAGTTTTATCAACTCATTTTATAAATACCGTTAGAGGTTAGACACTTATACAATTATGGTGGTCAAAATGAGTTAATTTCGAAAACGATTTGAAAGATACAACAAGAAAAAGATCAAGTTTTAGAATACAATATGAAATATGATTCTTGCTTTTATAATCATTTATGCATTAATCATTTTATAAAATTTTATTGATCTTAAGTTTTGAAAAATTAAGCCAAAAAAAATTGTAATTATTCTTATGTGATAAGTATCAATCCAGTCCCAATTTATCAAAACACCAAACATTAAGACCTTTGGAATACAGGTTAAAAACAAGAAGCACCAAAATTTTACTTGCATTGAAAAAATATAACTATATCCCGTAAAAGAACAACCAAGGACAGGAGATATACCTCAAATTAGTACCTTCAATTTGAGGTATCAAAGTTCTATTATTTGTGATCCGAACAACCAAAGACGGGAGATAGTACCTCCAATTTGACGTATCGAAGTGCTATTATTTGTGATCCGCACATGACCAGAGAGATTGGCAAATCAGAAGCGTGCTCAGGTCCTCCAACTTCATTTAGTGCGTGAATAAGACAGCTGCAGTAGCATAGGTATCAAAGTCCTATCATTTGTGATCCTCACATGACCAGAGAAATTGGCAAATCAGAAGCGTGCTCAGGCCCTCCAACTTCATTTTGTGCGTGAATAAGACAGCTGCAGTAGCATAGGCCATTACCGCACTAATCAATCATAGCACAATTCGATAATAGATATGAAAAATGTTTATAGCGAGACCACCTCGAGTAAAACAGAGCACCCTAAGACAAAAAAGAAGAGGACATAAAGTCACTTACTGTACATGTACTTCACATTGATACCCGTCACAGCAAATCAACTTGACCATGCAAAAGCTAGCATACGCAATACATTCCCTTAATATCAGGCTTTCGTTGTATCTGAGCTTGTGAAGAGCATCAAAACAACCAAATTGAGGTTGAAAGTTAGCGTTATAATTCGGCGATGCAGTGACCATTTACAGGATATAAACGCCATACTTGTAATAATTTAAGGATGCCAAAAAAGAAAGTTACCGCTCCTTACATCAAATCTTGTAGCTTTGCTGGTTATTACGTTTCAAATTAGCAAAACTCCATGATTCTTCAATGGAGTGAATATCAATGAGAAGACAAGTTTTAAAAATTTTAAGAACTGAACATATCAAACAAATGAAAGCACAAAAGCAGGCTAAGACACCAATGAGTGTAATCCACTCATTTGACAATTTCCAAGGCATGCCAATAACTCATTTTGAGTGAAAGACTTTGGAAAACCACTCACAACCTGTCTCAGCTTGGTATTTCCAGCATCTACTTCCTCAACCAACAAACTGCATCACCAATGGGAGAAGAAAATCCCATGGTTAATATAGTCATGCTGCACCCTCTAAATGTTTAAAGGTTTTCGCTAAATAAGTTAGGATGTGCAATTGCCCCCTCCATGAAAAGGAAAGAAAAAACATGCCTATCAGCAGATGGATGTTTTTCTGTGCTTTGTAAACAAGACCATCATGTGTCTTCAGCAAAATGACACTCACCTTTTTTTGTGTTTGTCAACAAGTTCAGTCAGGAAGTTTCTTCTTTCCAAAGTGCGTTCCTTATGTTGGAAACTCGGGGGATCCAATCTTAAGCCTGACGAATTAATTACAAAACTTTTTCATTTGATTTTTCGCAAGTCAAAATCATTAAAATTGTATAAAATGATTAATATATAAATCATAATAAAACATGAATTTTAATTCGTACCTTATTCCGAAGTTTGATCTTTTTTTTATATCATATCCTTCAAACTGTTTTCGAAATTGACTCATCTTAATTCTTAACTACCGTAGTGGTACAAGTGGTTGACCTATAACGATATCCATAGAACAAATTAAGAGAACTTTGTAATTATTATAGAGAGGGTTAGGTTAGGAGTGTTAGCTTCCTTAAAGCTTAAGCCCAATGTTATGAATACCGTACCGGGCTCAGTATCGGATTAAGTTCTGGAATGAAACTGCACCGGTACCGGATACTGTTTCGGAAAATTTTTTAAATTTATGAAATAGTCCATAAAATTTTTAAAAATTGCAAAATAGTTCACATTGGTATATTATACAGTTATACTGTATACTTTACTAGTTTACTGTTTACATCAACCATGCTTTCAAAAATCTTAATAATAAATAATAATGATAATTAATATGAAATAACAATAATTTTTAATATTTCACATATAAATAATAACCACAATTAATATAAAAAGGATAATCATCATCATTCAAATATAAAATTAAGAATAAATAAAGTATTAAAAAATTATAATAATACAATTTTATCATTTTGATAAATAATATTACATCAAAAGATTCAAAACATCCAATAAAAAGAATAATAAATATTACAAAAAGAGTTGATGACAAAGAAACAATCAAGTAGCAGTTATTTTAATATTAAATCTTGAATTGTTCTTCAATCTATAAGCTCAAGATTATAATCTCTCAATTTTGCACTTTTATATCAGGAAGTGAAAGAAATTTTATATGATTTTATAAATAAAGATATATCTACAAACAATTTGAACAAAGTGTAAGAAGGCTATTAAAACATTGCATATCTAAATAACTATTATGATTTATTTCTAGTGATTTCTCCTTGGTAGTTTTATTTTATAGTAAATTCTGATTGACAATCAATCTCTTTAATTAATTAGTTAGGTAATAGTAAAAAGAATTATTAGATTTTCATCGCTTCTTTGTTGGATTAAGATTTTATTGACTACTGTATTACTACTAACAATAGATGTAGTTTTTTTTTTTGGATAAATAACAACAGATGTAGTTACCTTAGGTTGTGAGTAATATTTTTCAATAAAGAAAATTTTAGCAGAGAAAAAGATTCACTAAGTTTTTGCTATTATCAAGATAGTAATTGGTGTTTAGAGAATAAATTTTAAAAACTTAAAATATTACAATAATTATTTTATTATCTTAATTAATAAAATATTTTCTTAAATATTTTTTTAAATTAACTAAATATTACAACTAATTAAATTTTTTGCCTAACAAAATCATTAACCATAATTTTATAATCCCTAAAATTCTCCACCAGCCCTAATTTACTCTTTATTATCCTCTCTTATTGTTGTTTTCCACTAACTTTTCTTCTTCTTTGATTGCACTGACTGACGACTTCTTCACCTCTTTTATTTTCTTCAGTGACATATTCTTCTTTTTTCAATTTTCTTTTGACGCTTTGCTTTCCACGACGTCGAGTCTGCGTTGGCGTGGAGGAACGACGGAGCTTCGACCGAAGGGAGAACGACCAGGGAGGAAGAAGACCTCAAAGAGCCAAGGAGCAAAGGAGGCGAGCGTGGAGGAGAAGACGACCACGGTGGAAAGAGTAGAGGCGGCGGCGGCGAGGAGGAGGCGGTGGTGACGAGGAGATGACAGATGAGAGAAGAGGAAGAGGAGGAGGGGCAATGAAGGTGAAAGTCGGGGGTTAGGGATTTTTAGGTTAATAATTTTTCAATTTTGCAATTAGGTTCTTATGTTTTTAAATTTTTACGATACCGGCCGGTACCGACCGAAACTACCGGTACCGCCGGTACCAACCGGAAACCACCGATACCGGCCGAAATTTTTGGCCGGTCCCGATGGCTATACGTACCGTTCCGGCTACCGGCTGGTACCGGCCGAAACGGTACGGTATCCATATCACTGGCTAAGGGTATTCTATTCAACTTTTTTAATAGCGTCATCTACAAATAGTCATCTATTAGTGTTAGCCCATTTTGTAACACATTTGGTTTGAAATAAATTATCTATCGTCTATTCTTTTACAAAATTCAGCTATCGCTCATTTAGTTTTAGTTTATATTTTCTAGTATTCTTTAAAATTTTAAAGTAGGACAAGTCTTTTAAAATATGATCTTTTTATAAGATATTCATCAGAAATAATGTTATGGATATCATACCTTACTAAATACTAGATTTGGTCTAGTATAGTACAATACTAGATTAATATAAAGAGTCATTTCCGATAATTTTTTAAAATTACAAAATAGTACCTAAATTTTATAAAATTATATAACAACTATCTCTTTATTTCTATCAATGTTACTTTTTACACATTTCTCATATAAATAATAACCACAATTAATATAAAAAAGATCTTGTAATTCTCATGCAAATATAAAATAAAGAATAATACAAAATACTTTAAATGTCCCAATTTACATCATATAGTAAAGAATA
>JANZXV010000007.1:19596120-19606262 GCA_027576455.1 Erythroxylum roigii
TTTTTTTTGTCTTAGACCAGGGTATCCACCAGTCCAGTGGATCCAGTGACTAATCCTCTCGCTAGTTTGTAGGCACCTCACAGGGTGAGACAGCTGGTCTAAAGATTTAAGGCTATTTCATAATTAATAGTATTTGTAATTTTAATAAATATTATAAAATTCTAAATTGAAAATGTAAGGTATAACAAAAATCATGGAAGTCGTACAAAAGGCATCACGTCTTACGTTGAACGATAAGGTTAAATTTTCAGAAAACTTACGATTCTAACCTCTTTGATTACGGCGATGACTTTTTAGTGTTTTACCTCTATCTACTACTGTACATGTCATATCATTGCCTCAGCCGTTCCCTCTTGAAAGGGGAATTGCATTGCAAAGCAGGAGCAATTTGGACCAAAGTTAACAATGAAAGATGTTTTATTGGTGTCAAATCAAGAAAAGATTTGAAATCAACTGAGGTCATGAAATATGCAATCTGGGTCATCTCTTAGCTTTGTGATTAGACATGGAATGGATGGTTTTTTCTTTTTTTTCTTTTTTTACTTAAAAAAGCAAGTGTTTAGAGGTGGAGGAAGGAATGTTAAAACTGAGTCTAAATTTTTTGTTTAATTTTATGGTATTTTATTTTATTCAATAGATCTTAGTCATTTATTTATGTGAACTTTACATAGGTTCCGTAAAAATAAACGTAAAATTTACATAAATAAATAGTTGAGATTCATTAAATAAAATAAGACACCATAAAAATAAACAGAGGATCTTTTATCGTTAAAACTACGTCTCTCGATAAAACAGTTGACAAGAAGTTAATAGCCGAAGTTATAAGGTTAAATAAGGCAATTATGTGATTAGATTAGTACTACCAAGAGTATCTGCAACGAGAGGAAAAGATCATTCAATCATCATCCATCGTTACTTCTAAGTTTCTTGTGCTTTCTCATGTTTGGACTTTCGTACATCACGTAGTAACTTAGAGTAGAATTCTCAACTGTTGGTTAGATTCAAGTTTCTTAAAATTTCAGATTAAACTAAAAATTAAATTTAATTCTAATTTTGAATAAATATAATTTGATGTTACTCGATTTTTTATTATTATTAATACTTAATATTTTATTAAATTCAAATTTAAATTATTAATTTGAAATATTAATTTTGGGTCCAATCAAATATGAAATTTTTTTGTTACATCTAAACTTTAATTAATATTTTTATTATATAAAAAATTGAGATTAATTAAAGTGGGAAGAACTTATCTTTAAAAAATTCATCGAAAATATTTATTGCATCTTTTGTTATTAACATATCGTAATGTTTTTCATTGCATTTTGCTAGGTACTAAATTGATCTAAATTTGTAAAAATTGAAGTTCTTGATAAGTTTGAAGATGCATGATCTTAAAAGGGGGAAATTATATCTTCAACCCTTTTTTCATATCTATTTTTATTTTTATTTTTTATTTTTATTTCAGTTATTTCAATATTTTGAGGGTGAGCCTTTGAGCAACTTTACAAGTTGCTTCTTTGTGACTATAAGGTCATAGGTTCAAGTCACGAAAACAGCTATTTGTAAAAATACAAAGAGAAGGTTGTGTATATTATAACCCTTCCTAGACCCCCACAAAGCGGAAAACTTTATGTACTAGGTATGTTGACTTGACTTTTTTTTCAATATTCTTTCATTGTTAAAAGAATCAATCCGATTTCTGTATTATATATGTGTGTGTGTGTGTGTGTGATTCATACCACTACCTAGTTACTGTCATATTGGCATTATGAACCGCTTATCTTAATTGCATTGTAGTACGAATTGAAAGCTAGGCTTCAGGAGTTGTTCGTTGTGCAAACAAACTAATTACCTGCTTTCTTCTTTTCCTAGCATTAGGTGCAGGTATAACATTATCTTCTTGCTGGGTCTGGGATGGAACAATACCACTACCACTTTCAATATTTCCACAATCATCACAAAAACTAGCAAATGAAGCTCCACTACCAATTTCAAAATTCAACATTTCCCTTCTTTCTCATGCTGATATTCTTTAAGCAAAGTTTTCATTTGTCATTTCACATCATGACTTACTTTTTCACTTGGTTCCACATCTATTTTAAACCTAGCTTAATGCTTCTTTAATCGGGTTATTCCTTCACCTTTCAAATGCTTGTTACAAAACAAGCAACTACTATGGTTCTTCATACCAGAAACCAATGCAGCATGAGCCCAAGCTGGATCACTGTATTTTTCTGAAGTGGTTTGAACAGGAGTACTTGAACTTCCTTCCACTTATCTGTAAAAATAAATGAATGTAAGTATCAAAATAAAAAAAACACATAATTTCATTACACAAATACGCATGTCCATTTTATATAAAATAACTCATACATCATACACAACTCAATTTCATCGAACACAATTCATCATAAGTCAAAAACTAACAATTTAATTATTCAACAAACATAATTACATAAAACATACATAAATAATTTCCATTTTCAACAATCACAAAACATACATAAACAGTTTATAACATTTTGTAACAATTTCAATTCAACCATTACCAAACATACATAAACAATTTCCATTTCCAACATTTTCCATTCCCAATAATTTTCAACAATTCCATTTCTAACAATATTGAACAATTTCAATTCAAAGTTTCAACATCACAAAACGTACATAAACAATTTCCATTTTCAAATTTCCAACAATTTCATTTCTAGCAACCAACAATTTCATTTCCAACAACCAACAACTTCAACCATCACAAATTCACAATTAACAATTCACAAAATAATGAAATATACATAAACAATTTCAATTTTCAACAAAATCTAACAATTTTCATTTCTTAATTTCAACGATTTCCAACAATTTCATTTATAACATTTTCGATCAATTTCAATTCAACCATTACAAAACATACATAAACAATTTCCATTTCTAACATTTTCCATTCCCGATAGTTTTCAACAATTCCATTTCCAACAATTTTGAACAATTTGAATTCAAAATTTCAAACATTACAAAATATACATAAACAATTTTCATTTCCAAATTTTCAATAATTTTATTTCTAAGAATTAACAAATTCATTTCTAACAACCAACAATTTCAACCATCACAAATCCACAGTTAACAAAATAATGAAATATACATAAACAATTTCAATTTCTAACAATTTTTATTTCTTATTTTCAACAATTTCAATTCAACCATTACAAAACATACATAAACAATTCCCATTTCCAACATTTTCTATTCCCAATAATTTTCAAAAATTTCATTTCCAACAATTTTGAACAATTTCAATTCAAAATTTCAAACATCACAAAACATATATAAACAATTTCTATTTCCAAATTTCCAACAACTATCAATTCTATTTCCAATAGCCAACAATTTCAACCATCACAAATTCATTTCCAAAAATTTCAATTCAACAATTACAAAAACATACATAAACAATTTTCATTTCCAATAATTTCTAACAATTTTCATCACAAAACATACCAATAATTTCCATCAAAAAACATACATAAATAACCAAATACAATGAATTTGTTTTTCAAATTTAAGAGCAAAAAATACAACCAAAAAATCAAAAATCTATTCAAGTTTTTAGATCTGGTGTCGGGAGGGCGGTGGTGGGCTGGTGGGTGGCATCGGGCGGTTGTTGGGGGTGCAGTGCTGGTCGTCGGACGGTCGGAGAGGCAGTGATGACTACTGGCGTCAACAGTGAAGAAGAGAGAGAGTGAGAGTGTGAGGGAGAAACTAATTAGAGGAAGAAGAAGAAGAACATTAGGTGTGGTGTGGGAGGGAGGGGGTGAGTGAGAGAGTGTGATTTTTTGTATAAAAGAGAGAGTAAGAGAGAAAATGAACAAGGGAAAAAATGAAGAAGATGCAGTGGTCATAGGTAACGTCTGAGGGGAGGGGGGAAGAAGAGGGTTTAATAAAAAAAAATTTGGCAAAAATACCCCTAAATTTTTAAAGTTTTCGATATCAGTCGATATTTGGCAGGTATTTTGAATATTGGTACCGACGGGTACTAGCACAGTAATTTTTGTACCGTTTACCAACCGGTACGGTATGTACCACTCAACACCAGCCGGTATGATACGAAAATCCAAACTTTGGTATATACATAAAAAAATCTCCTACCTCTCTAAAATAACTCAAAAATAATGATATAAAATATATGAAAAATACATAGTACTATGATTATATACCTAGTTCAAATAGAGAAAAATATTTAAACGAATGTTTGCCCAAGTCCTTTATGAAGATGTCAACTATTTGAGTATGAGAAGGAAAATATGTTGGACGAAGTTGCATTTCGGTGTCTCGTCTCGCACAAAAATGGAAGTCCATTTGAATATGTCTCATTGGTTCATGGAATATCGGGTTCTTTGCTATATGTTTTTTTTGAAAGATAATAACTTTCATTCGTAAGTAGAGTTTATGTACACCCTATGATGCTCAAAACTAAGGAAATACAACCAACAAATCTATTGTGATGAGTAAAGTTCCCAGTGATCTGGGAGATAAAGTTGTTTAACTAAGATTCCATTGTTGTCGTAGACATATTGACATGTTGGTGTGGATAACTCTAGCTATCAAGCCCATCTTACATTGGTGGATGATTTCCAGATAGAGTGTCTCCAAGCAATTGCTTGCTTGTTTGAATATTCAACTATTTCGCTCCTTCTAAACATGGTGCACCATAGTGGCCCAAGTTATCTTCAAGGCCTTGTAATCCGCTTTGTTCATGGTTTTGAGATTACATAACCAAGTATCAGTGTCCTTCTAAGTATGTACCTAAGATTGTATGCTCATTTTGGCTTGGATTCTGCTCCATATCTCTTTAGTGTAGAGGTATTCAATCATTAAATGGTTCAGATTCTCCATCTCAGTATTGCAAAGTTCACAGGTGAGATTATTAATGCAAAACTTTAGCTTGTCTTTAGTCAGTAGTTCCCCGTTCATGCACAGCCAGAGTATGAAGTAGTGGTCAGGTTTAATATCAATGTCCCAAATTAGTATGTTCCATTCAACTCTCATGTTTAGATCTGCATGTAGCAGTGCTTTGCATTTCTTGACGCTGAAGTGACCTAAACTATTAACCCATTAGATTTGATCATCTCGGTTATGTTCGCAGTTTAGCATGTGATCAAGGATGAAGCTAAAGTATCTGCTGTTGGGGAAAGGCCAAAACCATTGGTTATTTCTTATAAAACAACTGACTTTAGTTTTTGCATTCACCAACCACCGTAAGCATTGAAATTCTTCCACTTGATAGGCGGGACCTTTGTTGTGCCAATTATCATACTAGAAAAAAGTGTTTTCACCATTCCCTATTTATGGACAACCAGATTATGCATCAAACTTCATATTTCTATAATGTCCTTGAGTGTACCGGATATGCGTTGCTTCTGTTTTAGTAACCAGATGCTACTATGTTTTATAAAGGCACTATGAATCCACTTCACCCATAAATCATCTTGTTTGCTACACAACCACCACAAATTTTTTGCCATACTTACTTTGTTGATCAGTCTCGAGGAACTCAATCCTAGCCCACCCTGGCGCTTTGGTTTGCAAATTTTGATCCAGCTTATTTTAGCTTTGCTACGATCGAGGCTTAATCCATTCCATAAGAATAGACGGAGCTTGCAATCAGTTTCCTTAAGGATGCTCTTAGGAAAAGAGAGATGGTTGAGCCAATAAATAGATAAGTTGATAAGAATCGATTGGATGAGTTGAAGCCGCCCTCCATCGCTTAAGTACCGATTGGTCCATTGATGGATTCTTGTATTCAATGATTCCATCAAAGGTTGGCATTCAACAACTGAGAGCTTCGTCTAAGATATTAGTACTCTGAGATACTTAAATGGCAAGGTCCTTGGCTTAAGCCCCATCTCAATATCCTTAGTTTCCACTCCACTGTTGGAATTGGTTGATAAGTAAAAATAGCTTTTCTGACAATTGCATCTCAATCCTGAGGCCTTCTGAAACTCCTCTATTGTATTCAAAAGTATATTTATAGAAAGCCTTTCAGCCCTGCAAAAGAGCATCAAATCGTCAACAAAAACCAGATGGGTAAGTTTTAGACCTTTGCATTGGTGGTGAAACTGCAACTCTAGGTGGGTTCTCGCATTCTTGGCAAGAAGAGTGGACAAAGCCTCCATGCATAGAACAAAGAGACAGAAGGATAATGGATCCCCCTGCCTTAGGCCCCTTTTGGCTTTGATGAGTTTAATGGGTTTCCCATTAACCAGAATTGCTAATAAAGTTGTTGTAACACAATCAGCTATCCATCCTTTAAATTTCTCCGAATATCCTACAACTTTAAGTATTTGGAAGAGGAAGCTCCAATTGATCGAATCAAATGCCTTGGCCAGGTCCATTTTGATAGTGCAGTTATTCACTTTTTGTTTAGATTGGTATCCTTCCAATAGCTCCTGACAAAGCAGAATGTTTGTGGCCACTGATCTTCCATTAAGGAAAGCATTTTGTTCAAGACTAATTATCTTCCCCAAACTCCTCTTGATACGGTTAGCTAGAATATTAGTGATAGTTTTGTAGAGAATGTTGCAACAAGCAATTGGCCTAAAGTTCTATAACTTGGTTACATTGGTATGTTTGGGGACAAGGCACACATATGTTTTGTTCCATTCCATGAGAAGGGACCTCTATTGGAAAAATTCTTGCACTGTTGCAATTATCTCTTCACCTAGGATATCCCAATTTTCTAAGATATCGTAGAATTAGCCAATAAAAAAGAATATCATATGAGACCTCCTAGTTAGAGGGCAACTAACACAATCTGAGTCACTTCACCCATGTAGTTGCAAGTCATATTCACCACTTAATAAAATACATTTTCTTATATTGCCTTCTAAATATCTAACCACTCTTAAAGCAACTTCCCAGTGTTCTTCCCTCAGGTGTTGCATAAACTTTGAAAGAATTTGTACGAAATAAGACAATTTTGGTCGAGTGAAACAAAGATATATGAGTCATTCGATTAAGCAAATGCCCATTAGCTAGTGCCAAACTATAGTTTTGCTCCAAAGGAAAACTTGCAAGCCTCGTCTCTAGTAAAGGGACCTCAGAGATGACATCCCAAAGCATGCTTATGGTTACATAGAAAAATGCCTTTAGGACTCCTAGCAACCTCATCAACCAAAAAGTACTTCAAAATTTATAAATCCTTCATGTGAAACCAATCACTTAAACAACTATTAAACCATTGTATGGCATTATGATCATTTTCAGAAATTATTAAATTATTTATGTAAATAAGGACATATTGATCTCGATACCATGTTTTTGTAAACTTAACAAGGAAAAATCATAATAGGATCGTCTAAAACCATACCCCTTCAAAGCAGCATATAATTTGGCAAACTGACATCTTGGGCCCTGTTTTTTTCCCATAAAGGGATTTTCAAAGCCTACACACCATTAGTGAACATTGTTATTCTAATCTTGAGGGAATTTCATATATTCCTCCTCTTCAATATCGTTATGTAAAAAAGGTGTTATTTATATCCATTTGATGTAATTCTTCTTAGTTTGTTGCTGCCATAGCCAAAAATATCCGGAAGATAACCATCTTAATAACTGGAGTAAATGTTTTAAGTATTTATCAACTCCCACAACTTGATGGTTGCCAAAAATCACCAAACAAGCTTTAAATCATTTCATAAAACGATCTTAGTTATATTTTTTTAAGGGATAACATATTCAAAATTGTTTAACCTTTTAAAATTTTTCTAATTCAATGCCCAAGTTTTTAAAATTGTCAATTAAGCGACCAACCTTTTAAAACCTTAATAATTAAATTTAAAAGATTATTTTTGATGATATGACATGTCTACTAAAGGTCATATTGATATCCATCTATTGATCGTATTAACAAAAACAAACGTTTTTGACTGAATTGTTAAGATTTTAAAAGATTAATCGCTTAATTAAAAATGTAAAGATTTAGGCATTAAATTGAAAAAATTCTCCCTTTATTTTATGCACCCACTTGTAGCTGTGCTTTCTTCCATAAATGTAAAGGTTTCACCACCCACGTCCCATCATCTTCAAGCACTTGAATTTCATGTTTCATTATGTCCTTAACTTCCTCAGTGACGGATATGGGCTTATGATTTGAAGTAACGGCTAGAAGAAAATTTTGATGTCAGAAAGAAAATTTGTTATAACTCACATAACTTAGGGATGCATCAAAGCAAATGAACTAGTGGAGGGGTTCAAACAGATTGTATTAGTGATATAATTATGTTGGAAAATGGATGACTATTTAACTAAATGTTCATGGCCCAGTTGAGACTTGTCATGCTACTCCTCAACAATCTGCATATCCTGAGTTGCCATTTCTTCCTCTTAAGTCCCTTAACCTTCATCACATTCACCCCCTAACTTTAGCATTCACCTTCATCACATTCACCCCCTAACTTTAACAGTCCTATTCTCTTCGTGATCGGTAACATCTCTAACCTTTTCCATCATATCATCTACATGTGCATTCCTTATATCACTCCAAACTCTCTCAAGATCATGATTATCTATTCCCTCAGTAAAAATCACTTCTTATATATAGGAGTCTTACTATAGCTGGGATCATCTTAGGCAAATGAAAATTTAGTCTTAAAGAAATCAATATCTTATGAAACAAAATACTCCCTTTTTTAGATCATATAATTTCCAACCTTTTTTTCTATAAGGATACCTATCAAAGACATAGTTATGGCTTCTACTTATAAATTTAGTCCCTTTCGTGCCCTGATTGTGTGCATAACATAAAAGAACCAAATGCCAACAAATGCTCATAAGAGGGCAGTTACCTATTCAAATAATAAAGCTCATCCTTTCATAATTTTTGTTCATTCGCACCAATCAACATCTTCAAAATGCGATCATGTATAACATATCAATTATTAAGAATTGGACAATATGGTTTGACTGGTCGGTCAAATATGATGCAGAAATTAAATTGTAATTTAATAGCGGAAAATAAAAAACATTTTCAACCTTCAACTTTCCATCAAGTATCATTTACCCTTCCTTAATTATAGTAGTATATTGCTCATCAAGTAGTCCAATAAGACATTCCGACATCAATTCATATAGGCTCTCCAAACTCCCGGGGTCATATGATTTAAGACTTCTGCAACAATGATCCCAGGAATATCTTTATGTTTCTTAGTCATTCTCTTGTGTTAAATTTTGTAAGATTGGACCCAAATAAACTGAGCACATATAATCCTAAATAAGGTTTCATCATAAAATCAATAGGTGATAGAAAGAGTAACTCACTAGGCTTATATGCATGTTCAAGGTCATATATTCTTTCCATATAGAATAAACTCCCACTTATATTTCAGCATGTCCCCCTCACATGTGGGTTAATTTAAGGCCCAACATGTGACACAGTCTATCACATCAAGGTGGTGATGACTAACTCAAGAGCAACCTACTCTGATACCATGTTATAAGATTGAGCCCAAATAAATTGTGCACATACAATTTCAAATAAGGTTCCATCCTAAAACCAATTGGTGATAGGAGGAGTAACTCATTAGGCTTAGATGCATGCTCAAGGCCATATATTCTTTCCATATATGAGAAACTTTCACTTATATTTCAACATATTGCCAGTACTAGGCTTATAATTATTCATTATTTGAAGTAATGTTTGTCGTTAGTCATTATACAGGCATTTGCATGTACTATACCACTTTGTTATCGACCTACACTATTACCAGGATGTTGTTGATGTTGTTGTCCTCTCCCATAATCTTCAACTCTTCCTTTTCCTCGAGTATGGTCCTCCCACCAGTCAAGATACCCTATTAGTTGAACAATTTGGGACATCATAACTCGCTTAGTTGCAATTTGAGCAGACAAATGTTTTGTCCTTCACCTCACCGCATCCCTTCATCTTAATGCCAACTTAAACAAGAAGTCCCATCACTACAAAAAAAGTATACATTCTGCGACGTTTAAGTGGGAGACGTCGCAGAAACGTATGACCTTTCCCGATGTTTAAAAAACGTCAGGAAAGTGTGAATATTTATCGACGTTGTTATCCGACGACGCGGAATTGGAGTATTATATGAGACGTTTAAATATTAAAA
>JANZXV010000007.1:19640542-19653716 GCA_027576455.1 Erythroxylum roigii
TATAAACCAACCACTATCAATAACAATGGTAATCATTCCTTCATTTTAATCAACCATCATAATTATAATGATTATATTCATTCTCATTCTTCACTATATTCATTCTCATTATCATTTCTATTACTTTACGTGAATCAAGCGCCCCTTAAGTGACGTTATTTCATTACCCCTTTAAAGCACTTGTGTGTTATAAAGAAAATGATTGATTGATGTAAAGTAAAAGATGGTTGTGACTGGGCTTAACTTTTTATAATGGAACTTTGTAAAGAAAACTCACCTATTTTATTTGTTTTGATATTGCCTCCGCCTGGTTTTGTACTGTATATTAGTACATTCTCATTCTTCTTGTTTACCAAATATTGTTGTTACCCAATGAAGAATTCTTGAATTGTGACTACATAATGGATAATGCATAAATGAGTTGGGTGATCGTTGATGTGGTTTTGTGGATTCACATTCTCATCTTACTAGTTTATAATGCTTGTATTCTTACTAATTGCTTTTATTTCTTCAGAAGCAACTAATTCAGAAGCACTAGTTGCTTGTTTCTTATTACAATAATTACCGTGGTTGCACAACCTTCCTGCTTATGCTACATATATGTATTACATACCCAGTTCCATTCTAGTTGATTCTGCCATTTAAGACACTTGTCTTTCCATGCGCATGTGCAAATGTCTAAAAAGACATTGCTTTGTGTTTGTTTTTTCAAATGTTAATCTTAAGTACATAATTTGTCTTTTCAACTTGAATTTTTACAAGAGAATGGGTTTTGATCGTATTTCTTGTAATTTTTTTATGTATTTACCGTAAGTTTATTTACATAATGATTTAGCGCGTCAATTTTATTTATTTACTCTTTAACCTACATTACTTTTTTATTGTCACATCTGCATATAGGCTTATCGAAAACAACCTCTCTACTATATAGGAATAAGGATGCGTACTATCAGACCTTCCCAGACTCCTCTTTATTGTGGGACTTCAGACTGAGTGTGATGATGAACTAAATGAAGTTGTTACGTTCGTACAAAAACAAATGTGTAATAATTTGACAATTATGATTACAAAAATTCTATTAATTTATTGCTTTACTATTTGTATTCAATTTTTTTTGTATGATATGAATCACTTCATTTCGTTATTATCTTAAATTTTAATTTAGATCAAGGAGTTAAAATTTTTATGTAAGTTATACATTAAGGTTAAAATTTTTATGTAAGTTATATATTAAGGTTAACACAACAATATTTTATATCTAAAAATAAAATAAAATATTAAAAATTAACGTTAAATTGAAAGGTGATAAGTTCATATTCTACTACACATAGGGTAGTTACTAAATGAGTACTCTAGCATAATCTTTTTGCTGTTTTATAATAATGTAGTGAAATTTAAAAAAATAATACACTTATACGAGTTATTAATTTTTTAAAAATTTAAATACTCAACACCACAAAAAAGTCATTACACATAATTATATACAAATATTATCAAACTTAATTAATTTACTAATGATCTTTATGTTTTTAATATATTTAATTAACAATAATTTTATGAGGCATAATTTTGTGTTCCTAAATTTATATAATAAATATATGATTAATAATTATAATTTAAAAAGCACCATATTTAATATAAGCAAATAAATATATTTGATTATACAAAGGGAGGGAGGCAGCAACACATAGGGGTATTTTTGTAATTTTTGTTACAATTTTAATTTTTTCAAAAAAGTCTATATTTTTCAGAACTTACGGTACCGGCCGGTATTTAAACCAAACGAAATCACCCGGTATCGACAATTGGTAACCAAGAAGGTTGTTTCATACTGTCTTTTGGCTGGTACCAAATTTAAAATACTGACTATTATATTGTTATTCTATAAGAGGATCCCCTAAGGACAAATAGCTTGTGTAAGGCAACCTAAGGACTCAGGGAATTGAATCAATATTACACTATAGTAAAACTGACTTTTAGTGATTTTTTTTTTGCAACGATTTGAAAATTGTTGCTAAAAGTCAAATTTTTTGTGACGATTTCTAATAACGTCACCAAAAGCTTATCTTCTCGTGACATTTCTAGGAATCATCATTAAATGCATGTATTTGGCAATGATTTAGCCTTTTGCAATGGTTTATCATTTTCGTCGCGAATTTTTCAATTGTCACAAAAAGCTACACTTTTGGCAACGAATTTTTAAAATCATTGTGAAAAGTTGAAATAAGTACAATTTTTGCCTAGTGAATTCAAACTCTATACATTTATTTAAAATTTTGGATTTATAGACAAATGATTTTTTAATGATGCCTATTCTATATAGTTCATCTTCATTCATGCAAATTTTTGGTGAAAATATAATGGAACATCTAAAAATTGTAAAATATTTTCAAAGTTTTAAACTTGTTACTGAAAAACACATGGTAAGTAATTTAAATTTTAAAAAGTAAATATTTTTTGATATAAAAAGATAAACATACCAAAAATTTTAATGTTAATAAGATCAAAAAATCATAAATTTAAGTTGAATACTATTAATCATTAATATTTAATAGTATTCAACTTTGTGTGTACTGCTCCGAAGTGAGACTATAGTTTCCATTCTCTTGTCTTGATTCTTTGGAGACTGATGATCCCTCAACATCCGGAGTGAAGCTGTCCTAGTAAGCCTCAACTTGATTGATTGCCTTGAATCTGTTCTGCTTATTGTCTCCGCTTGAATAAAATGGTTTGGCACTTGAGAATTTTGGGGGCTAACCATGTTTTTTTATAGCATTTAGTTTCAACATGTCCAATATTCCCACAAAAGGTGCAAATGGGCCTCTTGTTTTGCTGATAATTCCTTTAGGTGTCAGTCTTGCTAAAAAAGGTTTGTGGTTCAATAATAGATGAGGATGAGGTCTGTTGGTTATTCAGTTGTCTTTCGTGTTGTACAACCATAGCAAAGGTCTTTTTAATGTCAGGTAATGGATCCATGAGCATAATGTGAGACTTAACAGTACTATAAGAGTCATTTAACCCCTTTATGAATATGATAACACAGTCAGCCTCTTGATAATTTTTGAATGTAGTCAAGACATCACAATTTCATTGAGGTTCACACTTGCATTTAAGCAGAGGTCTTAGGTTAAACATTTCATCCCACAACATTTTTAGATATGTGTAATAATCAAATACAAAGAGATTACCTTGCTTGTGACTGTAAATTTCTTCTTGTAAGTAAGATATTCTAAAGGAATCTGCTTGTGAGAACCTTCCTTCCAAGTCTTTCCAAACTTCAACAGCTGAATCAAACCAGATCACACTCTGAGCTAAGGAATCTGTAACTGATCATAGTAGCCATGATAGCACCATTTTATTACATCTTTCCCAATACATGAATAAAGGATCTTCTCTTTGTGGTGTTGTGATGGTTCCATCAATGAATCTGTGTTTATTCTTTGACAGGAGGGCCATCCGGATGGATCTTGCCCACGAATAATAGTTGGTGCCTGTCAAAGGGGAAGAGACAAGAACTAAGGATGGATTTTCATTTGGATGAAGGTAAAAGGGACTGGCTGGGTGATTTTATGCCCGAATCACATTTTGGGGTTGTGTTTGATGATGACTTGGGTTAGCAATACTGGCATATGAAGGACCAGCACCTGACATGCGGATGATGAAAGAAACAACAGATAATAAAGAAGAGAAAAGATGGAGCCAGCAGACAGAAGAATATCGAGCCCTTTTCAATGCTTTGATACCATGACAAAAGAGGTAACGAGTGAGAATAACTTTCTGGTTCACTTTTATATTGCAAGGACCAATCCCTATATAGGATGGTTTGTTACAGACCACGTGAAGGTGTCACAGAAAGATGCTCTACTAGGTACAAATAAAAAAGGGTCTAAATAATATAGCTGGACTTTAAGTAAATGGACTGGACTATTAGTCCATTTTCTAGGCCCAATACCTCAGTCTATTGACGCAAATAAGTGACCCAAGAATGCTTAATCATCTAGGTTTTTTCTTATTTACTTCGTCTCTCTTCACATAGAAGGCATTGATTACACAGGGACTTTCGCTCCAATGGCAAAGATGGTTACTGTTCGAGTTTTTCTTGCGGTTGCCGCTACTAAGAAGTGGGAGGCTCATCAGATGGACGTCCATAATGCTTTCTTACATAGGGATCTTGAAGAGGAGGTCTTTATGAAGTTTCCGCCTGGTTTTCGAGTAACAACATCCGGGAAGGTATGAAGACTTCGGAAGTCATTATATGGTCTAAAACAGGCACCCCGATGTTGGTTTGCCAAGCTGTCAAATGCTTTGAAAGAATATGGGTTTGAACAATCTTATTCCGATTATTCTCTGTTCACTTTGCAGACAGGGGTTGTGCATTTGAATATGTCGATGACCTTATCATCTTTGGAAGTCATCCAGATCACATACATAAGTTCAAAGACTATCTTCGCTCATGTTTCCATATGAAGGATCTTGGTATTCTAAAATACTTCTTAGGATTGGAAGTGGCACGTGGTCTAGAGGGGTTTGTACTTTGTCAACAGACGTACGCGCTTGACATTATATCGGAAGTGGGTCTCCTGGGGGCGAAACCGGTGGCTGTTCCTCTAGAGCAAAATCACCGCCTCGCCTTGTCCACAAGCGCCGAGCTCTAAGATCCAGAGCCTTATCGCCGTCTTGTGGGCCGACTTATATATTTATGTTTCACCCGGCCAAAGCTGTCATATAGTGTTCATGTACTGTCCCAGTTTATGAAGCAACCATAGGTAGAGCATTGGGAAGCTGCGTTGTGAGTAGTTTGCTATTTGAAGGGACATCCGAGTCAAGGCATATTGCTGCGCGGCAATAGTGATTTGAAGTTAGACAGCTGGTGTGATGCCGATTAGGCAGGGTGCCCGTTAACTCGGCGTTTTCTCACTGGTTGGTTGGTTTTTCTTGGTGGTTCTCCAGTCTCGTGGAGAACAAAGAAGCAACATACTATGTCCCGATCCTCTTCTTCGCCCAAGGCTCTATGGCCATGACTACTAGTGAGCTGAAATGGTTGAAGGCACTCTTATCTAGCCTCGGTGTGTCACATAAGCAATCGATGACTTTGCATTGTGATAGTCAGGCAGCTTTGCACATATCCCAGAATCCTGTGTTCCATGAATGAATGAAGCATATCGACGTTGACTGTCACTTGGTTCGTGATGAGATCCTAGCTAAGAATGTTCGTCCTGCATTTGTCTTGTCATATGAACAACTAGTTGACATTTTCACGAAGGCATTAGGCAGGCAACAGTATGAGTATTTTCTTCGCAAGTTGGGCATTCGGGACTTGCATGCTCCAACTTGAGGGGGGGTATTGAGAATAAAATTGTAATATTGTTGTTTTAGGTAGTAAATATTGTTAGTTATTTTCAGTCAAGATAGTTTCTTATTCTTAGGAGATTGTTTACGATAATTAGAGTTGAATTGCCTAAAGATAAGGATTCTCTTTTGTATATAAAGGGGGTTAAATCATCAGAGAAGAGATAGAAAATTCTCACCAAAACAAGACCTTTCTTGTTAATTTGTTAAAACTCAAACCCGATGGCATAGTTGACAGATACAAAGCTAAATTGGTAGCTAAGGGTTTTAATCAGGTTGAAGGAGTAGATTTTATCGATAGTTTCTCCTTGCGGAGGTTGTCAATGTCTGATTGTTGGTGATTGTAGCAGCTCATTTGATCAGTGGATAATATCAGCTGTTTATTACAGATGTTTGATAAAATTAACTATTTAGTACGAGCTGTTAATGTGTAAAATGACTTATGAAGGTATAATTTTTAAAAAAATTTATAAGAGCATGAATACTATATTTCTTAGTATTTCGTTGAATATTCTTATAAGAATTTAGATTTAGATATTTAATTTTACAAAATGTAAGTTTATAACTTTAATAATAATAATAATAATAATTTAATTTTAAATTCTCTATTAATATGAATGATACATAGAGCTACATCATATTAGTATTTTTCAATAATATGTATGAGTTTTATTATTTAATAAAACAAAAAATCTATAATTATAGTATGACACAGATATAATATATAATAGTTATATACTAAAAATATTAATTTGATGTGACTCTTTATGTTCAAAAACTTAATATTATGACATTTTATTTGTAAATTAATATTATAAAATTAAATAAAGATTAAAAAGTTTAATTAACTCCTTTATTATATTCTTCCAAACTTCAGAACATAATTGTACAATAAAAAAAGCCAATTTTGAAAAACACAAAACAAAAATAGAGAATAAATTGTAGGGTGATATTATCATTTGACAAACAACTAACTCCAAAAACTCCTTTTATAAAACTTTCACAAATCAACTTATTGAAATTAAATAAGCTAATAAATAAATCATTCACCAAACACCTTCGTTATTACATTAGCGTTAACAGGAAGGATGAAATTATTTGTAGATCCGCCCTTGGTAGGCTACAAAATTCCGTAATTGTTCTTGGTGCTACTCGACGGAAGAGCATATGCTCCGTGAGACGGAGCGTCCATTTCCGACGGAAGAGGATATGCTACGTGAGACGCAGCATCCGTTGACTGAGCAATACTCGACGGAAGAGCATATGCTACGTGAGACGCAGCATTTGTTGGTTCTGACTCGGCTGGAGCATGACTTCTTGTGAAAAGACGGCCAATGTAGTTTGCACACCGTATCCTTAAAAAGGAAATGAAAACAAAACATGCTGACATCTTCAAGCTAGAGAAAATGGTACCTCGTAGACAAAGACTGCAACGGATGCAGAGAAAGACAACGGTGACCTGGAAGATGTGAATACAATTGAAGATAAAGAGAGACTTATAGACACAAAAAGAGAGAGCTACGCTTTTTAAAAGGCTGGTTGAAGAAATGACGATTCTATGAGAAATATAAATACTAGGCTAAGATAAGAGTTGGAATTAAGTATTTCTACTAAAAAAATATTTATCTATAGTGAAAGACACGATAATTCATGAGACCAACTCGTAAGGTGGATGGAATTCTTTTTTTTTTTTCTTCAAACGAAAAAGGATGGACGTATAATTATTAAACTTATCCAACTACCGTTGACTTGTACGTATGTTCATGTAAACCGGTTAGGTCGGTCATGTTAGGCTCAGGTCTAAGTCCAGAGGTCGACGATCTATTCGTAGGTGGCAGCCTCCCATGCATACGTAAAGACCTAAACCTTGCAGTTATTCCAAGTATATAAGGTACTACTTTGCCATGATGCAGATACGATATTAGAACCCTGCTTTCTTCCGTTTACAGTCACAAAAACCCTCACAAAAACACTGACTTGAGTGTCGGAAGGATCTACCGGTAATCAACCCCCGGCGCGCCTTTTGTTGTTTTGCAGGTATTCTCTAGTTAAAGTCATTCAGATTCATGGATCTAAACAATGGCGTTTAGCCCCAACAGATTTCGACTGAACCATAAACCAAATTATATTTACAGGGAATCCGATTTGCAATGTAGCGAGTATCTTAAACATCATCATTAATTAGTCCACGCTCCACTTTGTACAGCTAAAAATGGTTATAATTATTAAAGACCTTATCTAACTACCGTTAACTTGTCCGTATGTTAAGTGTTTGATGAAATGACCTCAGCATATGTTAGTTCATATCATCAGCCTTTATGTAATAGACGATATCTACTATTTGCCTTACTTGATTTGTCTAATTGTATAAGGATAGAAACACTATTATAATTTGACAATTTTGATTCAACAGGCCTACTAAACCATCTCTTTTCTGTTTCCAAGTGATATGATAAAATGATTTACATAACTTTAAATTCTTAGTTTGTACGTTCTCACTGTCAGTAATTTAGTGAAAATTCCAAGTCCTTAAGCGTTGACTAACTGATAAAAGAACTAATCACTTTGTTGTCATCATCTTAAATTTAAAGCAAAATCTATTGAATTTTTAATATAGGTAAAGTGTAGAGTTCGTTAACAAGAATTAGACTTGGGTCAACCATTGTTTAAATAACTAGAATTAGTTGTTTGGATAGTTGACCCTTACCACTTATAAACCTTTTAATATTTTTATGTTTAGTTAATATGGGATACTCTAACATTCCCCCTCAAGTGCAACTGGGATTGGACATCCAGTTGTCACTTGAAATAAACACAGTGATAACCGAGCCAGGTCGCTGGGACTGGACATCCAAACGGACAACCGAGAAATTAATAATTCAGACCAAATCTACTCGGATACCAAATTTGTTGGAGTTATGATCAAAGCAAGAAGAAAAATTGGAAGCAACTTTTGATACTGCGAGATACTTTATCATGAAAACTTCAGTGCCTTTAAATAGACAATACAAAATAAACGTTCATGTAAAGAAGAAAAATATTCAGCCTAGAAAATCTCAACTACTGGACTAGTTCGATCTGGTGTAAAAATATCACAGGAAGACTTACTCAACATTAACTGTACCAGACACGGGAGAATTAAAAAAACTCAACAAAATCATTATCAACAAGAACTTGGGCATAGTCGAAAGAAACCTTTTGCAAAGTATATTCTTATTTCCTATCCTAAACGCTATGGCATCTTCCAATCATTTTTTCTCATTTAATGAAGTTCCACTTCCTGATAAGCTCCACTGCACTACACTACACCGTCAAAAAGAGCACTTACAAAAGTAATCGTAGACATTGGAATAACTAATAAATCTCGTGCAATTATCATTTCAAAATAATTTATCATAAAGTTATTTAGCAAATGTCAGATTCCAAATAATTTTTCAACTTCCATTATATGAAATTTTAACCCTTTTCCTATTATAAATTTCTTTAAACCAAGATCCAAATTAACTTCCTTAGTTGATAAAGATGTATCATCAGAAGTTGAAATTGATATTTGAATAAATCGATATCAGAAAGAATCTGAATATTTTCTCATATCAGTACCCGCAACTCATCACTAGTTATAACAAAACTCAATCCGCTAACCGACTAATGGAATAATTGCTACACAAGTCACTTTTTCACATGGAAAAATAAATAAATGAGTATATAGAGAAAGCCTCATTAGTGTGACTTAACATGTCACACCCATGACTTTGAGTATATAGCTATTCGTTCATTCCCCCTCAAGTTGGACTTAGATATATATCACACAAGCCCAACTTGGAGATAAACTATTGAAACAAAGGAGCAGCAAAAGACTTAATAAACAAATCGACAACTTGAAATCTAGAAGGAAGATGGCGTGGAAAAATCAACCCCTATTTGTACTTGTCATGAACAAGATGACAATCAATTTTCAAATGCTTAATGTGTTCATGAAAAATAGGATTTGAAGTAATATGAAAGGTAGCTTGATTATCATACCACAAAGAGATTGGTAACGCGACGAAAATCTAGAAATCTTGCAATAGATAAAGAACCCACCCACTTCAACTCACAAATAGTAGTACCCATGCTTCGATATTCTGCTTTTGCTGAGGATCGAGACACAATAATTTGCTTCTTAGCTTTCTAGGAAATCGGGGAACCACCAAGAAAAATGTAGAAGTCAGTAAGAGAACGACATGTATCAAAACAGGAGGCCTAATCGACATTACAAAAAGCTTGAACTTTGAAAGACTTACGAGAAGAGAAAAACAACCCCTTTGAAGGAGTGCCTTTAATATTACGTAAGACATGTACTGCTGCATTCCAAATGAGAGGATCGTGGAGCTTGGACAAATTGACTAAGTTGTTGAACTGCATAGGAGAGATTTGGATGAGAAAATTGCAAATATAACAATATGCCCACCAATCGTCTTTAACACTCGGGATCAGTTAGTAATTCACCATTTTCAACACTAAACTTATACCCCTTTGGTAATGGTGTGGCTCTCGACTTAGAACCCAGTAAAACGACGTCATCGAGAATCTCCAAAGCATATTTATGTTGATTGACAAAAATCCTTTTTGTAGATCTGGATATCTCCAAGCCTAAAAGATATTTGGCCGAACCAAAATCTTTGATAGTAAATTGATGATGCAAAAATTGTTTACTTTTGTTACTCCAATTCGAAAGAAACTGTTAAAAGAACATCATCAACATAGACAAGTAAGCTGAGGAAATAAAAATCGGTTTTCTTGATAAAAAAACAATGAGCATTTGCAGATTGAATGAATCCAATAGACTGCAAGTTGGTTATAATAAGCTCATGATTCCATTGTTGTGATGCTTATTTGAGACCATATAAGGATTGGAGCAATTTACAAACTTGATGCTTTTGAGCTTTCACTTACTCGTCGGGAGGAACCATGTACACTTCTTCATTTAGATGTCTATGAAGAAACGCATTATTGATAGTTAGTTGATAAAGTGGCCATAAATGAGCTGCTACAATCGCCAAGAACAATCAAACATTGACAACCTCTGCAATTGGGGAGAAACAATTGATAAAATCTACTCCTTTAACCTGATTAAAACCTTTAGCTACCAATCTAGCCTTGTATCTATCAACTATGCCATCAGGTTTGAGTTTGATCTTTTATACCCATTTTGAACCAATGGCCTTTTTACTTAGCGGCAACTCTGTCAACTCCCATATTTTGTTGTCCTCAAACGCCTGCAACTCCACATTCATGGCATCTATCCATTCATGTTTTAGTCTAGCTTGATTAAAAGAAAATGGCCCTTGACATTGCAGCTAAAAATGAAACTTTATTTATTGTTTTGTCATTAAGAATTCTTAATCTTCTAATTAAAAATTGGTATTACTTACCGTATATCATTATATTATATTGCTTATCATATTTCAATATTTATATGTTTTATTATTTAATTGTTAATAAATATTAATGATTAAGAATAGTAATCAACTTAAATTTGTGATATTTTGATCTTATTAACATTAAAATTTTTAGTATGTTTATCCTTTTATATCAAAAAATATTTACTTTTTAAATTTTAAATTACCTACCATGTGTTTTTCATTAACATGTTTAAAACTTTGAAAACATTTTATAATTTTTAGATGCTCCATTATATTTTCACCAAAAATTTGCATGAACGAAGGTGTACTATGTAGAATAGGTATCATTAAAAAATCTTGTCTATAAATCCAAATTTTTAAATGAATTTATAGAGTTTGAATTCATTAGGCTAAAATTGTACTTATTTCAACTTTTCGCGGTGATTTTAAAAGTTCATTGCCAAAAGTGTAGCTCTTTGGGACAATTGAAAAATTCGTCGCTAAAGGCTTCACATTTAGCAACGAAAATGATAAACCGTTGCAAAAAACTAAATCGTTGCCAAATACATGCATTTAATGACGATTCCTAGAAATGTCGTGAAAAGATAAGTTTTTGGTGACGTTATTGGAAATTGTCACCAAAAAGCTAACTTTTAGTGACAATTTTCAAATTGTTGCAAAAAATAAAATCACTAAAAGTCAGTTTTATTGTAGTGTAATATTGATTCAATTCTAGTCCTTAGGTTGCCTTACACAAGCTATTTGTCCTTACAAGATCCTCTTATAGAATAACAATGTAATAGTCAGTATGTTTAATTTCATACCAGCCAAAAGACGGTATGAAACAGCCTTCTTGGATACCGATTGTCGATATCGGGTGATTTCCTTTGGTTTAAATACCGGCCGGATATAGACTTTTTTTGCAAAAAATCAAAATTTTAATAAAAATTTACAAAAATATCCCCTAAGTGCTTCTACCTCCCTCCGTTTGTATAATCAAATATATTTATTTGCTTATATTAAATATGGTGCTTTTTTAGTTATAATTGTTAATCATATATTTATTATATAAATTTAGCATCACAAAATTATGCCTCATAAAATTATTGTTAATTAAATATATTTAAAAAATAAAGACCATTAGTACATTAATTAAGTTTGATAATATTTTTATATAATTATGTGTAATGACTTTTTTGTGGTGTTGAGTAAATTTTAAATTTAAAAAAATTAATAACTCGTATAAATGTATTATTTTTTAAATTTCACTACATTATTATAAAACAACAAAAAGATTATACTAGAGTACATATTTAGTAACTACCCTATGTGTAGTAGAATATGAACTTATCACCTTTCAATTTAACGTTAATTTTTAATATTTTATTTTATTTTTATATATAAATTATTGTTGTGTTAGCCTTAATATATAACTTATATAAAAATTTTAACTCCTTGATCTAAATTAAAACTTAAGGTAATTTCTAAATGATGTGATTCATATTATACAAAAAAAATTGAATACAAATAGTAAAGCAACAAATTAATAGAATTTTTGTAATCATAATTGTCAAATTATTGTACAATTGTATTTGTATGAACATAACAACTTCATTTAGTGGTGATATAAATATTTGAAAATTAATGTTAATAAAAATAAATAAATTCTTGTTATTTTAAATTTTATTATTAAGATTTTTTTTAGACAGAGTTGTTATAAAATTATAAAGTATACAGTAAAATATACTAATGGACTGATTTGTAACTTTTTAAAAATTCAGAAACTATTTTATAAATTTAAAAAATTAGCAAAAATCGCATCTAATATTAACTAGTACCGGTACAGTATCATACTAGAACTCAATTTAATATTAATATAGCTACGATATTTATAATATTGGCAATGATAATTACTCCCACACAGTTTTTACTTTTACTTACTTTTTGATCTAGATTCTAACTTTAGTTTTTTTTTAATCAGAAAAGGAGAAATACAGGCCTTACGTAACTAATCGGGGAAATGAAACACTCGATATATCCTCTAGTAGGATGGATAAATAACCTACAAGCGAGTTTTGAAAAAGGCAAATACCAAGTGCAAGTGAATTGGCATAGTTGGCTAGCCAATCCACAGCCCTATTAGTCTGGTGGTAAACATGTCTCGCTTTCACTAACTAATTTCTAGCTATTAAGTGTCGGATCCCTACTATCAGAGAATTAAACGGGTCTATCTGAGCATCTGAGGAGGATAAAAGATTAATAATTATCATTGAGTCGACATCTAATTGTACTCGTCGATATCCGAGGTCTCATACGAGTTGCAACCCTATAAAGACCCCCCATTCCAACTCAGTTTTAGTTGCCCTATCTAGAGCTCACATGGTTGTGCTTCATCATAGCGTCGATTTAAGGGGGGGGGGGGGGGGGGGGGGGGTTTTTTT